>CM023609.1:17941984-18284484 GCA_013358685.1 Antennarius maculatus | reverse complement strand
GTGTGTGTGTGTGTGTGTGTGTGTGTGTGTGTGTGTGTGTGTGTGTGTGTGAGATTCAAAACACTCTCCATTGTAAAAAAAAAAAAAAGTTTCTGTGGGAAGAAATTTAACGTGACACTGTGAGTCTTTTTGAAGGAGGAATGTGACAGTTGCATGTCAGTCAAATTTCAGTCTGCCCAAAAAACATTCTTTTTTCATGTTGTCCACAGTTAGAGAATTTGTGTGATTCTTGAGTATAATAATAAACAATGGGAGTAAAACCCCTGTTGCATTATTCCAATCAGGTTAGGATTGTAATCCTGTTAAAGCTAGGCCTAATCAATATCTCAATCAATATAAGAATATTCATCAGCTTGGATAGAAAACTCTGATGGTTAGAAAATACGAACGAGCACTGTTCTGTGATGTGCCTGAGATATTTCTTTCATTTGATCATATTAATATTAATAAACTATACCTGTTTTGTGAATTCCACAAAGGAAGTGGTGTTTCAATGCAAAACACCACAACTGTAGATTGTCAGACATTAAAGGTTTAATTTACTGCTGCTGTTAAATAGTGAAACAAAACATTTGAATAATTTTTGGCTCTTATAGGAACGCTGTGATTTCAGCCTGGATGAGCTCCATCACTGTACTCCTTCATGCTCCTGCTGCTCCTTACAAAATACAGACAGCTTTGAGCCGCAGTCCGTTTAAACAAATTATTACCATGCTATATTCACATGGAGGAGCTGAAAAAACACTGTCTGAACACTTTCTGTGAAATTCCTCAATCCAAAGCCTGGAGACTCAGCTGTTAAAGCCATTAGGATATCTGCCTTTCCAAAATGACTTCTCAGCCCCCCCCCCCCCCACTCTTTCACACACCCCCCCACACACAGCCCTACGCTTCCCTCCACTGAGCCACAGGAGATGAGTTCTGGACAAAAGAGGAGCATAACTACGGAGGCTGTACAGAAAAACAGGCAGAAACCAATCTAGGTCACATTGTTCCGATGCAACATGCCAAACAGGTGCATCCTTGGGCCTGAGTGTATACCATAATCATTTAAAACACGTGCAGTGTACACGTATGTTAAATATAAAAACTTACTGTATGGGGTGACAGGACTGAGCATTCTGCAGCTCTGGCCCCAGATGAACAGAAGAGGACCAGGTCCACTCGTTGCTAATGTGGGCCCAGCTGCATGCTGTGGGGCCTCCCTAGACTGCTGCTTGTCCTTCTGCTGTTGGCTGTGTGGCTGCTGGCTTGGCTAGTGGCTGGCTCCTCGAACCCCTCCATGGTTCATTTCAGAGACCAGCACCGTTTCAACATACCGCCACCTGAAGAGCCAAAAGATCCTGTGAGCACGGCTAAATTTTCTGTTATGATTTTGAAAAAAGTGGACATTATCGAAGGATGATGCTCAAATGATCTAAAATGCCCTCCTTTGTTTGCAGTTATTGCGTATTAAATTCAATATCCACACTACAAAACACTTGTGCAGAGAGGATTGGGAAGTACTTGCAGGAAGCAAGCAGCATTGGGAGATATCCTGTTTCTCATGGTCTTTCATTTGCTCTCTTCGGTGTGTTTACGTGTATTCAGACACATGCACGTGTGCAAAAGACTGATCAAGATGATCAAGAAACGGTTCAAACGACAAATTTCTTGGCATCACGAATTTCCCCACTGTGGGACTAATAAAGGTCTAGCTAATCTATCTAATCTACTCTAATCTAATCTAATCGAGTGCCCTCTTAAAGTTTAACCACAAAACTACACGTCCAGTGAGGGCAAGTTTCTTATACGTGTTTTGAAGCCAGCCATGTTTCAACAAAAACAGCAGTGGCTATAACAGTGAAGGGAACTTTGCACTCTGTGCAGAGCAGGGAGGCAATCATGTGTTACGTGAAGAACATGAGGACAAAATGAGTTGAGCATTGGACATTCAGCAACTGGTCTGGTTCACAATGCCATTATATATATTTTTTTATATATATATATAAATATATATATATATTTCATATATATACTGTATATTTTATATATATATATATAAATACATACATACACACACATATATGTGTGTGTTTAAATGTATATGTATGTATGTATATATGTATGTATATATATGTATATATATCAACAAACACACATACACATATATATGTATATATATACAGTACATATACATATATATGTGTATATACATAAGTATATGTGTGTGTGTGTGTGTGTGTGTGTGTGTGTGTGTGTGTGTGTGTGTATATATATAAAACTAAGGCACGTCTGAGTAGGAGAATGGATGACACTTTAAAAGAAGACATATCACTCAAAAAGAGAAGCCTGCGAGCTTTGTAAATGACAGGAATGTGCAAGAAGCAGCAGAAACATTATCATTACAGCAGAAAGGGAATTTTTTTAACAAGCAAGTAAAATGGTTTACTGACCTGATCATGCCTGGGACTCACTCACAGAAGACTCAAACTCACTGAGTAATCCACTATTCCAAAAAAAAAAAAAAAGCACGTCAAGGGAGCCGACGTATGTGTGTATGAAACTGAGTGTGTGTGTGTGTGTTGTGTGAGCATGTGTGAGGCTCATACGCTCTTCTAGGACCCTATCCCCCTGTCCTACCTCCCTCACTCGCCCTCCAGCTCCCTTCTCCCTCCCCCCTTTCGCTCTCCCTCGCTTAGTGACAGAGCAGCACATACATCCCTTCCCCCAACCACGCCACCCTTCCCCCTCATTCTCCTTCTCTTTTGTTAAAACTATTTCAGCAGGAAGGGAGAGAGAGGAAAAAAAGTGGCCAATCATGCAGTGTCAGAGGAAAGCCTGCTTTCCCGTTGAGGGAATGTTTGTGTGTGTGTGTGTGTGTGTGTGTGTGTGTGTGTGTGTGTGTGTGTGTGTGTGTGTGTGTGTGTGTGTGTGTGTGTGTGTGTGTGGGTGCATGTGTGAATTTCTGCGCATGTGATTTTGTGTATGATCTGATATATCTTAGTTGGTTTACTTATTGGAGTCCGTCGGCGTGACGGATGAGATTGAGGGACACACGCTGCTGAAAAATAGTGAATTTTCTCCTTCGCTGATCACATGAGAAGTTCAGTTATTGTCAATGACTTCTATCGATCTGGTACATTGATCCCAGTTTTGTTGAGAGGGTGGAGTTGAACCAGCCATGTCAATATTACCTAATTCCTTAGGTGCCCCACCTCCCCCGACACACACACATACAAACACACGCACACACACACACACACACAGTAGCCTGCACATATGCATGTGCAGCAGCAAATGACCTCCACATTGGCCCCAAACATTTGTCCGAATATCACCCATTATTTCTCAACATCATAACCCAAATGTGTCTTTTTTCCTTTCAGGTATTCATTGAACTCTTCTTCACCATATTTTGTTTTAACCTCTCCAACATAGCATCACAGCTGTGGTTCTGCATTTAGCGTTACGGAGTAGGAGGGACGAGCAGGTCCACTCCTCATGTTACCCTGCTGTAAACACTCAAGACCCTGCAGGACACACATCATGTGCTTTCACTGCTCTCAACACCAGGCCTTGTCCCACACACACACACACACACACACACACACACACACACACACACACACACGTTTGACATGTGTGAGCCATGTTTCAAGAGGTTGTTGTTCACATCCTTTAATCATTTCACGCAATTAGACCTCAATCATTTCAAAATCCACCCTATGCTTCGAGCTAGGGTGAAGTTGTTCTGAGCGATGAAGAAGAAGCTCTCTTGCAAGCAATTATTTCAGAGAACTTTGCGATAAATTGTCGCTATCTGTGCGGGTCGAGGCTTGTTACAAGACCTTTGATCAGGTGACTCACAGGATTAATGACTTGTGCAGCGCTCAGCTCTTCTCCCTTACCTGCTTTGCTGACGAAACGGTCAAAAAACAAGCCCTGCTGTTTTCTGTAGGTGAGGAAACAATGCATCTGAACAATCCCACATGTGCTGCGAGAGCTGTTCTTTTCATCATGCATAAGGTTTGGTGTTTGATACAATCCCAAAGCGGAGTCGAAGCTCCCAGATGATGTCCCCTTGTAACGATGGGACTGTCTCTACACGTAGGTGACCAGTCCTAAATCGGGGTCACTGGGACTTTCAGACACACGAATGATCGCGCGTGGGCGATTGCACAGACGTGTGCAACAGCAGTTTGGGGATGACTTTACTGGCAGAGACGCAGGAGAGAAATTCCTTTTACAGCTCAACTAATAGAACAAATGCACACAGGAAGACTGATTGACACACAAAATAACTACTATGCTGGAAAGTGGATGTGGTAACTCTAACCGAAGGTCCCTTTGGCCCTGTGGGTGGGTAGGGTCACATGGTAACACCCCAGAGAAGCTCAGCTGTTTGCCGCTCTAATTCTGTCTCAACAAATGAGCAGTGGTCTGCTACTCAGCTGAACTGTCATCGTAATGGTGTGTGTGTGTGTGTGTGTGTGTGTGTGTGTGTGTGTGTGTGTGTGTGTGTGTGTGTGTGTGTGTGTGTGTGTGTGTGTGTGTGTGTGTGTGTGTGTGTGCGTGTGTGCTTGTGTGCGTGTTTGCATGTGGGGGTTGGTGAAAAGAGGGAATGGGTTCAAAAATTAAAATAATGCCATACTTTTAAAAAAAAATTGATTCCCAAACATGTTCACACACACAGAAAATAAGATGAGGGGTGTATTATGAGACAGAGGGCAAAACAGGAACAGGAAATATTTGGAAAAAGAACAGGAAATGTGTGTATTGTCTTCCATAAGTAATGTCGGCGTCAGCACAGTACCAGACATGTATTTAATGGACTGTTGTGGTGTTCTCACTGTCGACAAATCCCAGAAGGAAACATCATCAAATGGATCCTAAAAGGACAACTTAGAAAAACTGTGTATCCAAAGCCTGGTGTAGTGAACTGCCTCATATTCAAATGTCAAATCTGTGACCATGGATACTCACCAAATATGCACTAACCTATGTTGCAAAGTCTACCTGCTATTCATGCTACATGCATGGAGGAATTAATCATTACTCATCAGTATTTCTAAAGCTGAGGAGTTTTTTTTTTCTTCTGTTTGTTCTATTCTCATTGTCTGCTGGTGATGAAAGTCACACTCACAATCACAATGCTGTACGTCCCCCACAAAGTTAAAGGATGTTATTGCTCCAGTGATTTCAGATTACAGCACCAGAACAGAGGCAGTAACTGTCCACCAGATGCTCCAGATGCTTTTTCTTCACTCATATTTTGATCATGATGTTTCATCTCTACATGACCTATGCAACCAGGAGACAGAAAACCACCTCTTTCTATGCAGTTGCTCTTCATACCAGCCAATAATTCATCAAATTCAAGTCTGTCTTTTGCAACCCATTAAAAGATGAGTCACGTCAAAACAGATAATTAAGCCAATTTCCAGCAGAGAATTGTGCTGATATACTGCTGTGTGTTCTGACAGTTGGATTTATTTGCAATTGCATCGTTGTCTGAAAATCATCTTCACCATAACGTAACTTGATGACGCGGGGAATGGTATCCCTTTTGATACTGTCACCAGTATCTGAATCTGCTTGTAGAGATTGAACATGGAACCCAGCTGTATGGGCAGAACTTAAATTAATTTTTAAATATTTCTTTCTACTGTCAGGTTACAGAGCATCCTGGAAACTGTTAAAATACTGTATTGAAAGCCTTGTAGGTCAAACTGTAAGATACACAGTCTTAACTCTGTTACTAAAGTATGTAACCTTATAGCTCAGTGGTAAAGCTAGAGCTCAGCTTCACCTATGCCATGTTGTCTTTTTCATTGATCCCTCACAACATAGGACAACTAAATACTGCCCACATATGTGATCCATGACGGTCACATCTCTATGGTAATCTATCCACCACCAGAGACAAACTTTACCACTTGTTGTAGGTTATTCAAGTGTCATTTATTAGCTTTTTTTTTTGGTAAAATACATTATTAATTAACTATTTGTCCTAACCAGGTCAAATGGGAATAATTTAAATGAATACAATAGATTTTCCTTTACCCAAACTTCAAGGAGTACAATATGTTACCTATTCATAACTACAACAATCTCAAAACATTAAACCTCTTAATAAAAAAGTATTTTGAGCAGTTGTAGAGACCATTCAGGTGCCATGAGCTGCTGCTAATGTCATGAGGAGCACACACCGCTTCTGGTGATAACTTTTTTGATTTTTTTGAGACAATACTGTTACAATTCTTGGAGGGCCTGGAACCGTCATGTAAATTCAAACCTTTAAATCTATTGGAATATGAAAACTTTTTTTTGAGAGAGAGAGAGAGAGAGATTTGGTTCTTGTAACCAACTGAAAAGAAGTATAAATTGTCAGTAAATCAAATATACAATCGATGTTGATAGAGCTTGCTTCCAACTGTAAATAACGCAATAAAGTAAAATGCAAACATTTTGTGCTCATTTTGGAGATGCCTTCAGTCACAGTTTTCTTTTTCACTCACTATACAAGAGAACATACAATAAATAAATCCTATATTTCAGCATCAGAAATATTTTGCATCCTTTGAAATGATATTCTGATCCTTATCATTAAGTCAGGAAGCACTGGTGCTCGTACCATATTTGTCCACAGGGGGCAAACATTGTCAAACTCTACAAAAAGGAAGAAATGTTAGAAGAAGGAGGATTGAACTTTATTGATCCCCCATTGGGGAAATTATATTTCCACTCTAGATTATGTTGTTACTTGTCACATGCAAATAACTATGGGTACAGGCCTGTAACACATAAACACACACACGCACGCACACATACACACACGCAGCACAGTGCTCCATGTTAGAGTGGCTTATTGTTCCCTTGTAGAGAACACAATATCCACGTCTAGTAATAGAGGTTAGATTAATTGCTGACAAATCTGTATTCAGCAGTTCCCTTTCTCTCTGCTTGACAGGTTTATGACAGAGATTGATGGGGGGGAGGGACGTGCAGAGGGCCGCCTCTGTTCACCCAGAGAAAAAGACAACAACACACTGAGTCAAGGCAGAAATTTAAAAAAAAGAACGACACGATTCTTTTGATTCAAAGCTACAAATGACTAAATAAATTTGTCTTTGAGCTTGAAAGAGATTAAATTTTAAGATATTCTATCATTATGATCTCCAAAAATATAATTTATTGCTTTATTTCTCTACATTGATCACATACACATATTTTGATATGCGAAAAATAAGGAGAGGAAAGGAACAGTTACACATTGTGGGGAATGTGATTTTAAGGTTTCTCACAAAAATATAGGCTGTATGTATACAGTCAAGAAATGTTAATACTGTATTATGTAACGTTCAGTCCATATGGAAGCACATCCCACAAAATATAAATTCTTTTTGCCAGCCTATATATTAAATTAAACATCTTCAATATAGTCATAATTTGGACTTTTGTATTTCTCTTTTTTTAACTTTTGTATAGAAACATTATATTAAGACTCTAAAGTTCAGTTATCTTCAGATGCATTTGAATATATTGAATACAGTATATTTGCAGGAATCAGGGCGACAGTCCATTTTCTTCTGCTTTTTCTTCTGTGAAAATACAGTAAGACACTTTAAGTTATCTCTGGTTGGTTCTTCACTGGTTCTAGCCTTCACAAGAGCACAAAGATTTCTTTGTCTTGGACTGGAGACATTAGGGGCCTTGTCAAGCCACAGCTGATGGGTTCTATGGAGGAAATTATGACTCTGGACTACTAATACAGTAATACACAGACAGGCTGAAATTACTTTGTGAATATATATGACCAGCCGGTTACAGCCCTGATTCACTCAATGAGGCAAGAACGGCCCAAAATGTTCCATCTGTTTTCCTTCCTCCACCTGATGTCTCAGCCAAAAGCTCGTCCTATTGGTTGAGGCAAGAGCCCGCCAGCTGTTTTTGGTTAGGGAACGTTCGGGAGTTGGGATCACATAACACCCTCAAGGCACACATGCACACGTTGATATATACATCCAGAATGTAGTGCATCTCTCACAGGCCTTCCATCAGCTTCTCCTCTGCAGTCAGAATCACATCCAGATGTGAACACTGTGTTCTCACCTTAGGATAAGAACTGGGGGGAGAGGGTGTGGCACAAGGGGTCCAATGAAGATGGAAAATGCTGCGAGAGGTTGGGAGGAGGTTAGGAGAGAGAGGGAGGAGATTTAGACGCCTCATGTGGGAGCGGTGTTTATCTTTCTTTCAGTGATGTAACATTATGGAATTTTAATATTTTGGGGACCATGTCGTCATACATATGATCTAGAGGAACTGTGACTATGCCTCCCCCTTGTGGTTTGTATCAATAAGTGAAGCTTAATCAAATGTCACTAAACATCTTTCCACATTGTCAAATCAAATATAATCCAACGAGTCAAAAAACAGTTTTTTTCAAATGTAATTATTTATTTTAAATTTTACATAGTCAAAAATTAAATTACATATACACCGTATATATATAAATTATATAGTCATTTTGCCGAAGACTTTTCATTCAGTGTTTGAAGAGACAAGGCATTGCATCTGTCTATGGCTCCATATTATAGAGGTGAGTTTACTGCAGTATTAGTATTCTTCCTGAAGGTCTAACACATCTCTCTTCATCTTTCACCCTCTTCTGTCAGACTGACCTTTAAACAGACACAAGTTTAGGCTTTTTATTTATCAGAAGGATGGAGCACAAGTGTACAGTTTTCACTTTTATCTGCACATAAAAATAAAGCAAGGATTCAGGCGGGAGAGAAACTGAACTATGGGTCTCTTGCTGTGTTTTTATGCAACAATTAATTTGTACAGTTGTACAAAATTCGCCTCATTCATGGCCTTTAAAAGATCTGTTTGTGCAAGTAGTCTAAAGTCAAAAATGACAGCACGACAGCTAGTGGTTGTGTATTCCATGACAGGCACATACTCAGACACACACAATATAATATCCACATCCATTGAAATACACAACCTTTCCTGGTCACATGTGTATGCAGTAACCTTACATTATACTGAAGGCATTTAACTGTATGTTTACTATACATTCACATATACATAAATGAGGTGAAAGTGGAGGTTAAGACACGTGACACACATGAAAATGACTTCAACATTTGCTAAATAATTATACTCTTGTTAAAGCACATCCATAGTTATTGGTGTTTGAAAAGGATTTTTGCAATTTGATGTTGGCCAATTAAGGAAGCATTTCTTCAAATATCTTCTCAGTTTACAAAGCTTTTATGTGCACTTACTCATGTTTATATATAGAATATATTTATATATGTACACTCTGAGTACTTCATGCCATCCATTAGTTTAGCTATTGGTCATCTCTCTCTGTGTGTGTGTGTGTCTCTCTCTCGCTCCCTTTCACACACACACACACACACACACACACACACACACACACACACACACACACACACACACACACACACACACACACACACACAGACACACACACATACACACACACACACACACACACACACACACAGATATACAAACACTTCTGTCATGTACTTCTGTCATGGCAGCTCAACACAAAGCTTGCACAAACATTTCACAGAAGGAATAAATGTGGTCATCACTATGCCAACAAAGAATGAATGTATGCTCAGAAGGTATGCAAGCAGTTTAAATATATTATTATCAAGATGACTGGTATCTCAAAAATTCTATAAATTAATTATTTTGTAAGAGATGAAAACTGTCAAATAACTTTAAAGTAAAGATTGAACGCCAAATCCAAAAGCTTTAGCGTACTCTAACAGTAAAATTAATATACATTTCTGGAGAAGAACATAATATTGTTCCTCTTAAAAATTTAAATAGTAAAATGAATTCACTCTATAAATAATGAAATCTATTCAACGCATCTCAGCCAGTGTTTTGTTACAACTGTATCTGTTCTGGGATGAACTGAAAATCATGAGAATTTAGCTTTAAATCTATTTTTCTGTGTAACTGATGTGACTGATGACAACTTTCCACTTGCACTACAGGTACAGGACATTCTAATATTTATGATGACATCACAACTTTCACTTTTACAACAGCTGATGAGCAACAATTAGTCTCACATTAAAACTTTGACTATAATTTTATTTCTAGCTTTCACATCTGCGGCGATGAACCTTTTATTAATCTTTTTCAAATTAACCAAATATGTATTAATTATTGATTCATGAATACTAAAAGGCTCTCTAAATCGTCCACTGATAACAAATAGTTGTGACTACCGTTGTCCCTTTAGTTTCCCTTCAGAACGCTTTGCCTCGTCTTATCATAACCTCAGGAGGTATTTTATTTAATTCAGTAATATTATATATAATAACATTTATAATGCTGCATTTTAAATATATTTTATGTATTATATAAATAAAAACAAAGCATTGTGATTTCATATCTAAATGCATTTACATGTCATTTTTGAAAATCATGTAATTGCTTAATAGATCTTTTGAAAATAAAAGTGCCCCAAAATCTACAAAAAGTGCAAATACAAGTAAGGTTTTACTGAAGGTCATCCTGTCCCACCTCAGTCTCTCGGCTCCCCTGTAAGTCTATGAAGCATGGAAATACAATCCACAAAGATTAAAAAACAACTCTCAGATGTGATTTTGGTAAAATGAAAGAGAACAACTCTGGAGATCCACATAATGAGTGAATGAGCATTTGACAAAATATCTCATTTTAATTATGCATAACTGTGTTTTTGCTTTAGGTTTTTTGATAAAAGTGTTTAATGCTTTGAATGTCAGCTGGGATGGACTTGAAATCTCTGTATGCATGCAAAGCATAAGTAGTTTTTCATACTGGATGCATGAATGTAAATTTTCCTGAACTTCCTCTATGTTAGACTGGGATGGATATAAAGGATGCACCAGTACAAAAGGACCCTGATAAATTAAGAGTTGCAATAACTTCAATTGTGTTAAATTGAGTTGAATTATTGCTTCGAAGAAAGTGCCCCCCACCCTCCACCACCTACCTGGATTAATCAAAGGAGAATCTCTAAATCTCCCTCCCTCCCCAGCCTCCCTCCCCATCTCTCACACAGTAGTTTATCAGCCCCTGACCTCCTCACACAAAGTGCCTTGCAGGAGTTTTCATGAGCTTGTCTGAGATAAAGGAATAAGACACTTAAACTAAGACACGATTCTGTAAGAAAAAGCCCCGTCCTCCACAATCATTACATCAACAGTTTTCAGTTTCATCATCATAAAAACCCTAACCTTAAAAAAAGACAATGTGTTGCTAAGCATGCTTGAATCTATAATCATAATACACTTAACTGACCACATCGTAACGACTGGAGAAAGAACACAGTGGTAACAGCACATGAAAAAAAAAAAACAATTGATGAACCTGTTGGGTCTTGAAGACGACCTGGTTTGTTTTTAACAGCTCATTTGCTCTCCATTACATAATCCAGGATTTGTGCACAGCTGAGCTGGAAAATAGGTTTAATATCTATAACTCATGATGACCTTTTGGGCGCATCCTCGATGGAAGGACTAAATGTAAATCAGCACGTCCCTTTATCACCTCTCCTGTCAGGGTGTCTTAGCAGTCGTTCCATTATTTACCTCGTCCAGGATTCATCTCTAGATTACATTATCGAAGCCCATCTCATCGCTCTATGCAAGTGAATTAAAAGTCAGCTGTCTGAAATGACTGAATTTTCACAGCTCCAGCAGATAGTGCTTTGTTTTAAATCTATTATATCATCTTTTTTTCACCTCAGGATAGAAACTCAAAAGCAATGATTCTTGCTAGAATGGAGCACTAAAGCCTTATTTTAGGAATCAGTTTTATACATTTTTATTTTTATGAGCAAAATAAAGGGGCAATTGTTTTAATTTTATTGTAAAATCTTGTGCTGTTTAATGAATCATAAATGGAAACTTGAACGCTGCCGTTTTGCATTAGAAATTAATCTTGATCTTGAAGATTGAAGTTCATTGTATATTTACTGGATGTTTTTATGTTAGTGGAAGTATTATATGTCTGAAACTTTTAGGAATAACTGAGATCCTTCTCTAAGTACTAATAAAATAGAGGTGAAAATAAAAGTCAGCGTCCTGTGATCCAGATCTGCTTCTAAGTAATGCAGTGGAGTCTGGCAGGGCGGTGGGCATCCTCTACTCATCTATGAATGCAATCCCCTCAATCCTGCAGGGTAAAAACACACAAGCACAAAATTTACATGTCACAGAGCACAGTTTAACTGTTGTACATCTGCAGTTACACCTTGGAGTGTGGATTGCCAAGCATAATTTTTTTAGTGACCACAATGTGTAGAAGTAGTCCCAAATGACAAGGGTGAGGAATAGGAGGGAACAGCCTTGCCTTCTTAACAGCCACAGGACGAGTGTCCTTCTGATTGGAGTTGAGGGATTTCCACACAGTAGTTTTAGACATTTCATCAGATATATTGATATCAGAGGGGTCACACCTGAGGAGCACGGACAGGAAGAGGAGCATGACAGCAGGAATCAGACAAAGGAAAAGGTGGAGGGTGATTCGTGTTACAGGGACAGTGTCACCAAATTAGTTGCACTTCAAAGCAGATCGCCACATCCGAATAAGACGAGTAAATAGAAACAGAAAGAAAGGTGGAACGATTCTTTCATATTCTTACTTCTCCTGTCATGTGATGTATACCTCAACTCACCTGGGGTCATGTGCTTTTGGCATCTGAACATGACTGCTGCTCTCCATGGGAATTTGAACGGTCTCTTCCCTCTTCTCACTGAGCATAATCTGTGATTCCTCAAAGACACGCAAACCCATCCCAGACATATTCAGTCAATACATTCAGGTTTATTCCTTTCAATAGCTATATTCTAAGAATCCATTTGAATTACCTCTTCTAACTTTTTGGATGCATCATCAATATTTTTTTTCTTCCATTCAGGTATTATGTCATCCAGGTAACTTAGCTCTCGCTTAGAGAAGATGAAGTCCAACAGCTTGCGGACGAAAACCAAAGCCAGAACCTGCAGGCAAAAGAGAAAGAAAAGTATTTTAGTTAAAAAGAAGACCAATGAAGGGGGGTGGGGTGGGATGCCGTTCTGTGGTCAACTCACCATCATGGGAAAGACAATGGCGGCAGGTGACGTTTTGATGATCCAGAGCAGCACTAGGCAGGTGAGCTGGGTGACGGTGAACAGGTGCACCTTCCTCAAGGGCACGTGGCGCAAATAAATGAAGTCTGGCTGGTGCTTTGCTGGCATGCCAAACAACTTCACACGATCAAAGAACTGAGAAAATGACAACGATGAAAGCAGGTGGTGGGGAAGATAGAGGCAGATGGTGCAGAGAGGAAATCGTTAATGAAAGCAGAACAAAAGATGAATGTGCCAACACGAAAGGAGAGATTGGAAACGACTCTTTCAGTTAGACTAGGCTAACAATTAATTGTTAGGCCTCAATGATTTGTAACATAATTAATAAAAACAGGAAGCAGCCAAATTTTTTAAAAAAAAGGTTGGTTGTAATGAATTGGAAGAGTTTTATTTGGATGATTACCAGCTTAAGTAATTAATATGAATGTAATCAATCATCTTGCAAGTTATTTAAAGTTTTCAACTAGCAATAATCGCGCCTCGGATAAACCTCATAGGCTACGATATTTATGTGTTGGATTTCAGAAAACTGTTGGGGGCGGGGTCAGAATAGGTTCTCTAAATCATATCTATATATTTCAGATGAGACATTACCTGGATGCCTTTCAATGAAGAGACTCCCATGTATAGGAAAACACCATAAAGCACCGGCATAGGGATGAACTAGAGAAAACAACACACACCTTCACTCGTCTGGATAATTTTCCCAGCCAGAGGGGGGCAGCATAGTAAAGTTTTTCAAACTGACCTGCAGAGCTCCAGTCATGAATACAGAGCAGCCCATGAGGAGGAAGATGACCAGACCGGTGAGCCGCTGCTCCCTGATTCCCAGGAAGCGCGGCTGCTCTCCTGGAGCCGAGCTCTCCGATTCCAGCTTCAGGCTGTTGACGTGAGAGATTGACAGGACTGTGGCTGCTACGAACCACGGCAAACCCATGATAGAACACACCGCCAGCATCACCCCGACCATCAGCAGGTCCAGGTGGTACCCACAACCCTTCTGCATAACAGAGGGAAGACCAGACATGCAGATGCATAACTGAATCACGATTTGCATCTGGAAGCAATAGGGCAGAAATAATCTTTCTTACCAGGAGTTTATGCTCTTTGCGGTTGACGATGACAGCCGTTATCTGTTGGTCCATGAAGATGAGGATTGTGCAGAGTAAAGCAGGAATAGATGCAGCCAGGATTGTCCACCACGGGTTGCGTCCTATTGGATTGATCACCCAACCTCGGTCGTCTCTGGTTGGCTGGAAGATCCCGTTAAAAAGGAGTGAGATCATGATTTAACTGTAACCATGTAAAATTTTAAATCAAAGTCCATATTATTATCATGGTCATATTATTATCATATGTTCACCTGAAATTTGCTAGGAACCATCAATTTCTGGGAGGGCACACCAATTGCATAGTCGAGCAGGACCATTACAGCGATGGTGAGGAACACTGCAAAGTCGCTGATGGTGGACCGCACCTGAGTCACAGTCATAGTAATAAGTAGGTAGTAATGTGGCACATTTAAAAGCTGGCAAAACATTGATATCGATTCATTACCTTGGTGGGGAAATAACGGCTAGTTTTAAATTGTTTAAGGAAGGTGGACAAGAAGAAAGTGGAAAAGAACAAGATAGTGGACCAGAAGAGGACATCTGGGGTGTAGGGGCCATGGTGGCCACATGCTGTCCCAACAAAGTGGCCGTGCAGACTAACACACTCCTGGAGAAAATGGAATCAAGAGAAAGACTTTAATTATCTTTATTATGTGACCGACACACAGAGAAAACACAACAGACAAGACGAGCCTATGGTGTAAATACACACAGCAATGGAAATGAATGTCCTTGTCAGTGTTTGCAAAGGTCCTTAAGAGACGTTTGCCGGCCAAAGGACGGTAAAGGGTTAGTTAAATATTAACAAAAGTAAACATGTTGGACTGATAGCTCTGTGTTCTATCATGTGAACAATTATGCAGCCATGTGTGTTTCCACATAGTTGGATTACCTTTACGGTGAGGTTGGTCCATGGTATATCTGAGGGTGTGATGTTTCTCTCCTTCCACAGCTCCAGGGTTGTATTATTAGGATTATCAGGCATTGCACACCGACAGCTACACACACACACACACACACACACACACACACACACACACACACACACACACACACACACACACACACAGAGAGAGAGAGAGAGAGTGAGAGAGCGATGGATAATTTCATGGAGAAGGATGGGATAACATTCTTTTATCAGTCAAATTAGGACGGTTATAAAGAGAACTGCATGCTAGGATGTGATCTGACAGCTTTTAGATGAAAGCAGGACTGTGGAAGCAATAAAGAGTTAGAGATGCTTACAGAGAGAGAGCATGACATCTGTGTATTAATAGAATAACGAAGCAGAAAAAAAAAAAAACACTAAACGATGAAAAATTTCTGATGCAAGTAGGAGGAAACAAAGGTTTTGTTACTGACTACGTCAGCGTGAGTTTGTCCAGATCGCTGTGGGTGTTGAAAGGGTAGACTTCTCCCAGGTGGAAGAGCTTCTCCAGGGATTCGTAGATGAAGATGAGGCAGATCAGGGCGGCGAAGGCTTCCTCTGTGAAGCGAGTGATGTAACACACCAGAGAGCTGGCATCTGTTGCCACCAGCACCAAACACAGTAGAGCTGTCCACAGGCCGATACATGCCCTCAGCGACAGATAGGACAGGTTGTAGTCCCTGAGGAGTCAGGTCAGGGGATTCAGTGTAACGCATTAGCAAAGCAAACATTTGGCTGGCTATTATAAGAATGTTTGACATTGTTTTGATACCTACTTGCAGAACTTAAAGAGGATTTTCTCAAAAACCAGCACAGGCCCTGTGCTGCCCAGAATGGTGAGAGGCTGGCCAGCGAACAGAGAGTATGCTACCCCTGTCATGGACGCTCCAAGTAAGGACTCTATGGCGCTCTAAAGCACAGGGTGGAAATACAGACAGCTTGTCATATGCTCAGTGTCTCA
The DNA here is from genome assembly GCA_013358685.1 of Antennarius maculatus. Classification (NCBI taxonomy): domain Eukaryota; kingdom Metazoa; phylum Chordata; class Actinopteri; order Lophiiformes; family Antennariidae; genus Antennarius; species Antennarius maculatus. The sequence continues at coordinate 18,268,329 of CM023609.1, read as the reverse complement.
GCTGTATCCATAATGTTCTAATTACACAGCAGTGTGTACATACAGTGTTTGCCTATGTTTGAGTGTGTTTGCGCACTTACAATGCGTCCCTCTGTTGCCTCCCCTAGCAACCCTCCAAAGGTGATGACAGGAGACATGCAGGCGCAATAGAGGAACAGGAAGGAGGCCACGCATTGGAGGTTAATACCGTCCTTGTAGTCGCTCAGGTAGAACGGAGCTTTCCTCTTAATATCAAGGATTAGACCACCAAACAACCTGATCACAGCACACAACGAATAACGAACATTACGTGATCTTTTGAAGTTGGTCGGGGTGATGCTCGCCATTTATTGGTTCAAGTCTGTGAGTCAGCTCACCTTCCAGTTCTCTGCAGTTCTGGTCCGTGTCGCTCGGCATGCAGCTCCTCCTCCACCTGGCAGGCGGTGCCATTAGGGACTCCAGGCATCTTCCTCTTCTCCTGCAAATCAAATGGCAAATCAAATCATTCTCATCATCTATACACCAACTGTTGTTTGTTGTAGCTAAAATTCACACCTGAAAAGTAAAATCTCTTTATAACTGTAGCTCTGTACCTGAGAGGGGACATTTTTAGGGGGCTCAATACGGATGGACGGGTCCCACTCCCCGGGTGGCAGGACCGTCACCTGGTCCAGGAACTCGTCTATCCCAGCCAGTAGGTCACTTCTGTCTTTTGCTTTGTAGGCTACATCATGAAAGATCTGTTCAAGGAAGGACCGACAGGTAGAGGAAACTCAACGGTTGACTCTTTCAAAGGAAATGTTGAGATTTGATTTATTCAGTGAGAATGAAATTTGAATTCTTACTTCATCCGTCATAATAGTCGCCATAGAACGCCCGATTTCATGGTATTGCTGAGCCTTTCCATCAGGGCCCAGGAGAATGAAGAGAAACCTGATATTTGTCAAAAGATTGAAACAATTTAATTTGGAACTTGACCACTGTTGAGGTATTTTGCCCACCCTGGACACCCTGGACACAGACTGTTTAAAAGTCTACCTTCTGGGAGGCGCTACAGAGCCCTCCTTTCAAAAACCACCAGGTTAAAGAACAGTTTCTTCCCCCAAGCCATAACTCACATGAACAATAAATGTTAAATTATCATGTGTTCCAGTTCTTGCACACTGTTTACACATGCACTCTGCACTTGTACATCGTGTCCCCCAACCACTCCGTTTTGTGTTTTTGTATTTAGCATCGTAATTTATATTTGATGTATATTTGATGATGTATTTATTCTATTTAGCATAGTGTATTTAGCATAGTTAAATTAATGTTACGAATGTACAGTTTGAGACACCACCTACTGGAAACAAATTCCTTGTCTGTTTTTTAAACATTAAAATTAAAGCTGATTCTGATTCTGATTCTGATTTTTAGGGAGCAGAGTCATGTACCTGGTGGGTATGGGGACCTCAGTGAGTCCGGTGAGGAGCACAGCCGGAGAGAGGCGGACAAAAGCTACGATGGGCCTCTCCACAAAGTCGAGCTCACCAACCAACACATTGGAGGCCTCTGCCCCCTCTGGGATCTTCTTCATGAAGTGCATGTCCACCTGGTGAGAAAAGATATCTGAATATGAAATGATGTACACCTAGAGGAATTGTTCTCAATATCAATATTTATCTTAAAGGGACAGTAAAGTTAATTTTAAGTGGCTGCTAATCTATGTTTGACCCCAGTGACGTATGACGCCCACTTGACCACTGAATGCGGAAGCTGCTGCGGTGCAGATTTGAAGCTTTTTTGACCAAACAGATGATGCTATACACATGAAATTTTTTTTTCTTCTATTTTTCATAATGATGAATAACATATATGTCACTTAAAATTAACTTTACTGTCCCTTTAATCCCTAATCCATAAAAAGCAACGTATACTGAGAAACTGCCCACCTTGCTGAGGTCCACCTGAGAGCTATCCTGACCACTGCCATTTTTTGGTGGTTCTGCAGTGGGTGGAGGCTGAGGAGATATGGCTGTCCCTGTCAGACAGTAGGCGCATTGGTGTGTGAGTCCGTGTACAAACTTATTGTCCCATCAAATTATAAAGTTAATAACATTTGCAGGAGAACTACCAACATAGTGCCCTACTGCTCAAAGATGACAAAATGTTTTATAGCTATTATTGATTTATTGCTAACAGTTTTATTCTTTTATATTTTCTATTTCACATTTCTGATTATTTTATATTAGTTGACAACGTATTAGACTTATGCATCTGCAGTAGGAATCCCACCTGTCAGGTGGGGCTCGGACTGCTTGCGGGTTCCCTCGGTGATGGAGCGTACGATGGGAATCAAGTTCTTCTTCTTCTCGTTCTGGTGGTGGTGTCTCTTCAGCAGAGCCTCACGGACCTTCACTCTCACGCTATCGTCCAGCTCGTGGGAGGCCTCCTGGTGGTCCAGCACCATGTCTGAAGCCCATTAAAAAAAAAAAAAAAAAAAAAAATGCATATGAATGAACTCATTGAATGAAGTCACATCACAGCTTTCAAATTAATGACAATGGTCGAGTTTTATTTGGATGGAATATTTGTCTTTGTAACTGGAAATGTAATTAAGAAGCAGATGGGAGTCAAATCATGTCATACCTACATGTTTGTTTTATTGGCAAAACACACTACTTCTCAGGTGTTTACAACCTTATCACAAGAGAACATTTTACAAAGCTCAGTGAGACCTCTAACAAAAGAAAAAACTCTTAATAACTACAGCAGCATCAAATTAATTTCAACCCCATTCTGCCGTGTCTTTTAAGAGCACACATTAAAGAATGTTGTGATGCTCCGGGGTTCCGTTGAAACCGGCACAGTGAAGAGGGTAAGATGGATTTCATCAAGAATCCAGAAATCCAAGAAGCAAATGTCTCAATATCTGTGAGGAAGGCTGGGTATCACTGGATATTCCTCCAGGACAATGATTCCAAGCAGATGCCATAAGTGTGGTTTTAGAGAAAGTTCTGGAACACTCTATAGACCCTGACTGGATTCAGCAAAAAATCTCTGGTTGAACAAAAAGCAGTAGCAGTCCACACACTCTGGAATATGACAGAACTGGAGTTCTTGTCCAGTGAGGAATGGGTTAAGATCCCCCAGGAATGTTAGCAGATGCCGGTGTCTGGTGATGCATTGTGTTTGAAGCCGATCGTACAAACTGTCCAACATACCTGACCCTGTGGGGCTGCAGAGAAGAAGAGCATCTCTCCATCTCATCACTGATGTCTGCCAATAATACTGTTTTATTCATACAGACTTGCTTAGTCAGCGCTGATCTCTCTTTCTTCTCTCTTTCACACTCCATCAGACTACACAATCCTCTCTCTCTCTCTCTCTCCCTCTCTTTCTCTCTCTCTCTCACACACATGCACACACGCACGCACGAATGCACGCACACACATACACACACATGCACACACACATTACAGCCTCTGCATTAATTCTGAGCGCCCTTCAATGCCAATGGTAATGTTGAGCTCAGCACCAGCATCATCAGCCACGTCCATGAGGACAGTGACAAGAGAACTGCTGGAAGGAGCCTGAGCTTAAATCAAATCAAAGTCTAATTCTGCCTTATAATTTAAGTCTGCAGCTCCACCTGTATGACCTCTGACAATGAGACACATAAAAAAGTGACAAGTTCAAAAGAACTGGTGGATTCAGCCTCTGTCACTGTTTTGTACCGACTGGTGAATTTTTAATTAATGTGTGTGTTTGTGTGTGTGTGTTTGTGTGTGTGTGTGTGTGTGTGTGTGTGTGTGTGTGTGTGTGTGTGCGTGTGCGTGTGCACGTGTGTGTGTGTGTTCAAAATTTTATTAATGTATTCTGGACCAAAGTATTTCTCTTTTCTTTTTTTCTCTTTCTTAATTCGCAGTATCTCCCAAAAGTATATCTATTTTTATTCCTATCTCTTCACCCATTTGTAGTCCAGCTGCTGCTGGCAGGAGTCACATGGAGAAGAGAGAGGAGAGAGAAGAGCTGGCAAACAGGAGTGGCCGCAGGAACAAAGCCGTTCAAGGCTGTAAACCTGTCACAATCTGACCATCAGGAAGACTGACTGATACGAAGTCTTGTACCATGTGATCTTGCGTGTGTCTGTGTGTGTGTATGTGCCTTGCATTTGTTTCAGTCTGTTAAATGATTACACTGCAGGAGACATCACTAAGGGCTGTTGGACCATTGTGTGTTCAATTGTCTGTGAATGTTTGCAATGATTCATAGTAAATAATTTATAAATCTGTCCCACACAGAACTTCAAACTTCATGTCTCTCGTGGACAATGGTCATTCAGTTGTGGGCTCACACACTACATGCTTGTCATGCAAATGAGCTTGAAATATACATTTCAATGCAAATGAAGTTCAACAAATGTTCAGCTACACTTTTCCAGAGACACACAACCACAGACAGGACATATTGAGCCCGTAGTTGTGCTGATGTACTCAACATTATATGTTCCTGTGCTTTCCTTAGATCACCAGATAGCAATATAAACCTAATTTAGACCGTTGGAGTCTTTGTGTGTGTGTGTGTGTGTGTGTGTGTGTGTGTGTGTGTGTGTGTGTGTGTGTGTGTGTGTGTGTGTGTGTGTGTGTGTGTGTGTGTGTGTGTGTGTTTGTGTGTGTGTGTTTTTCCATGCAGAAGGCTGATGATGTTCCCCTCAGGCCTGCATTGCACTGGGCTTCTCCTCTGTCTTACGGGAAATCATTCATTTCTTTTAGAGGTCAGGAGTAAGATTGACTCGTGAAGGAGGGCAAAGGGTAAGGCCGGAAATTAAAATGTCAAATAATATATCTATATATCAGAGAATTGATAGCAAATACTGCTTGTTAATAATAACCGATTTCTTATCTGACTTCAGGAAATCACAAGGCTGATATGCCTTTTTTTTTCTCAGGATGATAACGTGGCGACTGAGATATCAATACATGATTTGCAGGACAATTCTCACCTGCTATTTCTTCAATGCTGTCAGCACGCATGTCAAGCAACACGCTTCCATTGATGATGCAACTGCGGAGCTCAAACAGGCTGTGGAGGGAGAGCGTAGCGACGTAGGGCTTGCTCCACCTCTCCCCTCCATCCTCTACATCCTCTTCAAACTTCAGCCATCTGTGAAATGAAGGCAAGGAACGGTTCAGGGTCGGTGTTCATCAAACATTTGAAGAGGAATTTCGTGCTTAAAGAGGAAACAGATGACTCCCCACCCCCCACCCCCCACCCTCGCCCCCACTGTCTCAGAGTGCTGTTATTGATGGGGCTGCTAAAGCAAAGATAAATGGATCACTTTCTGTTTCCATCAGTCGCAACTACTGAGCAGACAGGACGAGGTTGTGAATTTATTCATTCATTTATGACATAATGGAGACATACAGCAAATAGCTGCTGGCCTTTTTTCTCTTACATCCACTTTGATTTTATCAGGTGAGACTCCTCTCATTCCAGCTACGAACAAATGAAACCAAAACTGTCCACCCTCTCATTATTAGTGCAATTGTTAAACTGCCAGGTTGTCAGAAGCTTTACAGCTTAGTCTGAGAGAAGATCCTGACCTGGCTGTTTCCTTCCACTCCGCATCTTTGCCCTCCTTCACGCAGATCTCATCAAGCTCAGTGAACAGCTCATGGGCCACATGCTCAGCATCCTCCTCTGTGCCCAGAATGAACTGAACCCGCTGGGAGGGAGTGTCTGGTGAAGCAAAAGGACACGTGAAGGAGGAAGGAGAGGTTAAATATGGTTTACAACAAACTTAAGGACCACATTACATACTTTTGTCACAGAATAATCCCTTTAAATAACCATCACACACAGATAGGCACATACACACACACACACACAAACACACACACATCTACTTCTGCACATGCACAAACACATGCAGGATGCTGGCTAGTTCCTGTTCTTTGCTAGCTAATTAGCAGGCTTGTCAATATAAGCCTGGAGTGATGTCTCTGTTTGAAAGTATGTGCCGGCAGCATTGATCACTTCATTCCACAGCCACGGCTCCCTGTATGTGCAAGTATGCAAACCCGTTCTGCACTGACCAATGTCCCATGTCCATCATTTACTGTCTTACAAATCAATGACTTGATGAGCCTGAAAATATTACAGCTTTAACACACATACTGGGGATTTGTGAGTCTTACCGTGATTGGAAGGGGTCGTTTCACTTTCTTCGCTTTGTTGTGTTGCAAGACTTCCTGCTCGTTTGTCTCTCTTGCGATGCCGGGAGCCATGGGGCTTGTGGTGACGATGGCTCTGCCTGGGCATCCGAACCCCCACAAACAGAGTTCTGTGGCCTGAAAGAGAGGCCAGAGAATGAGTGACATTATCATTACTACGCCCATACAAATCCTAGAGAGATCAGTTGAATCAGAGAAATACAGAATGGGAATCACATAATTAGAACTTATTCAATCAATAATTTTTATTGATAGTAATGTATTATCTCAGTGAGTTGAGTGTTTAATTCAGATTAGCTCTTGACCTTGGTGATTTGTCACATCTCCAGCTAAAAATATTGGAATTCTATTCATTCATGGATCTTTTTCGTCAGATCAGTTCTACAGATTTAAGTTGTCATTTTACCTGGATACAGGATTGTGAATCATTTTCTTTTTTCCTGATATAAAATGTAACTTTAGATCCATGGAATTCATGTTTCACCGGTGCTACTTGTTTGTTCACATATTTGATTGTCAGTTAGCTGAACTGCACAGAAACTACTGCAATTTCCATATAATGGAAGGATAGAGGAAGGAACATATTGTGAAATGGAAAATAAGATCAAGCAGAACCAAATTCTTGAGCGGCTGAAACCCTACATCAGACAACAACCACTTTATGACTGTCATCATTTAGTCTCCTCAGTTCTCAAGGCGTTACAGTATTGTTGTTGAAGAATAAGAACAAACCTGGAACTGTCCCAGTATTCTTGAAATATACTTCTGGCAAGTAATTCAAAATTTTGAAAGTTTCTTTTTTAAGATTGTGAATATTGTACTATCTTTAATTTCATATGGGGTTTCAACAATTTAGAAATCATTGTAGACTGTTTATAGTTTACAGAGCATCTTAATTCTTTTGGAAAGAAGTTTGTAAGCTATTGATGTGTGATTCCATATTGGTCAAATGAAAGTAACACTCTCAGATTTTTGTAGAAATTCCAGTAAAAACTGTCTATATCTATATCTCTACCTCATAAAGTCAGAAGTCAATTTGGAATTGAGGGGAAAAATAAGCTGAATCACTGTCAATATTTAATTCTTTGTATAACACAAGCAAATAAAAACAATAAATTGTCAATTGTCCCTCCAGTGATTTGTTATATCCTGGAGTCACTGAAATGCTGTTCGGTTATCATAGAAATGGATAAATGTGTGGAGACAGCATAATGATACAATAGTAATGTGAAATTGTACAAGGAAACAAATCTTCCAAAATAAGAATGTGAACTTTTGCACATCACTCACCTTCTAGTTCCTCCTTCTCATAATGAATGTTAAGCACTGAGCTGGTCCCTCCCTGGTCCACCACCACCTCCTCGTCTGGCCTCTGCCGGTCACGCAGGATGACAAACACACAAAAGGAGCGTCACAGTAATGTTGCTTTTATTCTTCATGACACATTTCTTTACAATGCACTCTGTCTCCAGCAATATTCATCTTTACAGATCACCTTCAGCCTTTCAAGATCAGTGTGTGAAAGGAAGTCTGAAAGGTCAACATGTTCAGAAACATCCCATTAAACACAGTCTACTGACAATGTAACAGAGCCACTAATTGGTCGAACCGACTCCGGCTTTTCAACAACCAGCATCAAATTCCAGACAATCTATTCTCAGACCGTCTGGCACAGGCGAACAATGAGGGAGAGGCAGGCACTAGAACACTTCCATTTAAACACACACATTCACACAAACACACATAGATATGCCAGAGGTGTTGGGAGAATGAGTCAATTGGAGAATGCGCTAATTTCAGCTAAAAAGAATTCAAATCAAATCAGCAGTGCTACATCTTTCCCAGGTGTTACTATCAGCAGATATTGATGGCTGGGCTTCCTTAGAAACAGTGTTGTTTGCACATGTACAGCAGTGGGTGTTATCTGTGGTCATGTAGCAGCTCCATCATAATGAGAGTCCTGGAAAAACCTCTCCAGTGACTCTGTGCTGTTGCAGCATGTCTAATTTCAGCATCCCCTCAGAAAATCATAAAATTCAGGCCTCCCACGTGTTCGGAAAGACAGCATGCACATCTTACTGCACCAAAATATAAATCACTTTGACCCACCCAGATGTTCACATCTTTTGACATAGGCAGGATAGCCGACAGGCTTCTGGATGCTGAATACCCCAATGAATATACCGTATAGATTATAGTATGTAGACATTAGCTACAATAGCAATAAAATCAATGGCTGACAACTATAAATACATTCAAACACTTGAGGGTGAGACATAAACATACACACTGGTAAATGCAGCTCTCTACATAATCGATGCTTCTGCCCACTCTGTATGAACACATGATCTGGATGTGCATGAGGGTGGTTAAGGCAGAAAGATTGAAATATTTGACATAAGGCAAATTACTTTGAAAAAATATTCATGGTGTAGAGTGCTGAACTTTTTAAAAAACGTCATCCTGTGTAGGCTGGAGCCTATCCCAGCTGACTTTATGGTGGAGGCGAGGTTCACCATGGACAAGTTGTCGGTTCATCAACGGGGGCCACATAGAGAGACAAACAACCAATCAGACTCTCTTCCCCCGTCCCAGGTCTTCGGGTGGATTTCAACTCAAGACCTTCTTGCTGTTGGACTTCAGCACAGCCTCCCGCCAGAATTAAATATAATAATTTAATTTTTAATTTAATAAAATAATTTTGGGGCGGCAGTGGCTCAGTGGTAAAGCGGGCGGTAGAGCGGGTCGTCCTATGATTCAAGATCGACGGTTCGATTCCCGCTCCCGCCCAAAAAATACCCAGAGGTGAGCTGATAGTGGGAGGTGTCAGGCACTGCCGAGGCACCCTTGAGCAAGGTGTGGTCCCCTTTACAAATTGCTCATCTGAGGCGTACCAAGAAGGATCTGCCTGCCACTCTACCTCCCTTGCATGCCTACAGGCCTCCTTGTGTGTGGTTGTGTGTATTACAGGGGCCTGTACACACTAATAAGCATGCGTGTGATTGAGACTAACAAAAACTAGAGTGTGCATTCTTAATTTCCCTTCAGGGATTATAACAGTGTATAAAATTAAATTAAAATTTAAAAAAAATTAATTTATTATATGACTGATTTAGTAACTTGTTTGAATTGTATATCTTGTATCCTTGATGTGATTTAGCATGATGTCCATATCCTGCAACAACGCTGCAGACCATTAGTCACTAGCGAGTAGCTATTTCAACTTGCAGATCAATTCAAGACAGAAAGTATTTTGCATTTGCTTACAATCACAGTAGCAAGTTATAAGTCAGCCATACCGTTTTTTTTGGGGTTTGTTTTGTTTTGTTTTGTTTTTTGGTAGCACTCTGTCTTTCATACCTGTCATTTATGCTCAGTCTCAACATCCTGCTGTCTGTCATTGTCTGGGACTCATCACAATTATCATTAGAGGCAAGTCTGTGCAAGATAATTATATGTGTGGGTGACCGTGTGTGTGAGTGTGTCTGTGAGTGTGTTTGTGTGCGTGGGTGTGTTTTTTATCTATTTATACTCATTTATTCTAATGCAAAATAATTTTCCAAAGACGTTAAATGTTAAACAGACTAATTAAATCTTTCCCCACACAAAGAGCTACATTTGCACATACAATCTCCATGTGTAAATTTTTTTTTATCTGTTTGTAAAGCAAGAGCCAGCTGCATTGTTTAGTAAGTGGGATACAGTTTTATTGAAAATAACAAAACACTTTTGAATCACGTCGGCTTTAGTTGCTTTTGTCGTTTTGCTATCTGAACAGCAAAGCATATTGACACAATTCTGTGATAAGGAAAAACTAATATATGCTGTTTAATGTTCAGTTTAAATCACAGTAGACTGTTTATTTATGCTATTTAATCAAGTATGAACACAAATATTCACATACAAGTCAAAAGACAATGATCTCAAGATATCCAATCAGCTCACAGATGCAGGTAGCCCGGTTGTGTCTTACTGCCTCAGTCATACCCTCTCGTCACACACACTCCGCCAAATCAGGCCTTTGAGATTTCTGTCTCTTTCCACGACTCAGCAGTCGTTTCTCCCAAGACAGTTCAGTTCGCTCAAAGAATAAAACCACTTGATGAGGAGATCCTACTGGAGCTAAATGCTGAATCCCTGCCTGGGTTTATCATTTATGCAAAGGATGGAAGTGAAGTGGCACAAATAATCCTGTTACTACAGTATATCATCACATACAGCAGATCTCTCTTTTTTTTAAACTGTAAATAACAATTTGCTTCTCTGTCTTTCATTGTGTCTAAATGCATCTACTGTTTAAACTCATGTTTATCAAATACTGCATGCATCCGCAGGTCTCTGATTAGACTTATATGTACAGCGTGGCTTCTATAAATACTCAGTGCATCACATATAGAGCTGGAAATCAATTCCAAGTATGCAGTAACCCAACCCCAGAATCTTTTTAAGATATTTTTCAGCTTTGACAGACTGATGTGGGATTATTTGTAAGCATTACTGCATCATCCCTGACTATGAGTAGACATGTATTACATTACATTATGGATGCATTCAATAGGAAACATACAAGTTTAGAAAGTGTCTTAGAAAAATGTTCTGGAGTCATACAGTATCTACACACACACACACAAACACACATGTGCACACATGTGCACACACACACACACACACACACACACACGCACACACACGCACGCACACACACACACACACAAACACACACACACACACACACACACAAACACACACACCGTGTAATCAGTGGGTGCAATTGTGGCTGTTGAATCAGGTTCTCCATGCACTGTGGAGGCCAGAGGCAGTCAGCTCCATTAGAGATCGAGCTTTACCAAACATTCAGATATAAAACATGAGAAAATGGATGAAAGGGAGGGAGACTCTAAAAGCTCTTTGTCCCAGAAAGGACATCGGTCCATCAGATCATCAATTAGTTTGAATCCATTCAGTGAATACAAACAGGAATCATTCTCCCGAGGCCCATTCAATAAATATAACTACAGACTGAGGGACACAGTGCTTCAGAGAACGCCACAAAAGATAGAAAATCTTTGAGGTCATGTTTTGTGGGTGAGACGACATTACGCAACTGCAGATCCAAACCATGACGGTGATTTTCCTTCTCCTTAGTCGATGCTCTTCACAGCCGGTAGTCCTCCTGGTCACAGTTCACTAAGAGCGCCTTCTTAATGGCAAAGTCATGCTGGTATGTATTTTTTCAACTGGTTAATGGTTCCTTGTCATTCACAACTCACCTCCCTTGTGTCACATTAAATGCTTTTGCTAATGAAGAGCTCACACAGCCTCTAATCTTTCATTTGCTCTGTTGGGTGAGAACATCTGCGGCTCTTCATGCGCAAACATGTCTGAGATTTACCACTAACACGGCAACCAGTTGGCCTCGTGTTTCTCTTGGAAACTGTGCTCTAGCGTTGTTTGGTCTCAGGGATCAGGAATGCCTGAAAAATATGCCTCAAAAATAATTCTTCACACAAGTTTTTGCAACTGCTTCATAGCATCAGCCTACAGCCAGAACCAAAATGGCTGCCTGTCCTTTCGGCCCTTCACATGCATATCAGCCATAAGAAAACAAAATCACATTATAATGCCATAATCAGATGACTTGAGAATGCGGTCTTGTGACTTTATATAAGAAAAACCCTTAGGAACTATCAACTCTGACATCATTTCTTGAACAATTTTCACTTTATTATCATGTGACACAAGATTCAGTTTATCATGAAAAAAGAAGATTCAGATCAACTGGGCACCTTCCAGATTTAGTCGTAAAGCTCTGCATCTGAAATCAAAGACAGAATGTTGTGTGACTTTATTTGAAGATTTGTATCAATCCTTCTTTTCAACACATTTGTGTATTTGTTGACCTACTTTCTAATTTAGTATACCAGCATATAAAAACCAAAAATAGAGGGATGTTATCACTTGTCTATATCTGACAACAAGACAAAGTGGAAATGTTTTGTAGGACAGAGCAGAACAGAACAGTTCAATCACTCAGTGCCCTATTTTTAATGCTAAAAAAACTCTTATTGCTGCAGACAACTGAGGATAAACACAAAGTAAAAATAAAAATTCTTTTCATATCGGAATAATATACTGTGGGTTGGATTATTTTTGCCTGAGTATTTATAATAAGAAAAAAATCCTGCATTCTTAGACCTAAAACCTTTGCAGCATCATTATGGACACCAAACTGTTTTTATGACAATGACTTTTGTGAAAACCAGAAGGTGTTGCCAAAGTGCATCACAGTGAAAAAACAATGAACTTGTTGTAGCCCTGAACAAATAGAGCAGCAATAATTCACATCAAAGCCTCCAATCAATGCGCTGCGCCAAAATGCCTTTTCACTCCATCAGGACAGAGAGTGGAGCCAACAGTACGAGGCCTGCTGGTTATCATGAGGAGGCTTGAAATCCACTGGGATAACTGACGAGAAATATCACAGACATGGCGTACGCGTCTGAAAAGACAGCAGATAAATTGAAATTTCTGTGATCATTTATCGCTGCTGAAAGAGCAAAATGAGTCACTGAAGTGATCCATCATTCATCAGCACGCTGTGGGCTTTAAATCTTTGAAAAATGTCTGTCACTACTGAGCCAAAATGACCTTTCTCCCTTTAACAAGCATTTGTTGAACATTTCCCTTGAATCGTTTTTCATTACTTCTCCTGAATCTACTTTTTTCTGTCCATACAATCAACACCTCCGCTCCTTTCTCCAAGCAGACGCCCCCGCCTCACTCCTCCCCTCCCAAGGGGGCCCTGAACTGACAGCAGGGGCACGGATCATGACTCATACAACTTGCCTGTCACTTCCAGATTGGGCTCCATCTCTCAGAGCAACAGCTGCAGGCTATCGCTAAAGCTAATGCTACGGAGAGTGGATCCATCACTAATCTGGTCTGGAGAGACATGTAACGAAGGGGAAGTTAAATATGTATGAATAAGGGGAAAAAGACAGAGAAGAAGAAAGCTGGGGCGGATAGAATGAGGTTTGGTAACACGAGTCATACAAACCTTATCCAGTTCAGCCTCTGCACAGGATTTTCTTTAATTTTGCTTACTTCAGGACGATCACAGAAATATTAGTTGGTTTTGTGAGAGATAGAAAGTAAAATGAAAAATGAAAAATGTTTTCCATGTTTTAATAAATATAATGTAATTTCAACCATGAAAAGCTAAATGACAGTCTGAAACAAAGACAAAGACTAACATGATCAGGTTGATGAATGAGCTTCTAGATTATTCTTCTTAACTAAATCCTTCTCTGCTTTATCCACTCTGCTGATCTGGCTGGTTCATAATGATGTGAGTGCTTTCAAACCCAATGAATCCCATTTATATATATATATATCAAATATAAAGTTAGGTTTTTATGTTGCTTAACTAGGTTGAGAGCATTTAGAGTTTTTTATTAGACAGAGGACTTTATTTAAGTAAGTGGCTTTTGCCTTCAGACGTATAAAAGTAGCACAGTGCTCTTCAAGAGAAGTGTGCTGCCTACGGACTGACATAAACAGTTGTGACAATCTCATGTTAGGCATTTACGAGACAAATTTATGGTGTGGAGGGCATTAAATTATGGTTCTCACAGGCACCATGAACAATACAGCATTTTGAAACTCCTTCATTTGTGAGTGTGGGTGTAGCATGACGTTGATCCACAGATTGTAGACTCATTCTTAGGTCAACTTCATGAAGGGAACATCGCCTACAGTTGGACATGTGCATTGTTTAACATACACAATTGTTTTTTTTTTATCATTTTTTAAAATTTTATATAATAGTCTGATCCCCAAGAGAAATTAAGAAAGCACACTTTAGTTAGTAGTTTTTCAATCAAATGCTTGCATACATATTAGTGTGTACAGGCCCCTGTAGCACATCATCACACACAGGGGGGCCTTTTGGCATGCAATGGGAGGTAGAGTGGCGGGCACCTCCTTCCTGGTGCGCCCCTCATGAGCAACTTGTAAAGGGGACGGCGCCTTGCTCAAGGGCGCCTCGGCAGTGCTCCGGAGTGCTCCCACTGTCAGCTCACATTCCAGGTGGGAGCGGGAATTGAATTGGATCATAGGACGACCTGCTCTACCACTGAGCCTCTGCCGCTCCAGTGCATGCTTTAAGGTTTCTTAAGACTTTTGCTCATACAAAAGAAAAGATTAAGAAAAAAAATAAGGTGCATAAGCAGACTCTCAATCAAAATGAATAGTAAAGCTGACTCAATACAGCAATTCAAAATGAATAGTATAACATGCCTCTAAATAAGGCAACATCAATAGCAAGATGCCAACAGGCTTTTCCTTTAGAAGGGTAAGCTAACGTTACAGGAACTGACAACAGACATCTCTGTGTCCTTGACATATTTTGCATTTAAATGATACGTCAGGCTGGAGCTGCTTCGGTGATATGAAAATTCTCTTTTACAAAAGGTACAAATCACTTTGTTTTTGTTGATAGTCCCGTCTTTGTCAGTCAGTCATTTTCTTAACCGCTTAATCCGCTTACGCGGGTCGCGGGGGAGCCGGTGCCTATCCCGGCAGTCTCAGGGTGCGAGGCTGGGGACACTCCAGGCACAACGCCAGTGTACCGCGGAGCCACACAGAGACAAACAACCACTCACACACACATTCACCCCTACGGCCAATTAGGGACCGGACAATCAGCCTAAAGCGCATGCTTTTGGAGGTGGGAGGAAGCCGGAGAACCCGGAGAGAACCCACGCAGACACGGGGAGAGCATGCGAACCCGGGTCCGCCGTGTTGTGAGGCGACAGCGCTACCCACTGCGCCACCTTGCCGCCCCCCGTCTTTGTTCTTTTTATAAATAAACTTTCCGCCCAAAGGTCCGAGTGGGCTTGCCTCGCTCTCCTGTGTCGCATCCATCTCTGTTGTCAGTCACCCTGCTTTTGACTCGTGGCGCAGGTACGAAGTGACGTCACCGCAGCCTACGGGTCACTCAATGGGCCAAATTTAAAATGCTTGCGAATTGACTTTCCACTCACGATTAATTGCGTTAATTTTTATAGCACGTTAATTTGCAGAGTAATTAATTAATCTTATCAATGCGTTAAACTGACAGCACTAATTTCTATTCATGCTACAATGGAAGGAAGAAGATATGCGTTAGTTTGAGGTCCCAGTTCAAAGTTCAGACAGACAGTCTCCTGATTTAACGCAGCTGAAATAACGTAATCTCACAGATGACATATTTACTGATGCATAACTTGTTGGGATGCTCACAGAGAGCTCCTCTCATCGAAATGACCGACAGCCTCTGCCTTGTACGCAGCTTAGATTGTGTTCTGATCACTGAGCAGAGAACAGCATTACCATCACCACGGAAACCTTCTCATGGAGATGATGCTGATGGAGATCATCTTACACACACACACACACATACACACACATACACACACACGCATTGTCTCGATCATATTTTCAGAGAGAAATGCCACTATAGTTTATGTCAATTTACAGATTACACCCACAACCAGTGATCCAGTGATATTGTGCATTCACATCATTCAAATGATTCACATCTGTTATGAAATGTATTCGTCTTTTAAATCATGTTCAGTTTAATTACAATACTTTTTAATTAGACTATTCATACCTCGTAATTTTACTAAATGAGACCTGTATTTTTTTTAATTTTAGTTAATCAAGTGTAGATTCTATCCCAGTCTTCAATCTACTTCTTCTACTTCTTCTTCTTGATACAAATTCAATCCAGACGTGCAGTAAAGCAAAAACTCTTCTCAGGGTAACTACTGTTGATCTTAACCGGATGTTCATATGTGTGAAAACACAATGAGCTATTTTGATTGGCCAAACTTCAAACATAAAAGGAGCCCAATGAATGCAATCTTTACGTAGCATAAGACAGGAAAACAATTGCTTTAGTTTTTATTGTGCATTTAAGCAGAAATTTCAATAATTAATGTTGAGAAAAATATTTTTTTTAATATTTTATAACGACTGATTTTTTTAACATTTGTAAGATGAAGGTTCAATGGAATTTGGATTGAGGTGTACAGTAATTTAATTTAATTCAAAATGGTTGTTGGGCCTTTTTGGTGCTATGTGCTTGACCGAGTGGCCTTATTGTTTAATATGCAGCTATTACATAAGACTTGGAAAATTTCTAGTGCTGTTTACAAAGTACACACAAATAAATCACAATGTGTTTTGTTTGTCTGCAATAGGAGACAAACATCGTACAAATATAACTCTAACCTTTCAAGAGTGAAGTTCTCAGGTGACACCCCCCCCCCCCCCATTTAAATACTGTCAAGGCATCAGACACTTTTCAGCTCCCCTCTAGTCCTCCTCCAGCAGTCTCCTCTGCCCTCAGGTCAGATGTTAACATCATAAATCACCATGATGGATGACCTGTTTGGAGCTTTAAACTGTGATACTGCACCATCACAACAAATAGAATAAATATCTCTCCACATAGTTGTCCATGGTCAGATCTGTCCCCTCCTTCAGCTCATTCTTATCAGCTGACCATCAACCTGATGATGGGTCTCAACAAGCATCATGCCCTCCTTCAGACCTCCACATGTGAGGATCACAGCAGTCATGATTTTCTAATAGCAATGATTTATAGAGGAAGACACTCAGCACCGTGTGGTGTGCGGTGTAAGGATGGCGTCAAGGTCATTTCAGACTGAAAATGAAACGAAGCCAAGCCAAGAGCGCTCTGAGAACCTGTCCCGATGCCCCGGTCCTCCTGCGGTTCCAGGACCAGCATTTAACTGTTTCATTTTTAAAAATCTAATTAATAATGCGTGTGTGTGTGTGTGTGTGTGTGTGTGTGTGTGTGTGTGTGTGTGTGTGTGTGTGTGTGTGTGTGTGTGTGTGTGTGTGTGTGTGTGTGTGTGTGTGATCGGGGATCAAAATAACACTTCTTCGGTGTACTGGAACAATATTACCAGCAACATACCGCGTTGCGCGTTGCGGACCGAACAGAACTTCTTGAGATAACAATTATTAAGTCAGAATGAACACACACGCACACAGGTAGCTTTACACAAATTCATACAATCCATCACTCCAGCAAACGTTCTGATTGTGTTCCGGATCAGACAGTTGACACTGAGGGTTCCTTCTGGAGCTTGTTTACAGGACGCTCCGTGTCATCCCACGGTGTCAAAGCGACGCGCCGGGCATCAGACATTTAAAGGGAACTCTTACCTGGTAGCTCAGCATGCTCTCCGGGTCGGTGACGGGCATCCTGGTCACCTCAGCCTGATGATCACTGCTGACGGGGTGTGAAGGTGAGACGTTCTCCTCTGGAGCCGATCAGCCTCCCGGTGATGTGTCAGAGCGTTTGGATGAAGCGCTCAGGAGAGGATAACAGCAGCTGTCTTGGTTTCTGCAGACATGCTGAGTGTTAGCTGAACATCTTCCCTAGATGACGAAAACTAAAAAAAAAAAAAAAAAAAAACAATAATAGAATTTGACCCCCTGGTGTGATGATGATTTCCCGGCTTCGCTTCCAACTCTCCTCCCTCCTTGTCTCCAGCCCTGGCTGTCGGAGCAGGATGCAGGGAGCATCACTGCAGCATCAGCCAATCAGAGTCGAGGAGCTCGCAACGGGCTGAGACGCAGTGCTGCTGCCATACACTGCTTCACAACACACACAGACACACACACACACACACACACACACACACACACACACACACACACACACACACACACACACACACACACACACACACACAGACATACAAAGAGTTTGAGAGACAACAAACATTCAGTTTAGTCTCTCATCAAGATTCAGCAGTGAGATGTGGTGAACTTTTACCACTGCGACCTGCTTTCTGTTATTTATTTTACTAGGAAGAAAGAAGTTACAAATTAAAAAAACCTTGGAATAATCAGTTGCATGCTTGGTTGAACATGAGCAACAATTATCATTGAATTATAGATGAAATCGAGACGCAGACTTGAGTGGTATCACGTGGATGGAGTGAGAAGGATGAGAGGATGGAGAGAACAAGGCTAGAGATATGGTTCTGGATGATCCGGTGACGCGCATTAGAACATCCTTAAGCCTTGGGTGGCCCCGTGTGGGAAGTCAGTGCACTACACGTGGGTCATAATCCATGCAGGCGGTATAAATAAACTTGCGCGTAGGTCGACGGAGTGACGTCGATACAAAGTCATTACTGAAATTGCAATACAGCATTTTTTCCCCATTGAGATTTGCAGAACAGAGTTGTGTCTCATCAATGGCTTCTGCGCAAACGCGTTCAAGTCAGTCAAATAAATATGAGAATATTTCTCCCACATTGACGGACATTGTGAGGATTTAACTCAGCAGTAAGTCCCTTGAGCTTAACTCAGAGTTCCTCCTGTAATGAGACACACACACACACACACACACACACACACACACACACACACACACACAAACACACACACACACACACACACACACACACACACACACACACACACACACACACACACACACACACACACACACACACACACACACACACACGTGCCAGCCACACTGACACAGCATCAGATTACTGAGTCACTTTGTTGCGCGTGTGGCTGGAGGTGGCAGATTTTTTTTTTTTTTGCTCGGCGTCCTGTTTCTCCGAGGTGCGGCTGTTATGGCAACTATAAACAGTGGATGAGAGGGGAGGTGACTAATGCAGGTTTGTGTGTCCACTTAAAATCTACAATTTTTTTTTTTTGTCTGAGATCTAGTTTAGCAGAAGTTTATGCATGTGTTACCGCTGTCACAGGTGGCATAGAAAAGGTCGACGCTTGTTTCTCGTGTGTAAATCTTTTTCTGCATGTTTCCACCTAGACGAGCCTGCCTGTATTTAGTTTTCTGTCTATCCATTCGTTACACTTCTGTCTATCTATCTATCTATCTATCTATCTATCTATCTATCTATCTATCTATCTATCTATCTATCTATCTATCTATCTATCTATCTATCTATCTATCTATCTATCTATCTATCTATCTATCTATCTATCTATCTATCTATCTATCTATCTATCTTATCTATCTATCTATCTATCTATCTATCTATCTATCTATCTATCTATCTATCTATCTATCTATCTATCTATCTATCTATCTATCTATCTATCTATCTATCTATCTATCTGTTTATCTGTCTATCTGTCTGTCTGTCTGTTGTCATGGAATTTTAAAGTTTTCTACATTCAATACTTCTTTTAATGACCACAACAATCTCAGTCCCTTCATAAGATTAAACCCACCAACATGTCTGGAGGAAGAATGGAGTCCACGAGAAGAACACTTTACCTGCAGTGATGGCGTTGCCTCTGTGATACTTTGCTTCCTCAGCACTGGAAAACTGCAGTGTGTAACCCTTTGGGTAAGAATGATCTCATCACACATCAGTAAACCATGTCTAACCCCATATGTGAGGGAGATTAAGCATGGGACAATGAACACTCCAAAAAGAGAATAATTCCAAGCATATTGCAGGAATTCTGTAAGACTTACGTTTGGAGAAGTCCCGGAACAAGTTCGAGCTGTCTAATTTGATTCCCCCATATAATGTCTGGTGTTATTGAAAATTGTCGGTCTAGAAATTACTCCAGAGAAACAAAGCAAACTTTCCCATGAAGAATGAAAGTCCTAAAGAACACAACCAGAGGCTGGTGTCTGGCTTTGTGTGATGTTTGCAGCAGGTCATAGAAACAAAAAAAAAGTGCTCTATAAAATACTAGAGACTCTTTTTATGCAGGGTTCTAGTCATTTTCGGAAATACATTGTGAAGTCAGTTGTTTTATTTGATTATTGCAAACAACTGATAAATAGTGTTCAGTATTTCACCAATAAACCTAGTGTACAATTGTGGTAAATAAATCTGAATAATTTTATTCTCTATAATTAAGCTGTATAACTATATGTCTTATAATAGAATTATGTAAAAATGAAGTTTTAACAAATTTTTGCTCCCATGGAACTGAACATTGTATCCAGATCAGCTGAGGAACAAGCTACTTATAATTGAACATGGAACAAATATCATGTAAGTCAAGTCAACATACATTTGCACGTAAGCTTAAATGGGTGTTCAGACATTAATACATTAATACTGAAACTTGAACAAGCCCTTTGTCTCAGTGTTACAATCCACAGTGCCCCCAGTGGAGGGGAGGTTACATCGCAGCGTGTCAATCCTGCCAGTGATCAGACCTGAAAGAATAAAAGCAGCTAAAACACTGGTGGAGAAAGCAGTGAAGGTGATTAATAATATTACCCCACTATCCTTATGAGGCGCTGTTTGATTTGTGTTCTCTCTTCTCTACTCGTCAGCAGTTGAGGAAAGTGTTCTCGGTTCAGGGACCCTATCCTGTGATCCGTGCTGCCTTATTGGCCAGAGGGTGGGTGGAGCGTCTTTTGCCTCAACCTGTCCAGAGAACACTTCATTGCCATGGTGACCAAGAGGAAGATGGTGATGATCATGATGTCATGTCTGGTGAGAGAATGGACCTTAGTAGGACATGTTCCTAATGAGAGAGGCATGCAGTGCTCATGCTGGTAATGCTGAAATCTCACTGGAATCAAAGCATGTAGGAATTGGTGCTTTTTTGTTCATTTAATGACTTAAAGGTTGTTTTACAGAACTCAGTCCTTAAAAAGCTTGAAGTGCAGACTGGATTTGTGTAAAAGTAACTGGAGCACTAATGGAGAAATGATATTCTGTGTACACATCCCTATTCCTTTAACAAAGTCCTCTCCACAACGTTCATGTGTACACACACACACACACACACACACACACACACACACACACACACACACACATACACACACTGTCCTTGTCCGTTGAGACAGAGAGAGCGGATGAAAGCCGGAAAGCGGAGAACCTCGATGACATGTATGACCTCACGGTGAGATAAAGAGGACCAACATGACAATGACTCTTGGCACAACCTGACAACAATGCAAATGAACTGTGATCCTCATCGTCTCACCGTCCCAAACTCTCCCCAGTCCCGCTTGGTTCGAAATGAAATGACACACTTCTACTGGACGACACGCCGAGATGATGTGGACTACCGCTCTTTGAGGCATGATCAAATGACCAATCACTACGCAAATGCTGGAACATTTACCACTAAGGTCTCATCCTGCAGAGATTCTAATGACTGATCATCAAAAATGCAAGTTGCTCAGCTTTGGCTGTAAAAAACAGTAGTATGTATCCTGTGTGTATATTTTACTTCAGGTGGGGCTCTGTGTCAATTTGCGCAACCTCCAATGGTTTGATACAGCAGATCCTGACACCTTCTTTCCGAGATGCTACAGGCTTGGGGCAGAGGATGAAAAACAAGCATTCATAGGTCTGCCACATGGTTCTATTCACTGTGTCTCTATCAAAAATAGCCTGATGTGCTCACATGTAAAGAACTTGGACCAGATATGACTGGACAAGACATCCATGAATTGTAAAACACACTCTATTTAAGTAATTTTAAACACATGACCTCTCTCTTTATGTCTATTTCCTAATGACAATGAAGAGGATTTCCGGAGGACGGCGTGCACCAGCCTGCTGCAGCATGTGGCTGAGATAAATGGATGGAGGAGAAATGGAGCAGAGGGTGAGGAAGAAAAAGTCAAGAACCACTTCTCTGAAAATGATCAACCGGGCCATGATATGAAATGATGGGCAGGATTCAGCAGATCCCACACTGTTAATCTTTTTTCTATCTCTAGAGATGGAAAATGTAGAGCTTCCATTTGTTGGTCCTGGAATAATTGGCATGGCTTTACAAGTGTGTCAGCAGTTTCTCAGTGCTTTGGAGCACAGTGACATCGATGCAACTGTAGAAACACCCCCTATGGTCAACGAACAGAAGTGGGCAGATTTTCTAGGAGACTACTACAAGGTGGTGCAGTGAGTATAATTTGTAGGACCTTTCTGGGTTATCAATAGTAGTCCTCCTGAAGTCATACTAAATATTTCCACAGTGCTGAATACTCAGGTTACCTCTCAAATCAACATATTTGTTCAAAAAAACCCACCATTACGTGTTTTAAAAATAAACTAATATTATCCTGTTTCAGTTTGAACCCTGCAGACTCCGTTGGGAGATAGGGTCACTTTGGTTGAGCCTTTACGTAAAATGGTCTGTGTGTGTTTTCATAGTGAAGGTGCACGGATCAGGGGCAGTAGTATGTTTGTGGAGCGCTGCCAGGCCATGTTAGTCAGACTGCAGATGGTTTGCCCTCAGCTGGATACAGATGGATTGAATAACATCTGGATCATCAAACCAGGGGCAAAGTCCAGAGGAAGAGGTGACCCCTTTATCTGTAATGATGAAAAAGTTATCATAAATCAGACTCTTTAACTTCCTCATCATCATCATAGATGTACCTGAATACTGTACTCCATTTTACATTTTTCTGTTATTGTTTTTCATTTGATTTGATAAATTTAGTTATACTGTCTACCTTCACAGTCATGTGAAGGAATGTTAGTCTGGCATTTCCTTAGATGGCCATCAGAAGCATCATGTCTTCTCACTGAAGGCATTGTTATCAATAATTCTGTTGTGATTTGTTGTGAGACTTTGTTTACCGATGCAGGGATTGTCTGCATGGATCGGCTGGATGAGATCGTGGCTCTGGTGGACACTGACAGATCTATGACTAAGGAATGTAAGTGGGTGATCCAGAAATACCTGGAACGTCCTCTGCTAATCCACGGAACCAAGTTTGACCTTCGTCAGTGGTTCCTCGTCACGGACTGGAACCCCCTGACTGTGTGGTTCTACAGAGAGTGCTACCTGCGGTTCTCCACCAAGCCCTACTCAACCAAAACTCTGGACAGGTCAGCGAGTGGGTCAGACATAAGAGAAATTTGTACGTAGCCTTTATTGCATCGTGTCGGTTGTGCTTATTGGATAAATTTTACCCCTATCTCCTTGGCCTTACCTCTTTCATCCTTTTCTTCAGCTCAGTCCACCTGTGCAACAACTCCATCCAAAAGCACTTTCAGCCCGCTCGTGATCGGCATCCAGGAGTTCCAGAGGACAATATGTGGTCCTGCTCTCAGTTCAGGGCTTTTTTAAGGCACCAGGGGCGTGGGGAGGAGTGGGACTCTATGGTGGTCCCGGGCATGCAGCAGGCATTGGTCCGGGCTCTGCTGACAGCTCAGGACCTGGTGGAGCCCCGCAAGGCAAGCTTTGAGCTTTACGGAGCCGACTTTATATTGGGCAGAGATCTGAGACCTTGGCTTCTGGAGATCAATGCTAGTCCGACGATGGGCTGTTCCACGGCTGTGACTGCTCGCCTCTGCCCCGCCGTGCAGCTGGACACCCTGAGGGTGGTGCTTGACCGACGGACTGATCCCAGTGCTTACACGGGAGGCTTCAATCTGATCTATAAACAGGTTGGAACATCTTTACACATCATTCCAAGAGATGGTAGACGCTCTTTTCCTGGGGATTGTTCTGAACCATGGATATAAACCAAATGTATTCTTCTCTTTTTTTACTTTATTGTCCTCCCAGGCTGCAGTTGAAGTTCCTCAGTACATGGGATTGAGCCTGCTAGTGGAAGGAGCCCGTTTAAGACGACTCAGACCTGCTCATAGACAAACCGTATTATCCAACCCACCTGTCACCATCCCTTCAGATCAGTTGTCGTCACAAGAGGCTGAAACAGCACAGAAACCATCAGGTCAGATCTTCCCAGCCTCGTCTTTTCATTGTTTGTGCAAGGAGAAGAAGAAGCAACTCTCATCAAAGTCAGCGTCTCCTAAGAGAGGACACCGAGGGACAACAGAGGTTCACAATACATCTCATGTTTGCAAGTCCCGCTTCAGTCTGGCATCTGAACAGCCTTTAGTGATACAGTCTGAACCTCAGACGAAAGCGCAACGCTTAGGGGTTGGCACCAATGGGACATCTGTAGTCCCATGGAGCCTTTCCTTTTCCCTCAGCTCCCGTCATGGCACGTCTGGTTGTAAACGTCAAATGAAGCCAGATCACGACCTACATATTTCCAGAAGCTTCCTTCGCCATACAGCTGTCGAGCCTCGCCAAAGGACTTCTTCCCAGGTAGTTCCGTCGCTCCAAGTTCCCCTTCCTGCTTTGGAGGTCTTCAGTTTGCGGCCAAATATAGCAGCTGGAACTGTGGCAAACAGGTCGCCTCAAACCTGCATCCACAAGCATCAGTTATTCCTCTGCACTAGAAGGTAAAGCAAGTTCAGATTCAAAGGAGAGCACAAAGAGGAATATACAATTTAATGGGATCCAGAAAGAAATGTAGACAAGAAGGTGCTAATGAAGTTTGTTAGTATTGGTATTAAATTTGTATTCTATTCAGGTAAAGGCTAAGATGAGCAACTTTTCTTAAGCAATTCAACATTAAACTGTCAAATTGATGAGTTGTTGCCTCCGTCATATTAATCCAATCATGTGTAACAGGAGCTGATCATTACACATTACTTTGTTTTTTAATGATTTTCATAATTGCAGTAAAATAAACAAATGTGATTCAAATATACGACATAATGCAATGATCAGAGGAAGGACCAGGATGCTGGTATTTTAAATACCCAGCAGGGGGCATTAAAAGCTAAATGATCTCGCTCTGCAACTTTAAACCAGTCTTTTATCATTTTTGTCTTCCTAAAAAATGTGGAAATAATTTCTGAGTTTATAAATACTTGAGAACAATGGGCCAGAGCTAATATGTTGTCCAAGCTTACAAAAAGCTCAATCACTTCTTAAAAAGTAGACCTTTCCTGAAAGATATAGACAATAATACCCTTTTCGAGTTCATGAACCAGTTTGATTTATAGTCATTTGTGTCTGGGGAACAATTACTGTATTTGTTAAAGAACTATTTTAACTAAAACAGTATCTGAAATTGCTATTATTCAAATGGTCATGCTGACAAAAGTGACATTCTATGCAGTAAAGGTCAAAACAGATTAACCAATAGCCTCCCGAGTCCAACTATTGATATCATTTAATTAAAGAAAATAGTTAAACTCCATGACATGATGGTTGATTATCTCTAAAATCAGCTTGCAAATGGAATCTCATGATGGCAATAAAACATGGAAGTCCCCTGAAAGGAACGGAAATCAATTTAAACATAATCAGGTTAGGAGGAACTAATGACATTTAAGTCACACTGACATTGGATGGGCCAGCACAGAAATGTAAACATGTTGATACCTGCAGAGTTAAATACAGTGTTGTGAAAAAGGATTTGTCCTACTCAGACTTAGACATTTAAATCATCAAAGTGGCTTAGATTTGTGCAAAAAGACTTTGTGAGTGACCACAAACAGCTTTTATATAAACATTCATTCAATGAATGTACAAAGTTACTCAAAACAAGGGCCACAAACCTAATGGTTGTGTGACCCTTCGCAGCAGCAGCTACAGTCAAACATTTGCCATAACTGGTAATGAGTCTTCAACATTGCTGTGGAGGAATTTTGGCCCACTTTTCTTTGAAGAATTGTTTTATTTCATCCACATTGAAGGGATTTTGAGCAGGAACTGCCTGTTTAAGATCATACCACAGAATCTCAATCAGACTTAAAACCAGACTTTGACCAGAATATTGCCTTAATTCTTAGGATCAAGATGTTTTTTTGGCAATAGGTGACACGAGCCTATGTATTTTTTTTGCTCAGCAGTGGTTTTGTCTTGGAACTCCCCCACGGATGCCATTTTTGCCCGATCTATTTCTTAACTGAACCAAATGAGGCCTGGAATTCTTTAGATATTGTTCTGGGTTCTTTTATGATATCTTGGATGAATAGTTGATGTGTTCTTGGAGTGCTTTTGGTAGTTTGGCCATTCCTGAGAAGGTTCACCATTGATCCAAGTCGTCTCCATTTAAGGTAATAGGTCTCACTGTGGTTCACTGGAGACCCCAGAGCATTAGAAATTACTCTGTAACCCTTTCCAGACTGTATGTCAATGACTTTCTCATCTGTTCTTGAATGTCGGAACAATGAGTTGAATTGAGATCTTTCAGATCACTTCCCTTTGTCAGACAATTTCCATCGAAGTGATTTCATAATTCAGGAGGTTTGACAGTAATCAGGCCTGGTTTGTGAAAGTTTCCAAAAAAAAAAGATCCAATTGTAGTTAAGTCACAGTTCCCTTTTCACTTAGGGCTAGGTAGGTTTGGATTTCTTTTCGTCTGAAACAAATGAAGTCATCCTTGAAAAATTAAATTTTTTTTGTTATCTAATATTAAAATGTGTCTATCACAGGACTGTACGTTGTAACAGTGCTATCATGTAGCTTGTGATGTGTTGTGATTGCACAATACAAAGCAGATTGTAGCATTACGTAGCAAGTCCGAGAGTCCGAGAGCAGAGCGAAGAGCAAATGAGTTTCTTCACCATGGCTGACAAGAGGCCTTCTTCTTTTCCTTTTGGCTTTTCCCTTCAGGGGTCGCCACAGCGAATCAACCGCCTCCATCTAACCCTGTCCTTTGCATCCTCTTCTCTCACACCAACTACCTTCATGTCCTCTTTCACTACATCCATAAACCTCCTCTTTGGTCTTCCTCTAGGCCTCCTGCCTGGCAGTTCAAAACTCAGCATCCTTCTACCAATATATTCACTATCTCTCCTCTGGACATGTCCAAACCATCTCAGTCTGGCCTCTCTGACTTTATCTCCAAAACCTCTAACATGTGCTGTCCCTCTGATGTACTCATTCCTGATCCTATCCTTCCTGGTCACTCCCAGAGAGAACCTCAGCATCTTCATCTCTGTTACCTCCAGCTCTGCCTCCTGTCTTTTCCTCAGTGACACTGTCTCTAGACCAAACAACATCGCTGGTCTCACCACAGTTTTGTACACCTTTCCTTTCATTTTAGCTGAAACTCTTCTATCACACATCACACCTGACACTTTCCTCCACCCATTCCATCCTGCCTGGACACGCTTCTTCACCTCTTTTCCCCACTCTCCATTGCTCTGGACTGTTGACCCTAAGTACTTAAAATCCTCCACCTTCTTGATCTCTTCTCCCTGTAACCTCACTCTTCCACTTGGGTCCCTCTCATTCACACACATGTACTCTGTCTTACTGCGGCTAACCTTCATTCCTCTCCTTTCCAGGACAAACCTCCACCTCTCTAGCTTCTCCTCCACCTCGTCCCTACTCTCACTGCCGATCACAATGTCATCTGCAAACATCATAGTCCATGGAGATTCCTGTCTAACCTCGTCTGTCAGCCTGTCCATCACCATAGCGAACAAGAAGGGGCTCAGAGCTGATCCCTGATGCAGTCCCACCTCCACCTTGAACTCCTATTGATCTCAAATTGTTTCTTCAAGATATGAATTGAAACTGTTTATTCTTGTGTTTACTTGTTCTTGTATTCATCAACCCAGACGGTTCACCAGCAGGAGAGCCTGGCTACTCGTCTGCCATTACATAAGTGT
The DNA here is from genome assembly GCA_013358685.1 of Antennarius maculatus. Classification (NCBI taxonomy): domain Eukaryota; kingdom Metazoa; phylum Chordata; class Actinopteri; order Lophiiformes; family Antennariidae; genus Antennarius; species Antennarius maculatus. Next base: position 18,240,638 of record CM023609.1, on the reverse strand, counting down.
TCTCGGTGTGAGCGTTGTGCACTATAGAACAGTTAAATCTGAACAGATCGGATTTCATTGGAAGACATTTTCGCACACGTTCTCCTCAGTCACAGACAGTCAAAGGGATCTTCCACAGGAAAAAAATATTTTATTTGTACACTTATATAATGTATATCAACATTTATAGACAAAATATGTACATCAAACATCTTTCATGTAGGTCCCAAAATATAAAATCTTAAGTACCTCTTTCTATAGAAAACTAGTCTTCTGGTAAAACGTATACATTCACTTCTCCTCCACACTCCTTTGACTCCAATATTCATATGGTACAGAGAATAAACGTCTGAGATTTGTAGCTTTTCACAAGGCAACAGCAAGAACAAACACCAGGTTTGACTCAAGCAGAAACAGATGTTGAGTATGCAGACCAGGTCCGGCACAGTGCTACAGTATGTACACAGTTTCTGAGTACACAACATACAAGTGTCCACATTTGCCCACCATCTATCTCTTTGGATGGACAGAGTGCAAGAACGGGTATCAAAAATAGAAATGTACACGAAGTCTATGAACAATACTTACAGGAATTCCATCTAAACTGACTGTTTTTATGAAAAGCAAGACTTCCCATTCAGTGTGGTCATGTGGCGGCCCAATCCTTCATCCATGCATGGAGAGTACCTTTACCCATGTCTGTAGTCTGTACCAGCATGAGGAAACCCCTTGTATTCTTGCCTGTCATCAAAGTGTCTGATTCAACGGTCATTTCAGTGATAATAGTGGCGACGGTGATGTAAAGGGCATAGGCAACAAATACTGAAATATTACTACTAACATTTGAATCATCACTTTGTAAAGTACAAAGATGGCATGTCTCCATGACAACGAGTACAGGTGAGATGCTTCAGTGTCACCAAGGTTTATACTTTTAACAGCAGCATCTAAAAAAACAAAACATCTTTCTTTACATTCAACCAAGGGTGTGTGTGTGTGTGTGTGTGTGTGTGTGTGTGTGTGTGTGTGTGTGTGTGTGTGTGTGTGTGTGTGTGTGTGTGTGTGTGTGTGTGTGTGTGTGTGTGTCTGTGTGTGTGCAGGACTTTAACATGATACATTTGCATTACATTTGCAGTAAAAATCACTGAGCGTTAAACATTCATCCAGAGTTATGCGTCTGTCAGATGTACATGGATATTTGTCCAGCCTCCACCCCCCCGGATCATTTATAAAAGTTCTATTGTTTGATTTTTGACCTCCAGGCAGAATAAAAGTGAACACCAGTGAGGATGGATGGTGGAAAAGTTCAGTCATGTTCTCATTCTGACTACTGTCCAGGAGCAGAGGTACTCGAACAGGATCATCTCTTCACCCCTTTGTGTTTTAGTCTTTGGTTTCCAAGTTGAGGGGTGGTACCTGCTTTAATGCCTGAAGGAGGGCAGGAGAGTCCATGGGGGTCTGAGACATGACCGGAGCCGGAGACCCTCCCCTGGGAGACAACACAAGCTGAGGTGGAGGCGGTCTTTCGCTGGGTGAGGAGCCCCCCATGCCTGGGTAGAGCATGGGCACACCTCCAGGGTACCAGCACTTCTCCAGCATTGGCAGATAGGCTGCAGCAGAAGGTGGAATGAGGTAGAACGGCATGCAGAGGGGATGAGGAGGAGGTGGGTGGTTAGGCGATACGCTCATGTAACTACCATAACCACTAGAGGGCAATGATGACTCTCCACCTGAGAGCAGCTCGTCCTCAGACGATTCCACCCGGGATCGTTTGTGGCGCAGCTCTTCATCCTCCTGCTTGATGCTGGAGCTCTTCCTCTCGCCCAGCACTCGCTTCAGGCGGTTCTCTTGACCGTAGTAATCTGGACGTCCCTGAGATGCCCCAGACTCCATCTTGTCCAGCTCTCCTCCATAGCCACTGTCTGTATCTGTGTCACTGCCACTTTGTTCACTGCTGGTCGGTGCGTACGCCCTCTGGATGACAGGCACGCAGTTCCTTCCATAACCTTCGCTGGGTTTAGGGGGTAGGCTGGTGGGGGTTTCCTTGTGAGGTGGGTGCTGGCGGTAGACAGCGATCTCCTCAGGTTGAGAGCGGAGCGGCGTGTGAGGTCGAACAGGATTCTGCAGCACTTCTGAAGCTAACTTGTGAAGGTGATTGATCACGTGGGAAGGTGTGAAGTCTTCATCGGTCTCGTGATTGGCTAGATACTGAAGAATCTCCCTGGTGCACACGTGGAACCCAGAGCGGAACATCTCCTCGGATTTCTCCTGGCTGACGGGAGGCTGATCTGCAAACACAACAGGAAATATCAGAAACTATGCCGTACTTCCCAAGGCAGTCATGGATTATCTCGCAGTTATGCATATTCCTGTCGTTACACACTCAGCCTATCCATTTGCATTCTTTCTTTTGAACAAACCTGTCATGTGCCACATGAATATTTAAGTGCGTGTATGCACTTGTGTGTATGCCTCTTACCGATCTGCATGCCGTTCTGCAGAGCGAGGATCTTCTGCTGCTGCTGCTCCAAAAGACAGGTGAGGGCTTTCACGTGTTTGAGCGTCAGCTCCAAAACCACAGCCTTCTCCAGATGGCCCAGAGTCTGTGGGGAACACACACACATACACACACAGAGTCAGCACAGCCTCACCTGTTACATAACACATCAAACTAAACTCCACTATCACGTATACATCATCTATGTATACGTCTGTTCCGTCGTCATAAGCAACCATAAAAAATAATGAATGAGAAGGATCATAATATGGAATAATAACTTTTATAGATGCCTTTCTGCCTTTAAAACATGTTGTTTCAGTTGTGTATTTATTGAACTGATTTAATAAAGAAAATATAATTTTCCAGTTTAAGCAGTGGACACTGGTCCACGAAGAGAGGCACCTCACTGCTGACGCACTACAGCCGGTGATGTAATACTACCGAACAGCCACTCGATGGAGCAGACTGCTGAAGGCAGCCAATCAGGAAACCATCCCGACTTCAGCTCCAGCTTACCGTGAGTTTCAGGTGCTCGGGTAATAAATCCTTCAGCTGAGCGATGCATTCGTTTATCCGGTCACGCCTTTTCTTTTCAATGAGTCTGTGAGGCAGCTTGTAGGTTTCCTGCGTGGACAGACGACATTGTTAGTTTAATTAAGACGATCAGACAAGTTATGTCATAGTTCAACCATTCCAGACTAGAGTCGGCTCACATTCTTTGTAAAAAAAAAAAAAAAAAAAAAAAAGCGATAAGAAGTTGAGATACAGACCTTGCTCTCCTCTCCTCTCTTCAACCCTCGCCTGGGTTTATAAACGTACATCGGGAAATCCATTCTATACAAACACACACAAACAGATATTAAAATGTGAAATTTTAGTACAGCAAAAGCACGAGATAAAGAAGAAAAAAAAAACTTTTTTTTTTCTTTTGTATTTTTCTTTCCCTAAGCGTAACTTACCCCTGCACATCTGACAGATCCGCCTGGTGTTTGGACAGAGGTGGTGGTTGCGCGCTCGGAATTCGCTCCATTCTTCTTCTTTTTTATTATTACTCCACTTAAAACGTCAAGGTGCTTTTAATCGCCGCAGTCACAAATAAATGCGCATTTATTGACGCGTGATTTTTTTTTTTAAAAAGCAACCTTTCACTAAATTTACTTAAAGCCTTTTTGCTGCCGTGTTGAAATCCAGCTGCTTAACGCCTGTTTTTTCTAATAGAAGTATTTGTCTTTTAAAGGTGTGAAGTCTGTTTGATATCCACGCCGCGGTTCCCGGTGCAGAAACGGAGGTAACCCTCTTGGTAGCGCGTTGAGAAAATGGGGGAGGACTGGGAGACGACTTAAATAAACCCTCTGACTCTCCGCGCAGCCTGACCTACCACTGTCACATGAGGCTCACGTGTTAAACGGCGCTGTCTCCGCGGCGGAGGGACCGCCCACTTTTCAGCGATAAGCAGCCTCAGTGGGCGGACGGAGTCTGACGTCAACGCGAGAGGCGGGGCCAGCCGGATCCCGTGTACCACCATGCTGAAGTGTGTGAAAACAAGGCTGAGCTCGCCACCGCTAGTGGAACGTGCTGACGGGGAACCGGCGCAGGAGCGCAATAGACCCGAAGCACGGGTGGATCTGGTTCCCTCTATAATTAAAATAAACCACACGAAAATAAAACTAGCCGTGGAAATACCCAGATGGTTTATCACACGGCGGAGTAACAGCATGTCCTCCAGTGTAATGACCTCTCAATAACAGCAATGATAGAAGGATGCTGAGTTTTGAACTGCCAGGCAGGAGGCCTAGAGGAAGACCAAAGAGGAGGTTTATGGATGTAGTGAAAGAGGACATGAAGGTAGTTGGTGTGAGAGAAGAGGATGCAAAGGACAGGGTTAGATGGAGGCGGTTGATTCGCTGTGGCGACCCCTGAAGGGAAAAGCCAAAAGGAAAAGAAGATAACACACAGCTTCTATAGACATATGAAAGTGGTGTAACCTACAAGTCTGCACAAAGTAGGTGATTCTTTTCTTAGTTGGGTCATGGTGGGGGGAAAAAAAAAACACGTGCACCTGTGCGTGGCTGAGGACGGTGTTTGTTGTCAAGAGGCCGTGCCAGCAGTCACGTTGATAGGCTCATGGCCCCGGGAGCCCGCTGAGTGCTGAGGGCACATGCAGCACCAGGCGGCTGCACCAGCCGGCCGCAGGCTGGAAACACATGTTGCATCCCTCTGGACATGGTTTATGTCTATTTAACGTTCTACGATAAGTTCTCCTTGTTAAAGGATATTTTTTATACACCCTTAGAAAAGATTATTAGATTATTATTATTATTATTATTATTATATTATTATTATTATTATTATTATTATTATTACTAGATGATTAAAAGATTAGCAAGTTTGTTGTGCTTAATTTTGCGGGTTTTTTTTATGTTTCTGTGTATATTATTTTAACATAAATGTAGATAATGTATATCACTAGGCTAGTGTACTCCAGGGATGAGTTGATGTCTCTGAGGGTCAAAGGAGACCCAGCAACACGCGATCTCATCCCCGCTAAGCTCCGACGGAGATATCGCGGATGCCGAGCGGGTCGCGTTGAAAGGGCTAGACTAACGGCTAGAGCCGCTAACCGGAGGCGAGTCAAGCCCTCCGCCCCCTCCATCATCATGGGGAACGAGAACTCGCTACCGAACATGTTGGATGAACTGATGGCGCTGTGCAGGACTGAACAGCGCTACCGGGAGACCAGCTTGTTGGTGTTCTCAGAGACGTGGCTAATTGGCGACGTGCCAGACGCTAACGTCGGAATAACCGGCTTCTCCTCCGTACGAACGGACCGGGACACGAACACCGCCGGTAAGAAGAAAGGAGGTGGATTAATTATCTATACCAACGATAGATGGTGCCATCCGGGACATGTGACGGTGAAATCGACGCTGTGCAATCGCGATCTGGAGCTAACAGCTGTTAGCATCAGACCCTACTACCTAGCGCGTGAATTCTCCCACGTTATTGTCCTCGCCGTCTACATCCCTCCACGCGCGGACCCTGAGACTGCACGAGAGACTATCTGTTCGACCACCTCTGCTCTTCGGACCCGGCACCCGGACGCGCTCGTCATTATCACCGGTGACTTTAATCACGTCACCCTGGACTCATCTCTCCCCACAATGGTCCAGTGTGTAGACTTCCCCACACGGAAGAACAGAACCATCGATCTGTTCTACACTAATGCTAAGGAGGCATACACCGCCACCCCCCTCCCTCCACTAGGTAAATCAGACCACAACCTAGTGTACCTTCAGCCCACCTACATTCCGCTCCAGAAACGGCTGCCAGCAACAACACAGCAGGTCAGGAAGTGGTCCCCGAAAGTGGAGGAGATGCTGAGGGACTGCTTCCAGACCACTAACTGGGATGTCACCGTGGGCTCACATGGGGAGGACATTGAGGGGGCAGCTCAGTGTTTTACAGATTACATGAACTTCTGTGTGGGTACCGTGGCCCCTGTCAGGACAGTCAGGTGTTACCCCAACAACAAACCCTGGGTCACAAAGGAAGTTAAGGCTGTCCTGAACAGAAAGAAGCGGGCGTTCAGGAGCAAGAACGAGGAGGAGATGAAGAAGGCCCAGCAGGAAGTGAGACTCTGCCTGAGGAAGGCCAAGGAGGCGTACAGGAGGAAGCTGGAGAAGCAGCTGGGGCGCAATCAGGTGTGGGAGGTCTGGAATGGGATGAGAACCATCACCGGACACGGGAAAGGGCGCAGCACTGTGGAAGGGAACAGTGAACAAGCGAATGAACTAAACAGCTTTTTCAATCGGTTCAGCTCCCCCACCACTCCTGGCTCCTCGTCCCAGGTCTCTCCCGGCCCTGCAGACCGCTCCACTGATGCTCCCTCCTCCTGTGCTTCTTCTCCCTCCGCCCCTGCTCCTGCCACTTCTCCCGAGCCCACTCCAAGAGCTGTGAAGCTTCCAACCTCGCCACGACCTCCTGCTCCCACCATGACCGAGACTGGCATCACTGTAGACCTGGTGACGACAACGCTGCGGAGGCTCCGTCCCTATAAGGCGGCTGGACTGGATAAGATCTCCCCAAGACTCCTCCGAGCCTGTGCTTCAGAATTAGAGGACCCCCTGCAGCGATTGTTCAACCTCAGTCTGCGTCTGGGGAGGGTCCCGTCACTGTGGAAGACCTCCTGCATCGTCCCGGTACCCAAGAAAAGACGCCCTACTGAGCTCAACGACCACCGACCGGTCGCTCTTACCTCTCATGTAATGAAGACCCTAGAGCGACTGGTCTTGGAGCTCATGCGTCCACAGATGCAGGGTGCAATGGACCCTCTCCAGTTCGCCAATCAGGCCAAGGTTGGGGTTGACGACGCTGTCTTGTACCTACTCCACTGTGTGCTCTCCTACCTGGACACCGGGGGCTGCGCCGTCAGGGTGCTCTTCTTTGACTTTTCGAGTGCCTTCAACACCATCCAGCCCCGGCTCCTGCAGGACAAACTGACCTTCATGGCTGTGGACCCCTACCTCGTGAGCTGGATCACGGACTACCTAACGGACAGACCCCAGTACGTCCGTATGGGGGACTGTTTGTCTTCTATGGTGACCAGCAGCACGGGGGCGCCACAGGGGACCGTGCTCTCCCCCATTCTCTTCACCCTCTACACATCGGACTTCAAGCACAACTCAGATACGTGCCACATACAGAAGTACTCCGATGACACTGCGATTGTGGCATGTATCCGAGAGGGTGATGAGGTGGAGTACAGGGCATTGGTGGCTGACTTTGTGGAGTGGTGCCAGCAGAACCAGCTCCGGCTCAATGTCTCCAAGACGAAGGAGATGGTGCTGGATTTCCGGCGGGCACCTCCCTCTCCACAACCAGTGATCATCGAGGGCAGTGAGGTGGAGTTGGTAGGAAACTATAAGTACCTGGGACTGCAGCTAGACAGCAGACTAGACTGGTCACTCAACTCGGACTGTGTGTACAAGAAGGGGCAGAGCAGGATGTACTTCCTGAGGAGGCTGGCTTCCTTCAACATCTGTCCTAAGCTCCTTCTCATGTTCTATCAGTCCGTAGTGTCCAGTGTGCTGTCATACGGCATTGTGTGTTGGGGTGGTGGTGCCAGGGAAAGAGATATGGACCGTCTTAACAGACTCATCCGCAGAGCGGGCTCAGTGGTCGGGCTGAGCCTGGACTCTGTGGAGACAGTTCTGGGCAGCAGGACCATGTCTAAATTCAGGGCCATCATGAACAACATCAGCCACCCCCTGCACACCACCTTCTCCCAGCAGAGAAGCACCTTCAGCGGCAGACTGCTGTCACACAGCGCCTCCACAGAGAGGCTGAGGTCCTCCTTCGTGCCCCGTGCCATCAGGTGGTACAATGACTCTCTCAGGAGGAGCAGGGGGGAGGTGGCGAGGTCAGCACGCAGTTAAATGGATTTCATTTAATTTTATACTGTTTATATTTAACTTTTTTTGTTACTGTTTATATTTTATAGTTTAGTATATGTCCTGTTCATGCTACATGTGTCTGTTAGTGTAGTGTATGTCTTGTGGTATGTCCTGTTTGGTTTTTGTTTTTTCTTGGTGTTTGGCTGAGCGGTGGATATGTGCAATTTCCTCCAGGATTATTAAAGTATCTATCTATCTATTAAAGTACGATTACAAAGGCCTTAATTAAAATCACCCAGGCATTTATTTACCTTTTTTTCATATTTACATATAAAATACAAATAGTTTACGTCTCAATAAAAATAATGCACAAGGTCATGGTCATCATAAAAAATCCTCTGAATAGGGAAGCAGCGTGTACACTTCCAATATAAGGAAGTATGTGTCACTTCACAATTATAAGTTGGTGATATGGAACGATTTAGTTTGAATTAGTGCCATTGACTGTTTAAATCAGTGTAGAGTGATGGGGTTTTTTTTATGACGTATTGATAAATGTTCCTTTTTGAAGATTGTAGGCAATCTCAGTCAGAATTATGTGATTGTGAGAGTGTTCCTTTCTTCCCTTTTTTTGTCATGGAAATAAGTATGAGCTGCTTGGGTTGACTGATTAATTTTAAGTTTATTTACAGAGATATGGGAGACTACACAAAGTTTGATAAGGTTTGATAAGGCCGCAATTCTTCATACTTCCATCCTACATTTGAAGATATCTTGAAAGTCAGAACTTCATTGGCTTTTTGATTTAAATAACTGACACATTCTCATCAAATTATGTAGCTAGAGGCTGATTTTCCTTTGGTTTTTAAGTACGTCATGAAAATATCAGCATTTAAAGGGCATTCCAGAATAAAGAGATTTTCATGGGTTGAGAAAATAATCCTATGTTGAAACAATCAAGGATCTTCATTCTTGATACTATGAAGGACTTGCATCCTCTGACCACATGCAACAAGTTGAGATGAAGTCTTGTAATGAGTTTCGGGGAGAAGGTATGATGATTAGAAATTGACAACCATATGCCTGCATGATTCAGCTGTACTGGAATAAGGACAGATTACCCCTCAAATATAAGGTAATGCAAGACAGTTCTGAGATGGACATTTCAAAAATCCTGAAAATGATGCTTTTATTTTTACTCACTTTTGGATGATATTGTGAAAACCAATTTTAGCCATTTCTCGTTTGATACAAATTATTCTGTTGTTGGTAAGATTCAATTATTTTAAGTTCAAAAGTCATTTAGTATTTTTTTATGTAGCTTTCTGTCCATATAAACAGATCATTTCACTAGTATGAAACCATTTTCTCATCAAAATTAGTGTTTATTTTTTGTAATTTAGCTTATCTTTCTAGCTGTGTAAATTTTATTTATTGCCCTCATGCTCTGGTAAGATACAAAAAGAGCAATTGAAAAGAAAATATGTGCAACCCTTGCATATGATCAAAGTACTAATATGTTTATCATGCAAAGTATTTATAAGATAACTGCACTTCCTTGTTTGTAGAAGACTACAGATAAAGTTCAATAATCTGTAGTCAAATACAATAGTTTACTTCCCTGCGAGTCCATTCACTGACGGGACAACAGAATTGCAGGCGATCCCATCAAGGTTTACCATTTGCCCTGATAGTTAGATATATTTCAAGAGAAATTCCAACATCTTCATAAGTTCTCATCTTTAAGCCACTTCAACACCCATGCATACAGTGTTAAAAACTCACCAATAGACTATTTTCCACACTTGTTTATTCCCAGAATGGAATGTATATTTCAAACACAAACCACATATTTAGTATAAAAGTTCAGTTTTGTCAGACAACACTCCATAACGGCATGTATTAGACCTTTTTTTTTTTTACATCAGACAAACATTCATTCTCTTATGGATGATTTATCAAGTGATGAACCAAAATGTAACAATAATTTAGGTGCTACACAAAATATCAGTGCTTTAGAACTAAATGAATGACAGAAGGATTACATATGTAAGTGCAGACAAAATATTTATCTAATTTAAAAATTCTCCCAGAATCCTCCAAGTTTGTTTCTACATGATGTATGTCACTGCTGTAATTAAACACATCACGGAGCTAACTTCAGAGGGAAAGAATCACGCTTCATTCCTTCTTCACTGTAGTTTTAATATGGTTCATTTTTCAGACTGATATCTAGGAAAATGGGTCAGTATTTCCCTGACATCTCGTTTGAGTGTACCCTTTAATCATTTAATCTCAAGTGCCCTAGAACAACTAGAACCTTCTCTTGGGTTGAAAAACATTAATTAAAGTGATAACGAATGCTTGCCCTGAAGATTAAAAAAAGTAAGAAAAAAAAACACAGGTTTTATAACAAAATTAAATTTTACAAAACTGAGTTCCACAACCTTTTCATGATGTTTGGAGGTGATGTTTGTTTCCTTTTTTTTTTTTTTTTTTTTTTTTAAAAGATGGATTTCAAATATTAAAAAAAACAAATACTAGTTCCCAAAAATAGTTTTCTTGTTGAAACTGCATATAATTAAGTCTTCCTATTGCTGCCAGACAGAGGCAAAATTTTAACTAATGTGTTGAATGGTTTGAACAAATCAAAGTGTGAACCGAGTTCGCTGGTGTCACAGAGAATTAAAACCTCAATACAAGTTCACCTCAGAAGACTTCTCAAGAGAAATGTCAAACCTTTGGCAAGATGACAGACTCATAAGGCATTCAGGGTAGTAAAGCTGCAGTCAACAGATATTATCTCCTGAACCTACAGGACTGGCTTCCCAGGACCTGAGGATGGTGAACACTCCACCCACACATCCACACTATAAACCATGAGTAACATACTCAGATAACTTCCACTTCACACAGACGCGCAGAAGCACATATGTTGTTATTGCAGGAGCGTCTGGTGAAGCATACAGACATCAACCTACATACATACTGGAGACGGGCATGTTTTGGCAGTCTCCTATCACAGTCAGGAGTGCACAGGCACTAGAGATGCTGGCCCCTCAAGGCCCTCAGGCAGGCTGCTGAGGATTGATGTTCATGTGAGGCGGATGACCAAGAAGACCAATGCGTTGCTTTTGTTTCCTCTGCTCTGTCATCTGCACAGAGAAACACAGAATCGATTCCATTAGCACTCAGTTCTATAACCTGGGTTCAAGAAACTGTACTAGCAATAAGACATAATGTTTTGTGCAGATGTTGGAGTGTGTGAGCTAGCAAACATGACTGTAAACAATGAAAGAATTAAAATATAGGTGCATTGTAAAAGTAATATTTTGTGGAGGTAGAATGGAACGCAAAGATATTAAATCCTCCAAAACAACATTTTGACATTTTTATGTTTGTTTTATTCTGTACAAAAACTAATCAATTTCTATTCTGAGTAATCAGTAATAAGGTTATTTTATTACTCATTGGAAATTCATGCAGACGTGTGATTTATTGTCTTTCTTCATAGTGCAGCACTTATTTTACACTCAGTACTCAATGATGTCCAAAAATTCTCAACATTTTCCTACACTGAAAATGGCCTCAAAAAATTTGCAGTATCCCGTTGGAGGAGGGCAAATGTGGGTGAAAGAGAAATGATTCATCGAAACGAGGGAGTAACTGAGTCATTGTCATACGATCTACCTGCTCCTTGAGCTCCGTCAGCTGTCCAGACAGGTTGGACACCAGCCTCATGGTGGACTCCAGCTTCTCCTGCAGGTTCCTGATTTCATTCTGCTCCCCCTCTCCGTCGCTGCTTACCAGTGACATGGCTCGCATCCGCGGGAACCAGTCCAGGTTGTGTTCCTGTCATCGATCAAACATATCAGATCTCAACTCTCTTTCAGTCAGTTGCATTCATGTATTTTTACAAGGATAAATAAAGTTGAGAATTAAGATATGAAGAATGAACTGTAAATAACACTGGATTACAACCATTTATTTCCAAGGAAGATACTTTCATGTGATGATCGCCACAATACTAACCAAGAAGTGTGAATAATCTAACTGAAACCTTGGTGAGAACTCCTGCTATCATGCCTTGATCAGCTTTATCGTGACATCGCTACTGTCTTGCTCCAATTACTTCCCCTTTTTCCACCAATGTCTGTTTTATGTTTATGTTTATTTATTTGACATGGACATAAAAACACATTGCTCATTGCACAATTGCACAACATATAGATGTGTCAATTTACAGTGTGTTAGCACAAGTGCTAATTTTCAACACTTGTCCATGGAGACTTTTCTAAAAAACAAAAGAATACAAATAGATAAATAGTATCGCTATATGTAGTTAAAAAAACCCAAAACAAAACACCCAATCAAGTACAAAAGATAAAATACATTCTGTTAATATTTAGAGCAATGTTTCAGTACATTACATGACCTTTAGAACAAAAGCAAACATAATTTAGTAACCAGTCAGAGCCTATACATGTGAGCACAGTTGATTTGATTTTGACCATAGTTTGAGCCCTCTGTAGAACACATTACCATCTGTCTCTAGTTTTTAGAACCGTTGGCAAAGAGTTCCATAGGTTTGCTCCCTTTACTGAGAAGGCAGACTGGGAACAATACAGGTGCCACTTGCTGAGGCTCGGGTGGTCGCTGTACCAGAGCTCGTAAGTCTATTAATCAGTCCAGGGAACAGAGGTGAAACATGACCATGCAAACACTTAAAAACCAGTTTGATAGTAGAGAAGAATACAAAATTTTCAAACATAAGAAGGTTGTGTTTTTTTAGGATACCACAAAGGTGCCATCTCATCGGTTTTTGAACCATGATTTTTATAGCCTGTTTGTATAATGATGTTATTGGTTTTAAGACAGTTTGAGAGGATTGTGACCATGTTGTAATAATGTATGATAGGTGTGAGAAAATCATGGCATGCATGTACAGTAGTGCAGTTATGGCTGATAGGTCCCTTCTAATATGACGGAAACAATTTAGGTTGGGTTTAACCTTCTTGCATATATGCTTTACCTGTTTTTCAAATTTTAGGGTTTCATCCAAGATTATACCTAAATATTTTACTTCACTCTTTTCTGCAAGAGTTTCATTTTTGATTTGAACCTCAAAGGTATCAGCAGCAGGCCTGCTGCGGATGGAGATGCACATTGAAACTGTTTTTTGTACATTTAAAGTTAGTTGTGACGACTCTAGCCAGTGTGAGATGTTCTCTAATTCCTGTGTCAGCTGCGCCGCTGCTATGCTGGCTGTTTTAGCAGATACATAGATGACAGTGTCATCAGCATACATCTGGCAGCTAACGCCTGGACAGGTATTTGGAAGATCGTTCATGTACATAGTAAACAGCAGCGGTCCAAGTACCGACCCTTGGGGCACTCCCATGTTGTTAGGGAGCAGCGTTGATTTCTCCCCATTGACCCTGACACACTGCTGTCTCCCTCCCAGATATGACTTAAACCACTGTAGAGCTTCTGCTGACATTTTAAAGTGTTAGTGTCATTAAATAGTTATAAAGGACATGTCTCTTAGTTGAAATATTAGAAGCACATAATTTACTTTGTATGTATATTCGGCATCGCCGTTACCCCTAAGGCAGCATGGTCTCATAATAAACCTGACACACACGGGAAGAAACCCACTATCAACTCGCGAAAAGGAAGTGTGTGTCAGTACTTTATATTTACCTTGATCATTTCAGCCACGTAGCTCTCAGGGCCTGTGTATTCAGTAGAATCTTTGACTTTAACCAGCACAATAAAGAACAGGTAGTGCCACATGTTGTGCTCTTCTTTAATGTGCTCCTCAAACGTCACTGTCTTGTTGTCAAACTTGTCCCGCTCCAAGCCTGTCGAGGGACGAGAACAAACACCATTTGTGGTGAGTTATGAAAAAAAAAAAACTATGAAGGAGGTGTGAAAGTAGTAGATTAGTTACACTTATGTATTCAGTAAAACTCCATTGTCAGAGGCTTTAGAATGAATAAAATGATGTACAGTACACTCTGAGGAATCAGAGTCTGTGACTATATTTTGTGTCCATGACAGAGATGAATCTGTGCATTGTCTTATTTTTGCAGCATCTTGCAGACAGTAATGGAAAAAGATGCATGGGATGCATTTCATGTGGGACATTTTCTATGTGGATTTTATTAGTCAAATATTACTTTTCTTTAAAAAGATTCCAGATAGACGTTTAGATAAGCCCAATGTTGCATGTGCATGTTGCAAGTGATGTGCTATCTTAGTCACAGTGTCACAGTATCGTTTTCAATCATCCATCTTTATGGTCGAGAAGAGAACAATCCTCCCTCAGTCTGCCAGCAGAAAAGTGCTGTGAAATAGTCGGACACTTCAAACACAGTAGAACTGGAATTTCAGCGAGTTTCTCATTATCAAGAAGAGGAGACACTCCTCAGGAAACCCAGGAGCTAGGATTCCACTTTTGACCCACTGATGGCAACGCTGGCAGAGCAATAGTACAACTTAGCCACACTAAGCGCTTCTGAAACACTCTGGAGCCAAACAGGTAAAAAAAATATCCCCATCCTTACATGTCACAAACACACCTTCAGATATTTTTATGGGGACTGTTAGTGAAGTGATTGCGTAAGTGATCACAACTAATCAGAGTTTTATCAAGGAAAAACTTATATGTATGCATTATAACATTATATAAAATCCAAATAAATGGTTTACAAAACAGCAGGAGGATGGTCAACCACAAGCCTGTCGAGCTCAATGCCTAATTTTTGCATCTCTGGTTACGAAACTCCTGTGGCCTGACCTTCAGCGGCAATGGCTGGGTGGGTGACATAATACTGCCCTCATTCCATATGCTTACCACTTAACACAATGCACAGCACGTACAGCACATAGGGCTCCTATGCATGGCTGCACGGCAACACTTACTTATTTAGACAGTCAGGTATGTCATGCACATATAAGGGAATGCAGATGAGGATACACAGGGACAAAGGTAACCCGTAAAGTCAGACAAAAATATTGAATGAAAATTAAGCTTGCGTATACGAGAGAGCAGGAGAAAATGCGTGTGTGTGTGTGTGTGTGTGTGTGTGTGTGTGTGTGTGTGTGTGTGTGTGTGTGTGTGTGTGTGTGTGTGTGTGTGTGTGTGTGTGTGTGTGTGTGTGTGAGAAAGAGGCATAAATTATGCCTGGAAGCTGTCATGACTCAGCCTTCTTTGGAACGGCAGCCAAGCAAAAGAAACAGGAAGGAGGTTGACCAACTGTGAATGATGTTACAGATTTACTTAATAAATTAATGAAAAAGTTACCCACATAAATACCAAGAAATCGACATTCTGAGAGATGGATTTAGGAAATAAACAAGTGGCATGAGATGGATTTGACGCCGTTCCAGTTGTTCATCTTCTCCAAACAACAGTTGAAGTAAACAGAAGATTCCAGTCCTCACAAGGAGCTGGAACCTCTGACTGCTTGACATTTCTCTTTCCTGAAAGAAAAACTATCTTACTTAATATTATTACTAAAGATTTAAGTACAAGCTTAAGTACAAGTCCACTTTGCCAATCC
This sequence comes from Antennarius maculatus, assembly GCA_013358685.1. NCBI lineage: Eukaryota > Metazoa > Chordata > Actinopteri > Lophiiformes > Antennariidae > Antennarius > Antennarius maculatus. Next base: position 18,225,198 of record CM023609.1, on the reverse strand, counting down.
ATCTTGTCACCACTGACTCAAACAGGGTGGAAAGCCTCACCGCAGATGAAGCATGTGGTCTTCAGGACTTCTTCTTTCTTCTGTTTCTCACTCCTCAGGTCGGCAAAGGTGTCAATGATGACACCAAAAATGAGGTTGAGGACAATGATGATGACCATGAAGAAGAACAGCAAGTCATATATCACTCTGGCTGCAAAGAGGGGCTCCTGGGAAAGGAGGAAGGAGAGGAGGTCAGATGTTGAACAGGTTAACCTTAAAAACACAGAAACAACAGAGGCTTCTGCACCATCTTGAGACTCATTATTTTACTGAAGAATGATCTTCATTCTTTTTCCAATTGGGGATCAACGCATCAGATTACCTTTTCACATGTCACCCCCACATGTCTTCCTCGGTCATACCAACTCCCTCCATGTTTTCTCTCACAACCTCCATAAATCTCTTCTCATTCTTTTTCTAAGTTTAGCTCCCAACTAATTCATTCCCCTTTACTCCGATGCATGCCTCTACCTGTCCAGGCTCATCTCAGCCAGCTCCTTAGCTCCACTACAGGTCACCACATCTGCAGCAAACATCACAGTCCAAGAAGCCATGATTTTACCAGGTTGAAATAACATGAACTTTCATCTTCATGTATCTTAATGTAGAGACAAGACGAGAAGTCTGCAGTTCAACTTGAAGCAATCTGTGACTGTGGTGAATGCAGCAAGTGTCTATTTTATAGCAGCAGTCAATACGAGCTATGATAAACTTCGATGCTCGTTTGTTTTTAGTCATTCCTCTAAAAGTGAGATGAATCTGGTGGAGACAAACAGTTGCACTAATGCCCTGAGAAGGTCAGAACTAATAGAACTAATCAAACCAAAATTTCAGTGGAAATTAACATTTAGAATATAATCCTAATTAATCAGCTTGATACACTGAGCCAACATATATTGTATGTTCCCTCTGAGTTAGTGATGACGCTATGTGAGGATTAATAAAGTTCATTAAATGTTGCATGACGTTACCAAGCCACAGGAAATAGATACTGCACTCATCCTGGAATGTTCATATATCATATTCGTGTTTATGGTAAAAGCATTAAACAAATGACAGTGAATGATTTAAGGAGACCTATTTGAGTGTATATATATTATATATATATATATAATTTATTAATTTATTTTTTGAAGTCATATCACTCATACAAATTCTTGCCGTCACACTTTTTAATAATGGACCTCAGCAGTATTTTCTACGGCTGTGTAGCGAATACACACATCCGATATCCATATCCCCTTTTGAGATCACTTGTGATTGAGCCAGAATTCGGTGGAAAGCTATTTTGAGGTTTATGCTCAAAGGCGGAGCCATTGCAGCTGTGTGGAGACGTTGTGAAACCTCAATGAAACAAAAAACAAGTCCAGAGCAATATGGGCTTGCAGCCAGCTCACGTGACATGTGCAGCTGCTGTGTGTGTGTGTGTGTGTAAGGCTCAAGCTCACACACATTCACATGTACACACTCACACTCTCACGCACAACAGTCAGAGTTACATATACCTCCTTGGAAGGCTTGCGAAGAACGTCCCCTACGCCACCTCCACTCCTCAAGCCATGACTCAGAACAGTGACGATACACATGAGCAGAGAGTCACACGTTCTCTCCTTGTCTCCATCCTCCTCGCTATTGTCCCCCAAATCTGACACTGAAACAAAAAGGCCTAGGTAAGTCCAGGCTGTAAAAGAAGCATGTATTGGCACCACTGTGCCTGTCATTTACATTAGTCTACACTTAAAGTAACTCATGTGACTCAAAGAGATCATTAAACACCTTTTGCTTCATTGTAGATCTTTGTAGCTGTTGAAACCTTGCATCATGTTTTGGTTCAAAGTGTGACTGCAGTTAGTCAAAGCAAATGTCTTTTCGTTAAGCTGGAATGTGACAACAACCTCAGATGAACTTTTTTGGAGGCAGATAGAAACTACTACACAGCAATGAAGGATTAACTTTATCATGTTGATCGATCATTACAGAAGAACCCAGAGGGAGACACGTCACAGATATTGGATGGACTAGATGCGACACGTGACCATCTTGCCGTGTTTACTGGCATTCTGATCATTTCCTGGTTCTTGGCTGATGGATGATACGATAAGATTGTTATGACTTAAGTAGATCAGTTTTTTTAATCGGTCATATCTCTGATACTGTTTATGATTTTCAATGTAAAAAAAAATTAAGAAATTAACTGGATTTTCCACTTTAACCTACAGATACCTCAGATCAGATTCACATGAGGGTCATGAGGGGGCCCTGTACATTTTTGTGGCCAAATGTAGTCATATGACAGCCAAGGAAGCCACATGAATTAAAGTCAGAATTGTAAAACCGCAGCCCTCAAAGAAAAAAATGCACAACCTCTGCAGAATCCTCCCACAGCTATGCTTTCACTTTGTGGTCTGACAAGGTATGCATGATATATTTTGAATATTTCAAACGAACTCTGAAATTGACTGCCAGTTCACTGCATTTTAAAACCAAACCATCATCAAAACCTACTTACTGGACTTTTTGTTTTTCATGTGTTTACTTCTAAAGTTGAGTTTGCCCGAAAATGTGATAAATTCAGAGTCAGATATTGCTGATATACTGATTTAATTCTGATGTATCTGTTCCACATAAAGCCCCTTGTCTTACCTTCCTGCAAGTCTCCCATAGTGCAGTTTTCATCGGCCCCTTCCTGACACGTCCCCACAGACAGAAATTCACCAGCCAGACTGGCTCCACCTTCTAGACAGCAGGAAAGGTTTGTTATTCATGAATAAAAGATATGATCTGTGATCCGTTTGACTGTTTGAAAGAGTGACAAGTGACAGCAATTTGTCTTTACTCAGAGTCGTGTTGGGGACACGATCCACCTCCAGGATGAAGTCATCCTTGAAGAAAATGTAGCCAACAATTGAGAACAGGTAGACCAGGATGAGAGCCAGCACGGCTGTGAGCACAATGGAGCGTCCGTTACGGGTGACACTCTTGATTACGTTCAGCAGAGTTTCTTCTCTGTAGACGAGGTCAAACAGCTACAGAAGCAGGGTACATGTTTAAAAAACAGAACGTGAATATTAAGATTCACAAATGGTCAAATCAGATTATTAAATCAGATGTTACGAGTCAACTTGGGTAGAATATTGTAATACTTGACATAAAAAAGGTCCAATATTTGTTGCAGGATGAACATACAGCATCAAAAAGTACAATATCTCCTTCAATGTTCCATCTTTTAAAACTGCATTCAGAGATAGAAGAAACCTTTCAGTCTTGGTTTTACCCAAAATGTGCTGCTTTTAAATCTCTTCACCTTTTCAGCTGCCAGTCTTAAACCAATGCAAGTTGGGTTTTTGTATGTGCTACTTTCAGCCTGTGTTTTTTCAATGGGTATGTGAGTCTCTCTCACCAAAAGACTGTAGAAGAAGACATGGACAAAAACCCCCAGGCAGCAGATGATGAGGTAGAGGAGGTGGTAGAGGAACTCAAAGTCCAACACCATGGCTTTGTAGCCTCGTGTGAAGGTTCCTCGGTTCCCCACGAAGCTTATCAGGAAGATGATTTTATTACACACCTAAAAGACAAAGCCCATCTATATTTAATAATTAATCATCACTAATCATCTTAATATTGAGAAATTAACATGTTCTTGACTGAGGACTGTGAGTCAGGTACAGAACGTGTTGACAGCAACATGGTGGGACCTGGATTTTATGCAAAAAAAAAAAAAAAAGACAAGTGGTTCTACAGGCACAGAAGTAAACCAGTTATTATTGGCTTTCTAACATAACTTGTAAAGAAGACAATGGAATGATCAGAAACACTTAAATTCCTGTGGATTCCTGCTGGGTTTCTCATAACCATGTATCCTGTAGAAGTGTTCCTCAAAAGTCCATGTGCTTGTAGTATACCACTGTGACAGAGGTGCACATGAGAATGAAAAGACAAGTGTCCTGGCAGGCCGTGGACCAGATCAATGTCAATGACATTTTACACTAACCAGGTTATAGCAGTAAACACTAGCGAGTTCCTCCAGTTTCCTCACTTAATGTGATCCCTCTCAATGACCTGCTTCTTTTGTACTAGTACTTCCTGTCAGGGCAGATGATAACAGTGTGCTTGTGTGTGTGTGTGTGTGTGTGTCTCTCATTACAGGAGGAACTCAGTCATTATAAAATATTTTTTAAAAAAGCCCCATTTTTCTCAACATTAATTGTTGAAATTTCTGCTTAAATGCACAATATAAACTAAATTGACTTCCTGTGGACGACACGGTGGCGCAGTGGGTAGCGCTGTCGCCTCACAACACGGCGGACCCGGGTTCGAGTCCCGCTCGGTGCGGAGTTCGCATGCTCTCCCCGTGTCTGCGTGGGTTCTCTCCGGGTTCTCCGGCTTCCTCCCACCTCCAAAAGCATGCGCTTCAGGTTGATTGGCCGGTCCCAAATTGACCGTAGGAGTGAATGTGTGTGTGAGTGGTTGTTTGTCTCTGTGTGGCTCCGCGGTACACTGGCGTCGTGCCCGGAGTGTCCCCCGCCTCACACCCTGAGACTGCCGGGATAGGCACCGGCTCCCCCGCGACCCGTGTCAGCGGATTAAGCGGGTTAAGATAATGACTGACTGACTGACTGATTTCCTGTCTTGTGCTACCTAAAGATTGCATTCATTGGGCTCCTTCACACATATGAACATCAGGTTAAGGAGGTTCAACAGTAGTTAGCCTGAGAGAAGTTTTTGCTTTACTGCACGTCTGGATTGAATTTGTATCAAGAAGAAGTAGAAGAAGTAGAGTGAAGACTGGGATAGAATCTCCACTTGATTAACTAAAGTTAAAAAAAATACGGGTCTCATTTAGTAAAATTACGAGGTATGAATAGTCCAATTAAAAAGTATTGTAATTAAACTGAACATGATTTAAAAGACGAATACATTTCATACCAGATGTGAATCATTTGAATGGCGTGAATGCGCAATATCACTGGATCACTGGTTGTGGGTGTAATCTGTAAATTGACATAAACTATAGTGGCATTTCTCTCTGAAAATATGATCGAGACAATGTGTGTGTGTGTGTGTGTATGTGTGTGTGTGTCTTTTTTGTGAGTTTGACATCTAGAGAATCTTGGCTGAGGGAGGTGTTACCCTGTCTGGAGTCCAGTGATGCCCTTCACTTCCCATGACGCAGTCATGTATTGCCAAGAAAAAGTGTTGGGCTAGGGGGCAACACCACCGGCAAACTGGGCACTGGCCGCAAAGTGGGCATGAATGTGAGTGAGAGATGAAAGAGGAGCTTAAAACAGAGCACACACACGTCACAATTGATCCGAGTCCAATGTGACTCACCTACAAATTGTTTTATTAGTTTTATTTGACTCATCCAATCATGTTTCAGCTTGATAAAATTCCATTCCTTTTCATTGTGTTGAGGTTTCAAGACTAAAGCAGGACAAACAAAACTAAGAACTGTGGGTGTAGAAAGACACCCTCAGCGATTCATTTGGGTGATCTGACCCACTAAGTCACATGTGTCAAACTCAAGGCCCAGGGGCCAAATGTGGCCCGCCACATCATTTTATGTGGCCCGCGAGAGCATAAATGGTCAGGGTGTCTAAAAATAGAAAAGTCAAAAGTGTGCTTTGACCAAAAAGTATATTTCCCACAATGTAGTAACTTAGCCCATTTTAACATTGACAAAAAATTTATAAAAGGATTTATAAAAGGATTATTTTATAACAAAGCAATAAGCAAACTGTAATGTTTGTAACTTGACTAAGTAATTAATTTAGAGTAACTTAACATTAACATTGACTTAACCCCTGCACTAGGTCCAAAGACTCACATTGAAGGCGCCCAACAGGAAGAGTGTAGGCTCTAGGCCAACGGAGAAGATAAGACGTAGAATGGTGATGATGACAAGGGCACGGATGCCCAGCGGCTGGGGCATGATGATGACTATGACCAACGTGGCCAAGACTCCCATCCACAGCAGCGCAGACAGGTGAGGATCCAGTACAACTGTAGAGGATACACACACACACACACACACACACCAGCGGTTGAGTTAACAGACATGCAAACTATAAAGGATACTGACTTGCATTTTCAAAATATCAACAACCTTGTTTCGTGTCTTGTTTGTCACATCTTGTGAGCCTGTCATGTGTGAATTTTAAAGAATGTGGAGAGGATGACGGTGCAGTTTGCAGGTGAAATTGAGACATGGCTGGATATACAGGTTTTTAAATGGATCTCACTAAAGCTTGCCTGTCAGACTGGCCTCGGGGCTTTTATGGGTGAGGCTTTGAACTCAAGGGAAGATGGTTACATAACACCCAAAAGCCTATGACATACTTTTTTTGTGTATGGGGTTCTAAGCTTAGCAGGAGCCTACCTCATGCTTCTTTGGATCCTGGGGTGAATCCAGGATTAATGTCCTTATCAGGGGTTTCATATGTCACTCAGGCTTAAACCCTCAAGCTGGCTTGACCAGCCTAAAATCTTGGACTGCTGAATCCACAAGTGACTTTGTTTTATTAAAACACAGGAATAATGTGTCTGTGTTTGTTTGGAAGAACACACAGTGGTGACAGATGAACCCCAGAGAGAAAAGAAGAAGAGATGAATCTGTTGAAATAAGAACAGGACAAAAACAAGGAAATGGGTAGAACTGAAAGAAGTAGAAAAGCAGAGGGAGTTGCGGTGGATGAGAAAGCAAAGGAGGAGGACTGCGGGTAAGTAAGCCCTCCTTTCCTCCCTTACTCCCTATTCTACCACCTTGCCTGTCTGCGTCTCCTTCCCTTCCTCTAGATTCTGCTCCCTCCCAGTCCCAGAGGAGATCACATGACAGGTGCCACTTACATAACAGCCATCTCTAAAAATACCTCAGCTGAAAGATTCATGAGGAGCAAGCAGGGAGCAAAATGCAGCTCCAGTGATGTGACTGAAATGTGCTTACACGTACTTGGAAAACTCTGTGGCCACCGGGCACTTCATGACCGCATGCAAACATCTGCTCAGCTAACGGTTTAGGAAGGTTACATGTGTGCATTATCTGCATGTGAGCATGGATTAGGGTGTGTGTGGTGCAAATTGGAGCCGTTAATCACAGGGCAGTCAATTGATGTTTGAGGGCAGAACACACTGACCCAGATCTCCTGCACTTACATATAATCCTCATTCTAAAGCCCCAAGCAAAGGAAGGAGTGGAGCAAAGGGAGTGATATCATAGTGTGTGTGTGTGTGTGTGTACGTGCGTGCGTGCGTGCGTGTGTGTGTGTGTGTGTGTGTCACAGGATACCAAGGGGCCCAGAGCCATAAAAGCACCCGTTGAAGGAGGCCAAAGGTATGCATGCTCAAGTCTCACGAGATGATGACTTGCACACAGTTCCAGTGAAGGGGAAAAACACAATCAGACATTGTTCTTGGTGTATGCTCAGTGACTAATGTAGTGAAAGAAAATGAAAGACAGAAAGACTGAAAGTAACTTGAGTTTTGTCATGTAGTTTAACACAACTGACTTTGCGTTAAATGTTCTACTTTGTTAGGTCTAATTTTTTGTAAAACCACTAAAATAAAACACTGCATGTTTGTAACTGCGCATGATTAAAAGCATCACCAGATAATTTGAAATGATGCAACAGGACTGGAACTAGAAGGAACTCATTAGAGCACATAACCAATGCCTTTTTATTAAATCCAACCCTAATCTGACTCAGCTGCAAAAGAATGGATAAAAAATTTAAAAAAAAACACCTAAAAAAATGTCCAGGAAGTGGAGAAAAATTCCACCTCCTTATCCAGTTCCGCCTCAAAATTAAATGGATTCTTTACTACAATATGCCTAACCACCCCCTCCCCATTGGCTAGTGAAAATTCACCCGCCATAAGATATTACTTTATTAGTCCTAAAAAGAGAAATTCCAAATTGCAGCAGCAGGTAAAAGTAGCATAACATGTGTATTAAGACACTAGTATGTACAAAAAGTGGTACAAAATCATCATCTAAAAAAATTTTAACTGATATTTACCATATGAATTATTGTGTATGTGTTAAAAAACAGGTATTGCTCAGTTTTTCTGGTAAAATCTGACAGCTGCAGGAAGGACTGACCTGCCATAACACTCCTTCACACACTTTGGGCGTAGCATCCTAACACTGATGGAGCTCCTCAGTGCAGTGAGTGTGTTGAAGAGGGTGGGAGTCATTCACTTTTATTAACTTTAACTTTAATATTACTACCTTTGCCATAGCAAAGGTGATAATATTTTTGGAACTGCTGGGAGGTTTGGTTGTGTGGATTTGGAGAAATACAGTTGCAATTAGGAGCATTGCCTAACTTTGATCATTTCCATATTTTCCTCATAAATTATCAGATGAATTTTTTTCAAACTTGGTGGAAGTATTGGGCGTGTAGCACTGAAAAAAAACAACACATTTCTTAAGTACGTCTACATAAAGAGGCTCCAGTGAAAGTCAGACCTGACGTCCAAAGCTTTGAATCAGAGGCATGGTTAGTCTGTGTGTGTGAAACAAAGGTGGAGGTCCTGCTGTAATCCTGATCATGCGGTTAAAAGTCAACAGATCAGAACACTGCAGTAAAAAGAGTTCAGTAGGTCACTGCTGGGAGAAAGATCAAGAATAGTTTCTGAGTACATTTCCGAGGTCAGCTGCACCGGGTCACATGCCTTTCTGGATAGTTTCTTTCAAAAGCGTGGAATGCAGATGCAAAGGAAAACAGAATATGAATTTAGTGCAAGAAAAAAAGCACAAGATTACAAATGAAATACCTCCATGGACCCCTTCCAGTGGGTAGAAGAAGCATACAAGCAGGTTCATGAGCACAGCCAGGTTGAAGGAAACGTTACTCCACACCGACATGTTCCTGGAGCACCAGTACAGCACCGGCTGGGCTGAAGAAGGGGGACAAAGGGAGACGTTACACATCAAATATGACTTATTAGAAAATTATTTAGTTTGAATGTTTTAGTAAAATGAGTGGAAAAACATACAAGATGTGAATTCTAATATCTTCCAGCCAAATTTGCTCAATTGCTCAAAGTCATTCTCACAAACCCAACATGTGAGTGAGCTATAGGGTTGTCTTGTAGAGGAAGAACTAATTATAGCATAGCTCAATTATATTTTGTCATAAAGAAATAAGATATAAAGAAAATAATCTTCTGTCAACATGTTATAATTTTGATAATAATAATTTTAATAAGTCACATTGAAAACTTCACTTCTCTGACAAATAATGAAAGGTGTGTCCTCTGCTGCTGGAGGAAAAGAAAATGCAATGCAGGGACTTTTCTCCCTTTATCTCACCCTATTGAGAGAGGGTGAGAGAGACTGTGGCTTTGTGTGGGAATGAAGTCCTGTGAGTGCGCGTTAGAAGTGTGACAGAGTGTGGGTCTGTGTGCGTATGTTTGTATGCATGAAAGAAGACTCTTGGTTGTGATTCATAATATTACTACTGTGCAAATTTTTCACAGCTCAATGAATGTGGAAAGCCCCTTTTGTGGTTCCAGGCAGTGGAAAGCAGAACATTCTGTGCAGAATACCAGCAAACACACAGGACAAGATAGTTGGGCCAGATGGACACACACTCCATTCCCTCTGATACCTGTTTAGGTTCAGAACCTGAGATTCATCTCAGCTGGTACCAGGACAAGATGCGGATTACACCCTAGAGATGTGGTCACACTATGAACCTATTTCACACCTACAGTAATTTGGAGTTTCCATTTAAGCAGCTTCTCTTTGGTTTGTGGGAGGAAACCACAGCATGCAGCTTACAGGATGTGCAACCAACCTACAGGCAGAAGCTGACTAAGTGAATCAGTTATTTCTACTAAAACAGACGTCATCAGCCTCGTCTTTCACAGGAAAATGAGCCCACTAACTCATTACGCTTCTTGATAGGCTTTGCCCTTACTTGCTCCACAGTTCCTCACCAGTGGTGTCATCCGATTACTCCCATCATCCCCGTCACCTCCAGCTGATCGTTCTTACAAACATAATTGCCAACAGCATCATTTGTGACTATTAATGGAGTGATCAATTAGTTGATTGGAAAGAAAATTCATCCCTTTACATAATTTAGCAAGCAAAAATTTAGAAATGTTTTGAGTTAAATACTTTTAAATAGCACTGAATGAATCATTCTTAAACCTAATTGTTGATGACTACAGTCAAATACCAGATATCAGGGGAAGTCAACTTCTCTTAAAATGACGCATTTAAATCTAAGGAATAATTCCTTCATACATGGTGGGCCCTTGACATCTGACACAACAGACAGAACTATTTCTCATGTGCGTTCGACCACTACACATCACATCCACAGCAGACCTCTGAGCTTCTTCTGCCAGTTCATCTCATTGAAGAGGTCCTCAGCTCGTAGGAAGAAGTCGTTGATCTTGCTGCCCTGCTCGTCTCTCTCTGTGGTGTAGTAGATCCGCAGCTTTGACTCTGTGGTCAGGAACTCACAGATGTTGGGCACGGGGAACACGATCTCCTCCATGGTGCGGTCCTGACGCACAATCTGTACAGACAACAACGGTCACCACCATGAGGAGCGAAGACCTTCGTGTCTGTAGGTGTCTGCAGTGTGTATAAGTGTGTGTTGAATATTTTAAGGTTGTTCTACTACATGACAGAGGTTGGTTGCTCTAACCTCTATTTGAGCAGTATGTTTGGCGTAGCACTCCAAGGCCTCATCTCCCTCGCCACTGGTTCCTCCTGGTCTTAGCATGACGGACAGCTCCTTATTGTGACGGGCCAACTGGACACATAAGCATAAGCTCACAATTCTGTATTATTTACTGTACTGTGTGTAATGCGATGCAATTAGGTAACCAATATAAGACTACACAAAAAACTTTGCAGAGACAAACAGCAGACCTGGTGAGCTAAAATGTAAATGTTGTGTCCAACATTTCGGGGGGAAGCAGCATCGTGTTCCTCCTCTTCCCCGTTGTCCTCCTCTTCCTTTGTGCCCTCGAACTCCACCTCTCCCTGCAGGTAGGCCTTCTTTATCACCTCCACCTGGACATACACACAAAACTTTATGCTTTTTGCAATATGACATTGGACCAATAATCATTCACAAGTTGTTGTACTAGTAACAGAACTCACTAGCTCTTTAGGCCTCATATTGTACAGGATTCTTTCTGCATTCTCGCTGTCGTGACGACTTTCCATGATGGCAAGCAGAAGCTTGGATGCATTGTTCTGAAAATAAAAAAAAAAAAAGAAAAAGGAAAAAATGGAATGAGAACTCCATGCACTCCTTAAGCTCCGTCAGCTTCTTCATCCAAGAAAAACAGCCACGAACAGTTGCGCTCTAGGAAAATCCTCTTTGGAGCTATTTGTCTTGGCAGAGCAGTACAAAACTAGTTCAACTCAGACTAATGAATGCCAAGCTCTTACACTCATAGCATCTTAGGGATATTCCATCCTGTGACAAAGAAAACTTCTGTAATTGTAGTGCTTATTTTTTGGTGGATAACCTAAAGCCAGAATAATCAAAGTACCCGATTTAAAACAACTCAAATTCAAACCGTTGATCTCCCCTCAATTTCATTTTCAGCCAACTCACCTTGAGCTCTAACACCAGGTCCATCTGCTTTTTCCCTAATGGATTGATGTCATTAAGGATCAGGGCAATGATTATGTCGATTCCATTGGACTCGTGAGTGGCAATGCAATTCTGGAGGGAGGAAATAAGAACGGATGAATGAGATAGAGTCAGAGTAGAGTCCAAGTCTCACGTGAACACTTCCTTCACCTGGTTTTCATGACAGGGACCTTGGCAGTACTCTGTCAGGCTTTCCAGGGTTTGGTTGATGAGGGCAACATTCTTCTCATTAATGTACAAGCCCAGTAGACCCAGGCCTCCTGTGGTGCTGCCACAGATACAGTCTAAGAACTGCAGAGTCTCACACACCAGGTTGTAGTTGTTCTTGTTGTTTTGACAGCGAAGAAAGTTCTGGTAACACAAGAATGATTGGGTTTGGCGAGTCAGAGCAGAAATGTGGTCGCGATTCAAACTGGATACAAAACCGTAAAAAACAATGGAAACCAAACACAAAAACAAAACAGGGAAGAAATAATGTCGCCACAATTCTGTGGATACAGTGGAGGTTTGAGCAAATACAGAATAAATCTGCAGGAGGGTGTTCTGCAAACCTTGTTGTTTTGTGTAACACTGCATTTTGAACATATCTTTATCCTGCTCTGGACAAAGTAAGGTTGATACTGAAAAACATTAGTTCCCACCACATAAGAGAAAAACAGCTTAGATAAATTCTACAAAATTCTTGTCGATTGATGATCTCGCCTGCGGTGAAGAAGTGGGAGCATGAATGATGAGATCTACTGTATCAGACAAGAAACCTGAAACCTAGGGTGGCCTACCTGTAGGTCACGGTTGTGATTCTCACAAAGGAGCTGGAGGAAGCGAAGGATAGGCTGCATGATAATGATGACAAAACTAATTTCTCCCTCATCTTGGTTCCTGTCCCCACTGCTGGGCTGACCATCGGCCGAATTGAAGTGGTCCTCTGGGTCCGCCTCACGACGGTAGGAGTTGAAAGCCTTCTTGGTGGCGGATGAGGCCTCTAATAGTTGCTCTTTCACATCCTCTGTCATGACCACTGTTGAGTCTCTGGCTAAAGAAGAAACAGGAAGTTCAAATGCAAATCCACTCTCCCTTCTACACTGGTTTATCTGTCTAGGTCATAAGTTCCATTAGCATCTTTTGTTGGTTACAACATGAACTCAGTTCATATATTAGTGCTGCGAGTAAACTTGGACCTTTTTTGCGAATAGGGACGTCTTTGTCCTGACTTTCATCATCTCTCTTCTTGTTTCCAAGATCACTGGTGTTTACCGTCACTGTGGCTTTGATTTCCAGCTGGGCCAGTTTCATCCGGTCATAAAAGACCCGAAAGAACTTTTCTGATTTCTTGTCGTCTGTCAAACGGCAAAAAAATGATCGCTGGCGAAAGGGCGAAAAAAATGAAAGATCAAGGTTACGGATCTTGTTTTCTGCCTGATTAATCATGTCATTAACTCAAGCAAAACAAGGCAGTCAGAGTCTGCAACATCCGGCGACACCCCTGAATTCAACATTTTACCTACACATTTTTGTGCCTCTGACTTCCTGAAAATGTTGTTTTTTGTTTTGTAATTGTATCTCATCAGGTTTCAGAGATGTATACTTAAAAAGGTATACAGTGCGCAGTCGTCCCTAACAGTTAATGCGTTCTAGGAACCACACACGATTAACAAATTCCGCGATAGAGCGATGAACTATTTATCGTACTATTTACTGTAATTTAAACGTTTATGAACCCTCCCCATACTGATATTAAACCACCTTCTATCTGTGTCACCTTTTCCCACACTCTTATCGACTGTTTAAAGGACTTTTGTGTCTCACGGAAGTCCGAGTCTTACGGAACGTAGCGCACTTCCGGATGCCGTCAGCCAATAGAATGCGCGTACGGTATTAGATGAATGCCTTCCAAAAATCCGCGATGAGTACAAAAGTTGAAATTTGACATTTGCCTTGTTTTCTGAAGGTCAGGGTCATCATCTCATTTTCATCTCCTTTGCCACCAGAGTTATGTGCTTTTTCTTTCATCTTTCTATCTGCAACAAGTGTGAAAATGGGGCGGCAGTGGCTCAGCGGTAGAGCAAACGTCTTGAAACCAGACATCGCCCAGCCATCGGCTGTTCCATTCCCGCTCCCGCCAGACATCTTTGGAGTGTGAGCTGACGGTGGGAGGTGTCATCTCACCTCCCGGCCACTGCCGAGGCGCCCTTGAGCAAGGCGCCGTCCCCCCCACAAGCTGCTCATTTGGGGCGCACCCCGAAGTCAAGACCCGTCACTCCGCCTCCCCTGTAATGCTGTATTAATTGCATGCCTACAGGCCCCTAGTCTGTTGTGTCTGTTACAGGGGCCTGTACATAACATTGTGTGCTGTGATTAACACATATATATATATATATACATATGCATGTACATGAAGAGTGAAAAAGGTAACTTCCCCACTGAGGGATCAATAAAGTAAATTTAATCTTAATCTTAAATATTTGATGGACGGACAGAGGGTCGAACACACAAACACTGACAATTACAGTACATCACCGCTTCGCGGGATGTAACCACCAAAGTACCTCCTGTTCCAGTCAAAGCTGTAAGATCTGCTGCTTTTCTAAATTTAACCTACTTCAAAGATTCATATCTTTGAAGTGGTTAATTTAATTAAAAAATTGAAAAAAAAATCTTCACTATGTTCTCAATGCAATTTTCATCACTGACCTACCTATTCCGGTTTTTCTACTACTTATCAGACAATTTATAGAGATAAACTAATGCTGCAATAGAATCAGATTTTCCAGTTCATCAGTCATCAGGAACAAATTGGGTTTTGCGAAATCCAAGTGTTTGAATGCGGTGATTGCTATGGAATGGGGTCATATACGGAATAAGAACGCTTCCCAGCCTGCGAGAACACCCTGTCCCAATATACAGGGCTGTTGTTTTGATTATGTAAGAGCTGCTATCTGCAGCAGCCTATGGAAAGGCTTCAACCAGCAGAAGCGGCCTCTCAATAATAACAGGGTGAAAATGACATGAAAGGGAGAAGCATGGCCTACTTACACAGATAGAGGAGCTGAGAGGTAGCGAACGAGCTAGAGGCAAAAGACTGACACCATGGAGGGAAGAAGGGAGTGTAAGGGAGTCGATGATTGAGGGGGGGTAAGAGAAACAGGGAGGGTGGGATGGAGTGTTATCAGACTGTATCTAGGCCAGCTGTTACATAACCATCTGTCTTTCCAGGTTAGATGTAAAACTGGGCTACTAGAGGAAATAAATCGTAGCCACAAGGAAAATGTTCAGCTAGTCTCTCCTGCTGGAGAAGGGAAGGTTGTTTGTATCCATTGGAATGTGACCCCACAACTTAATCTTTTCTACCACAATGACAACAAGTAATCGATGAAGAAGTCAAGATCGATCAAGAAGGCAAATGAGCGGCTTCTTCACACAGCGCCAAGCAGAACTGGAGCCCAACTGTATGAGACGTTCTTCAAAAATAACAAGAATCAACTGTGTGTTCGCACCCCAAGGGAGATTCCATGGTTGTTTCGAGCTCCACCCCAGCCCTCCAACTCTAAGAGGCAGCCCTGTGACACGTACACACTCTGCCAACACACTTAGGGATGAGGTGACATTGGCGTGGGGCCAATGGGAGGGGGTCCTGCAGAGCAAGGTCATCATGCAATAATCAACTAGATGACAGGAGAGGAGAGTGCAGGGAGAGGATTAGCTACAGCTAGTGCAAACAGAGAACGGCACTCATGGCCACACACACACACACACCATTACATAACTCCTACAGACACACGTATACACCAGTGGAACCAGGCATATACTTACACGCCCACTGACTTTTACACTGATAAAACTAGGTCAACTTTTCTGGTGTAGGCACATGCCAAACCAGTGGACACACCCACATCAAATATTCCTCTGAAACTCTGCGACCGCCAAACTCATCCTTATGCAATCACATTCACTTTCCACTGCCAGTCATTTTATTATTATTAGTGCAGCACTCCTCTCTAGGATATCCCAGTTTCCATATCTGTTTCAGTGCAGGGTTGGAATAATCTGTATCATGCTAACAAGGCATATATCATTTTAAGGATTAGGGTAGATGAGTTGATGTATTTCACAGTGGATGCGAGATGAATGCAGTAGCCGACAGTGAAAACCGAAGGCTGTAGCAGCAGAATGTGTTAAAAAGGCCTGTTTTTATAAGGTTTTTTAAAAAATAACAATGATTTGATGGAGCTGGAATCACCTAGAAATAAACTTCTTCAGAAAATCATCTCTCAGCGAGTAAGGAAATAAAAACCTGTACTTTCATGTCTAACCAAGACTGTAAACTGATGGCAGCTCTAGTGCACAAGGGACAAAATCATTGCTGCCATAGAAAAACAAGAAGAAATCACAAGGTTGAGGGATTGACGCTATCTATGATGTAACTCATGATGGTCAAGGAGAAAACAGACTGCTAGTGACACAGGAGGGATGAAGGAGAAACAGAGGAGAGGAGAGGAGAGGAGAGGAGAGGAGAGGAGAGGAGAGGAGAGGAGAGGAGAGGAGAGGAGAGGAGAGGAGAGGCGGGCAGTTCAGGGGCCCCGTGTAGACAAGTGTTAGGTAAACACACAGCCAGTCTGTATCCATAGAGACAAAACCAGAGAGGAGTGAAACAGAGAGGAGCAGGGCGAGGCGGGGGTGGACAACAATAAAAAACAAGGTCAGGGCGCTTTTCCTTCTCTCCTTCCGTTCAACCACTTGGCATCAACAAAGGGATGTTATGTAAGAGCTATTTATACTCGCACCCTCCCTCTCATGTCAGGCAGCCCCACATGTAAACCAAATGGAGCTGCCACCCTGCTGCCCCCCGTGCCCTTTCCCCTCTTTTCAGTGCTTCTTCCTTCTCTCCATCGTTCAGCCTCATCGTATTTACTTTCCTATTTGAATGAGAGTTTGTGTGTGTGTGTTCCCTTTTTTCTTGGTGGGGTCACTGGTAAGATGCACCTGTAGTTCACTTTTGGAGGCAAACACATCAGCAAGCATGCTACACACCCCATATATTAACATATTATCATATTATATAATAATATAACGATGACAGCCGAGGACAGAAATGTCACGAGTTTAAGTGGGGTTCTGAATGCTGTAGCAAAACAGCTGGAAGACGACAGAAAGAGGAGCAACAGGAAGCCCCCCCTAGCCTAGAGAGCATTAAAATGCACTGATTACTATACAACACAGCAGCCTGGGACATCTGCACATTAGCTTTCATGGCATCAGAGAGGGAGAACGTGTAAGCAACCGTGCTTGACGTCCTGAAATATTCTGTGTGGTTTATTTCTGTGCGTTATGTGGGACAAGAGTGAGCAGTTAACCGTTACATGAGAAAAGATATCTACAGTGCAACAGGTGCTCTCTGTGGTATGGAGACTACAAATGCCAACTAGTATCCCAGTAGTGTGTGTCCTCAAAGTGGGGAGAGAGCAGCCGAATTGCTCTCCAGTGACACAAACGGTTTATTCAGAAGAGATTGTTAACAGACAAACTCAGTCCTAAAACTGTCGATGCAAAAAACATCACCGTTTCATTCGGGACACCAACTGTAAAACAAATGTTTCAGTTATACGTCAAATATTTCGGCAAACTATCCAGAGAACAAATATTTGGACAAAGGTGGAAATATGTACATTGCATAAGGAGCCTCCCTTTTTCAGAGCACACTTGAGTCAGAGGAGCTCCGTTTTCTCCACAATCCCTCCATGCTCCCCACCCCTCCACCCTCTCTTCCTACTGCCCCAGTTCCGGAGGCCCAGCATGACCCAGTTTGGGCCGCCAAGAGACTGCAAGGGAGCGGGAGAGAGGCTGGAATGTTTTGAAGGCTGAGACATTCCTCATTGTTCATTCACACAGGCCTTATGTAACGCAGACGGATCATGTGACGTAGCTCTGCAGCAGCCGTGGGAAGCCAAAGCATTATCTCCACCACAGTCGCTCTAACCTGATTATGCAAGCCCCGTGCTTATATAACAACAACGCAGACGGATGGAGGGACGGAAAGGCAGAGCGATCAACAGACATGTAGCAGAGAGGGAGCCGTGAACCAAATGAGCTGAGAGAGAAACAGATGGAGACGGAAGGGTGAGAGCGGCTCAGTTGAGAGTATAGGAGAGCAGCGATTTACATTTCTAAATGATGCATAAGACAGAAAAAAGAAAAATGCTTCCTGCTAATCTCTTTTTCTCTAATCTATGACTGGCATCACTACCAGCTGACCGGGCCTTTGATGTAAGGCTAGATATGTATGTGGTCGCCTTTGTGATGTACTTGTGCATAGCGGCACATTGACCCATATACTGCAGACGCCGTTGTTTTTAATCATCTTATCAATGGACATTCAAAGATGCACTGTGGAATGAACTGAACCTTTCATAGATACTGCTTAACATTGAAATTAGGAAAAAAACAAAAAACACTGGACTTCAGATATTGGGGCTTCACTGACCTGGATGGTGGTATTCCCACCTTCCAACAATGCAATAGCCAGGAGGATACTCTCTTGAAAGACTCGGTCACTGGTGGTGTTCATGATGAGGTCAATAACCAGGTCAGAGGCTCCCTCTTTATCCAGGTGGCACTGCACCTCTGTCAGGCTCATCTCCGCTCGACTCAAACCCCCAGGAACCCCTAAAGCTGCAAGACACAGCCAAGATCAAGATTCCATGTACGAAGTGTTTGGGTCTATGCGTGCAATGTGTTCTGATGTTCATTCAAACTATACATCAAGTCCAATGAAATACAGTTTCATCAGCAAAATACAGGAGCTGAAGTTAAAGAACCTAAAAGCACATATTTACATGATAATCAAGGAGTGAGGTACAGGATGTGTGAGAGACAATCCAATGAAACAAACAGCTGTTTTATACAGTACACTACTGACACAGTGGTAAAACTACTTATAATAATAACAACAATACTACTAATACTACTACTATTGATAATAAAAATATAATGATAATAATAATACTGTAATAATACAAATAACAACATAATAACAATAAGAAGAAGAAGAAGCAGAATAAGTAATAATAAAGCTCCACAGTGCACTGGCGTCGTGCTCAGAGTATCCCCTGCCCTGAGTATCACCTGCAAGTCAGGTGGGTTAAGCTCAAGCAACCAGTGTGACTCGCAATGAGCAGAACAAACGGTAGAAAATGAACAAAGAATAATAATGAAGCATACATCAACAATAAAGCTTTAGTTAGTTGGTTAGTTAGTGGATCTGCAGCATACAGAATAAATATGGTTTCGTAATCAAAATCTCTAAATTATTTTATTGAAATAAAAAACTGTATCTCTGTATTTGACAAACTAAGCTGTACATTTTGCACACAGCAACCTGAGCTCATTCCAGAATGACCTTAAACTAGGGGATGTTGTGTTTTTGTGACTTGATAGGAACCTGATATATCTGCAGAGGGAACACGTCCTTCCATGTTCCTACAGTGGAGTCCAGAACAAGCCAGACAAAAGTGGACAAAACCAAACACTGGATATATCCCAGTTTGGGGTCGGGGGGTCCAAGGACCTGGTCAACAAATGTCTGGTCTGCTGACACCTTCAACTCAGCAAACATTAATAAAAAACTCTTTGACACGTACTGTAAAAACATCAAAATCACGTTTTAAGAAGCTGTTTTTCCTGTAACATTAGTTATTTGTATCTGCTCTGCCTATTTTTATTGAATACTTATTTATATTGTTTCATGACTTTAAATTTCAGATTTTCTAGTAATAAAATTCACCTTCGTATTTAAATAAATCACGAGCTCACATAGATTAGTAGTTAGACTACTGCTAGCCCTATGCTAACCAGAGTAAGTGTTCATTCTACATGTGTGCCTGCATGTCCCCTCTTCACCCCTGAAGCATCAACAGGTGCAAAGGCTGTTTTCAGGGGAAGCAGCAGCCTGTCACATAGCAACAGCGAAAGTGAATGAAATTGGAGAGAGGAATGTTTCCTGTAGTTTGGAAAATTGCCAACCCCTTAGTTCACATGGGAGGGATGGTGCACTGGTACTTTATGGCAATTTTCTCTGTGTGTTTGAATTAAGGTGCTGATTGAATAATGTCGTATGTGCTGCTGCAGCCAACATTCAGGTTGCTAAGTCAATATGGTAGCACTGAATTTATATGGAGCAACACGGGGGCACAGCGGGGGTGCTGCTGCCGCACATTAAGAGCGTTCTGGGCTTGGTTCCTTCCTGTGTTGATTTGCATGTTCTCTATGTATCTCCGTGGGTTCTCCAGCTTCCTCCCACCTCCAAAAGCATGCAGCTTAGGTGAATGGACCGTAGGTGTGAATGTGAGTATTAATGGGTGTTTGAATATCTTGTCCAGATTGTACCCCGCCTCCCGCCCAATGCCAGCTGGAATAGGCTCTAATGTAAACCCTTGACCTGGACTCGGAAGAGTCTGAAGATGATTACTGACTGTCTTTAAGATGAATGATGAATTCATATGAATAACAAACTGCTCACAGCACACACAACTGGCACCTGAATGCCTAAAAAAATATCAAAACCTAGAGCTCAAATAGAAGGCCAAAAGCTGGTCAGAGATGCGTTCCTTAAGTATTTTGACTGCAGATAAAAACACAAGGACCGCTCTATCAGGGGGTGATAAGACTGTTGTGCTCACCGTGTTCAAAGGGCAAAGCTCCAGAGCCGATAAACAGCTCAGGGGCAGACAGATAGAATCCCAACCTTATATAACATTAATCAGAGAAAGCTGCGTCACAGCACCTTCAAAAAGGTAGAAAACTATTTGGCAAACCTACAGGAAAAGCTTTATCTCGATTATGCCCCCGTGATTGTAGTTGTAGTCATTATAGCCAGTAAAAGTCATGTTTCTCTTTGGCACAGAGGCCTTTGGTTAATGCTTCACAGGAACATCAGCTCAGTCTGAGATGTTGAAATCTGTGCTTTATTGCTTCAGCCATTTGTGTTACCAATGAGCGGAAATAGCATCCTACCTGATTGGTGTTTGCTCGGTCCTACCGGACTGAGGGGGCCATTGCTAAATGATGTAAGGCTGTCCCTTCGCCCACCACTTCGATGGAAGTTGCCATAGTAACGATTCACCAGAATCTGTCTCAGTGCCTCGCCCTATGAGAGGAAAAGACAGGGAAGGACGTAACAACATGTCAGGAGACATGTTAGGTAACATTCATCTTGGAGACAAACCGTGTCTGTTCGACACACATCAAGACAGCAAAACCCAACAGAACAGTTACATCATCTACTCTGAAGTTACACAAAAATTTAAAATCCATTATTTTATTTTGGATACTTAAAAATTAAAGAATCACAGGGTTTTGGGGTTTTTTTTGTGAAAACTCAGCTTATTATTTTGCCAGTCACATGATCAATATCCGGTTATCATGAGCGGAAGTCACCCGGTGTCAATGTGAGGTCCTGGTTTTCACTTCAGCAGCCCTATAGGGCCAGTCCTCCCACACTGTGACTCATCCACTGTTGAGCATTCAGCAGCACGACTTTGTTGTTGTTATGGCAACCGCAGCACATCGCTACCTGACAAACCTCCCATGGGATAAAATGAAGGAAATGAAAGAAAGGGGTTTTGCGTGTTTGGGTGTGATTATGTGCAAAACACTGTTTACCGTGGGTGGTCCTCGACAGACAACGGGGCTTTATGTAAGCTCCGCTGTCATAGTTATTCTCTGATTCTCTTGAGGTCAATATATACATGTAGGAGGTGACACATACACTAGTCTCATTTTTTATTGGCAGCAAGTTAATCAGCTGTAAGTATTATGTGTAACAGAATGATGAGCAGTAGTGAGAAGATGTTTCTCTGGTCTCTTGGGGAAATAAAGTCTTGTCTCAAGAGCAAAATCTCTATCATATCCTGTCTGAATGTCATCTAAATGCAGAGCAGGGTCCTTAAAGTTTGACCCCAATATGCTGACACCATTAATACTGCAACTAAAAACGTAGATATTACAGACAGTACATTATATTAATGTAATTTATATTATATTGTCATATACAGGTACTGCTCTTCTCAAGATGGTTACTGTATATATCAATGAACTCATACTGATACTGTTGTCAGAGAATGTTAAGTTAGAACTTGCATCTTTAATGGAAACACCCGAAACTCTGTAATGTCATTATATTGTCATTAACAGAATTAGAGAAAGGAGGGAGAGGGAAATATACCATGCACGTTTTTGTAAGAAAGACCAAAAACTAAAAAACAAAAGGTGAGAAAAAGGTTCTTTTTCATCTAACATACAAGCAGCTGTGTGTCTACAACCTTACATTTCAGCATGAGACTCCAAAAGGATGACAGTGAAGCTGTCATGCTGCTCTGAGTACCTACCCTCTTCTGGTCCGCCAACAGCTTCTCAGGCTGGTTCTGATCCAGCTGCTGGGTGCATTGAGGAGGGTGACCACAGCGGGCCAACAGATACATACACAGGATTAGTATTTATGCAGCAGGTTAACAACCACATCACTCAGCTGTTAGGTGGCCATGCAACGATCTACTGGGTGTGACCTGCATGCATTTCGTGATGTTCACACTGTGGTTGTGAAGGTACAGAGAGGTGAGGCAGAAGAGAGGACTGTTAACTACTGAGTAAACATTCAAGACATGTCCAGTGTGATTTGATCTCCGTTCCTCATCTAAGTCTCTTGAATATACCGTGTATTCCTTTTCTTATGTTGTTAATCAGAGTCTTGTTATTCTCTTTGACAGTAAATGAATCACACTGGAACACTCTTGTAAAACGAAGATGAGGAAACACGAGATGAGGGGTTTTCACCAGGGTGCATGCAGGAGGAAACGGTAGTCTAATTCAGACCGTTGAGATCTGTTGCTTCTTTAAATCTTTGTTTTCTAATTTCCTTTTTGGATCACACACACAATGAGGATCAAGGTTAACAGTCGATTTTGTAACAGAAAGTTTCACAGCCTGCATGTACAGTAAGTTTTCACAAAACGGGCAAGGAAACTAGCAAAAGGCAATGCTGAGCAGAAATTGTTATGTAAAAAGACAGATGAGGAGGGGCAGGCGAGGGGCGATGGGGTTAGGGTTACATAATTACGCCAAAAGGAACCAGGCTACTAAACTAGTGACGCAGAGCAGCTTACAGTGGCCATCTGTCATCAAAAAGGGCGAGACACAGCAAGTGAAAAACAAAAGGGGGGACAGACAGAAAAACTTAAGGATTTTTTGAGTTTTGTCTCTCCCTGTCAGTCAAGAGCATGTTGAAATGTGTGTAGCCAACACGCATGGTAAATATGAGCCTCCAGAACAGCATCACTTCTATATATTTGTGAAATAATTTGCTGAAATGCGGGACAATGCTTTCAAAAATATTCTAACTTGTTTGATGGTTTGATGCTGTTACTGGAGATGATGAACAAGAATAAGTCTATCTTTCCCTTTCCACAAATCTGTGGCTCAGAATGTAGACCCAACATTTTGCACTTGCCCAACAGCAACATGAAAGAATTAAGTTGATGCAACACATCTACTAGAGGAAAACTAAAACTTTACATAAAAGTCACATAAAAGTTCCTTAAACACAAGCATGTTGCTTATTTTTAAAGCCTGACCCGGTGTTAGTAATAATTTACACTGATATCCGCGATAAGAATAATCATCTGCTCACACAGGCACACCGTGGGAATTAAACATTCGCCACAAAATAATGAAATTAGCTAAATTAAATTGTTCAATTGCACTAACGAGGATGATGAGTTTTCAACGGGTATGGGGGTAAGAGATAGTTTGTGCACATGTTGGTTAGTTGGGAAGGAAACAGACAGAACGAGCGAGGGAGACACTCACATATAGACATGAACTAACAGAAGAAATGTCAGACAGAATGTACTGATGTAAATGCTTTGGAATAAACTAAGTGCAAACACTGACTCAGTGTGTTATTTGAAGGCTGCACTCTGTAGTTGACTAAGGGAATGTGCTATAAGCTTTACAGGGCTGTTATTATTAGATGTCCTCCTATACTACAAACTTGTGATCTCTACTATATCCAGTGCATTTGTCTGGACAACTATTTCATAGTAGGGCAAAGTTCAGCAGATAATAAATGTTTTCTCTCACATGCTGACAGAGCATCATCTTCCACACATCTGTGTAAGAAATGAAACCAGACTAATACACTGATGAGATTAGATGTGCACAATGAATCTTTCCCAGTCCGACCGTGGACGCCATACAGTAACCCCTTATAGCCACCGCATCTGCAGCAAACAGTACATTCCACTAAACTGGAAACTCCCTGGGGCAAACCCCACAATCGGTTTCATGCGGCTCAGCTCAGGAAGTAAGTGAGAGCGCACACACAACCACACATTGTGTTTTCTACTTCATATTTAGGTGTTTTTTTAGGACATTCATAAACAAACATGTCTTTGCACGCTGAAGTGAATCATGTTTAAACCAGTGATGAATGATGTGTGCTGAAGTTTACGACTCGGCTGCTTGTTACGCACAGCCGGTAAAGTAGACTAAATTAAAGGAGCTTGGTTTGTCATTTTTGCTACACCTGACCTACTTCTATACCAGCATGGTAATATGCATGTCACAGTCTTAGTCAAAGCACCACAGTGAGGTTAAAATGTAAAAGGTCAAATATTTTCTTCTTAACCACCCATACTAGTCAAAGAAAGTAACAGGGAGGTACAGGAGATGAAACATGTCTTCTTTTCAACATGGAGGGCTTGCATAACTCCTTTTGAATAACACACACACACACACACACACACACACACACACACACACACACACACACATACATATACACACACACACCTAGGTGAAGTAGGGTAGCCTGAAGGCAAAAGCCGAAAGCTGTATCCTGAACTCGTTTGGCTCTTACATAAGTCTGACATCCAAAGAGCAATGGATTTAGCTGATAATCACCTCCCTGTCATTTAGCAAGAGTGTAGTATGAGCACACTGGGGAGGTCAAAAATACATCCTTTGCTATCTCAGTTTCAAAAAATGCCTGAAATGATATGAAGTTATGCGAGACAGCCCTGTAAACCCTGTTAACCGATGTCTGTGACCCATTTAAGCCATGCCTGCTGTTCCACGAGCTCACGTGTTGATGCACTTCCTCTTTAGTTGTATACGACGCGGCGCTGCTTTAATCAAAAGGGCAGCAGAGGAGACAAGTGCCAAATGCACACTTTCATATCACAGCTCCGCAAATACTCACAGCCAACTTCATTTTGTTTACACAAAATCAGCTTGTTTGAATCCACGTGAATGGGTGTGAGTAAATGTCGGGTGTGTGTGTGTGTATGTATGTGTCTCTGTGTGTGTGTGTGGGTGGGGGGGGGGGGGTAGTGGAGGGAAGTGTTACAATTATTCAATGCTTCCCAAATGAGGGCAAAATAAATATGGAGAATGGAACATGAAAGGTGGGGTATTCCAATCTTCCGTCGGGGGTTGCTTTCAGGAGGTGGATTGAGAAAGAGAGACGCAGCATTTAACGGTTGTGTAAAGGCATCAGGCCTTCACCGCCCAAACTCGTGTGGGTAAACAACTCCTCCACAATTTTATTGGCAATTACTGTTGAAGGTCACACATCGGCGGAGGGGTAGAGTTCCAGGAAGAAGAAAAAAAAACTGGTTCTTATGTAACCTCAACCTAGAATTGGCAGGAACCCAGGAATCGTGCAGCTCTAAGGCAAGGAAATCTAGGACACAGCCTCAATGACTGCCACAGCCCCTCACAACCACACACATTCATTAATACCCCAGCCTAGCACAAGCAGGACAAAACAGCACGCACACAGTCACACTGCCCTCTATTGGTGGCAAAAGGAGACACAGAGGAAACACCCTATCAAAAACTAAACATTGACTCAGTTCACTGTGCAATCCTTTACCTTCCTGCATTGAATTTTTTTTTTTAATATAAATACGTATCAATTGTAAGTTGATCAGCATTGCTTTGCTTTGCTCACTTGATGAATGTTTTATTTCTAATTAGTGTTGGCGTAGATTCTCAGTCATCCAGGTCACAGTATTCCCTGAAGGTTAAATTTTAAGCAACTGGACTTTTGATTGATGTTTGCTTGAATGATGCATGAAACACATTCAAAGCTTAAACTGTTGCTTCACGTTCGATCTTCAGGGATTTGCAATCAGTATAAGGCGATGGCTTCATCATACATGGGGTTTTATGTAGATTGATAGAGAATTAAATGTGAGTATGAATGAGAGTATAAAGGTGGTGTTTAAGTTAAATATCCATTAAATATGTCCCTAAATGACTTTTAAAAATGCAATAATGCTTGAATCGGTAAGACTTAGAACACACAAATGTCCAGTGTAATGAGGAAGAGTGGACATAAGTTCAACAAGGGTAGTTTCCCCAGCTCACTACCTTGGAACTAGGAAGTCTGTGGAGCAACAGACATCTTCCTAGACTACCTCTCTCTCTTCCTCTGTTTTCATGTCAGTTTATGACAGACTGTGCAGCAGGTGCACAGTAGGATAGAATCAGCTTACAACTAGTTGTTAACAGCATTGCCTTGAGCTGCCACTAAGTACAGCACATCGCATCTGCCACAGCACAGTTATAGAACTAAGAACTACTAGTGTTACACATAAACGACGGACAAAAGCTCAAGAATATAAGGCATGA
This sequence comes from Antennarius maculatus, assembly GCA_013358685.1. Classification (NCBI taxonomy): domain Eukaryota; kingdom Metazoa; phylum Chordata; class Actinopteri; order Lophiiformes; family Antennariidae; genus Antennarius; species Antennarius maculatus. The sequence continues at coordinate 18,198,847 of CM023609.1, read as the reverse complement.
ATTGAAGGAAAAGAGAAACAACCTTAGGCATATCCATCTCATCAAAGGCCCTGAGCTGAAAGAGAACAGAGTTTAAGATGGTTAGATAACAACACACACAGAGCAAAACTAAAGCAGACGTCAGTGATGACATGTTAGTCGGATGTTGGCCTACTGTGTTGGGAACAATGCTTATCCTCTTCAGCAGCAGGTATGGGACACTATTTATTTAGGGCAGTTTCATTCCGTAGTGAGGGTGACTGAAAGCACACCGGAGAAGTGACCATGCACTCCAGCCGTGTTAACTGCCAGGTGAACGTGACAGCGGGAAGCTAGGCCCTCTACAGCATAAAGATTCTCTCAACAGGTGTCACAACAATGTGTGATGCAGCTGGCATTATCAAGCTGTTGAAAATATGTCATAAAGCTCTTTTGAATGTTTTTAGCTTGTTTGGATAAGAGTTGTAAAACCTCAGATATCACTCCAAAACACACCGTGTCCACCACAGCAGGTGCATTTCAATAACAATATATTGAAAGACGTTATTTAAGTTCCTATTAAATGGAAATCTTGAGGTCTAAGGAAAAATTGGAAATTTTTAAGAGATGCTTACAGTAAAAAAAATTGGAATACAAAGGCACGACTGAAAATTATTCTCAGAACTTAAGAGTTCTCCTTTCTAGAACTTTTTTCAATGTCTTATTCCAGGATACACTCTTTGATACTCAGAAGCACTTGTACCACAATGACAGCTGAGATTGGCTGGCAGTCTTAATATCTGTTCAAGCCCTTTTCACCCTCCATACACGTCAGTACAATGCACTGCAGCCGAGGTCACAGTTCTAGAACGTTTCAAAGAAGAATCGGTCCATAAATAGGATAATTTCACCCTGTGGACAGACAGCAGTCTCACTGGGGTGTATCTGCAGGAGATCTGCTTCACAATCTGTCTGAATCTGTGCCGGAGTACTCGGTTTTGTGTTGAACATACTAGTACTAAAGCCAAACATTGATTTTACAGGTCTCACTGCATGGTGGCATAGTGGGTGGCACTGTTACCTCACAGCAGAGAAGTTTGGGGTCTAAATCAACCAAAGAACTTGTGTCTGTGTGGGTTCCATCCCAGCACTGCAGTATCAGTAAACATTTCAAAAACATGTAAGAAAAGAGAGTTGATAATTTCATAATGTCGATAGGTGTGAATGTGAGAACGAGTGATCTCCAGTTTGTCTGGGGTGAATGCAGAATCTCGCATATTGTTTCACCCCACAACCCTTCACAGGATAAACAGTTGAAGAAAAAGCATGAAGGAACTTTTGGCCACTTAGACAGCTCATCTGTAAACTGACAGAGTGAACACATTTAAGTCCATGCTTTGTGTATTGAAGTAAAATTGCAAAGGCTGTCGATGAGAGATTTCCAGCATTGGGTTACTTCTTTCAGATTTGGACCCCATGTACCAAAAGATGTCACAGTCCCTGGCAACAGCTTTCTTTCCAGAGGTGTAATTTCAGTCTAGAAGTCGATGACGACAGATGCTAACTCGTCTGGCAGGGGCAGTTTGTTCCAGGGCAGAGCTGTAAATGAGGCCTGGAGAGTGAGTCTCTGCCACCTCTATAAAATATTATTCGAGCTTTTGGTGGTGTTACTAATAGTTGAAACATTCTCTGCAGTTTCTCCAAAGACATTGTGTGCTGATGAGAACGGACGATATGAATCCTGTCTTTCAAATCAACTACAAAGTGTGGCTTCTTTTCAAACAGCTGTGGACTCTTGCTCACAGATTGATTTTGTGTGGGGCAATCATGTTTTGTGTTAAGGGTAAAAGCAAAGGCAATTCACAATGACCATGTTTGGTTTTTTTTCTCCCTGCACCACCAAAATGCAAAGCTGGAAGCTGGCGTGTTCACGTGTGGGTCTGCAAATTCCCTGCAGATTTCTGCCTGCCTTCAAGGAGGGTGCAGAAGAAGTGACCTTGTTGACCACGTGCTTGACATCACATCACTTGATTTTGATCAGTCCTCACTGGCTATGTCTTGACTGGTGAAAATCAACAGCTCCTTTGTGGTCGCTAGTGAACCCTAACACATTGCAGAGACCTTTTCCTTCCGGCGTGAGGCGAGATAGTCCACCGTAACCTAAAGCAGCTAATCGTATGGGCTCGCCTCACGAGTGGAGTACTTAAACAAAACGAGATGCCCACAGAAGATCATTAATACAACTGTCAAGATGTCAACAACATACAAAAAATGAATACTTTTTAATAAACTGTATTTATGTATTTTAAACAATAAAATATGCATAAACGTTGACGTGACTGAAGTCTACAATCCCACCATTCCTCTGCTTGGAAGCGTCGCATACCTTCTCTCCATAACCTCGGTCTTTTGTCATCATCTCTCGAAGTGTTTGCAGAACTTTGATGCACAGCCTCTCCTCATTTTCCTCAAGTAGCTGCTTGGTGTGTTTGATCAGCCTGCAAGTATGTTAGTTTATTTTTCTCGGTTATAATAATACACGCAATCGTGCATTCATAAGAGATTGACTAAAGTGGGTATTTTCGGCACTTACTTGCAAATGAAACCACCACTTTCACATTTCTTGCGTGAATCAGTGTTTTCAGGAAAGAGCAGTTCAGGTCGGTGCAGCACGTCGACTAGAACTGACAATTCAGCTTGAACCAGTGGACGCAGACGGTCCTCCAGAGCCGATACGATGTCCTGCAGTCCAAATGAAGGAAACATCTATACGGCTTGACTGTTAACAAAATCTAATTCAGTACAAACGTGTATAAACACAGTACCTGTAGCCTCTCAATGATGTTCCTATAGTCCCGTGAAGCAGCCACCCCAGAGTCTCTGCGGGCAGCGTTGCGTGCTGAAATCCTCCAACTCATGGCTGTTTTCTGTACAATATTATTGGATTTGACAAAGAGGTTGTTCACCTGGTTGTCCAGGTCCACGGGGATGGCTATCGCTCTGCTTTTGGCTGTCCAGTGAGAGCAAAACAAATAGTGTCAAGAAGGGCTGCTACAACAAGGGAATCACCACACAATTAGCTCGGACAAAGAAATACACAATAATGTATGATATCTGTGGATTTTCACAGTGTTATCTCACCTGTATTTCTCCCACAATAGCAGTATTTAATGTACCACAGTTAAAATCATTACTAGAATGTTACAGGATGTTTTTCAGAAGTTGGCGCAAGTACTGAAGAATCTTGACCTTACCGACATCAGACAGCACCTTGATGCAGTTCTCCACAGAACCCTTCTGGAGTGGGATCAACCAATTACAATGGTAGACTCTGAACACTGCCTGTAACAGCTGGACAAACACTGGCTGCCTGGTCTGAGAATGGGACAAAAAAAACCCAGGAGAGTTACTGTAGACCTTCCTGTTTACCTTGCAGGACATAAAGAATCAGAAGGAAGAGGCATTTTTCCCTTGGCAGATATTTTCCCCACTCAAAGCTCAGTTAAAACCCATTCCATCTCAAGTAACACCCAAATGTGTGTTTCCCCAACATTGGCGAATCTCAAAAAATACCTGAAATACTTTCCCCAATGGAGAGGCCTGCAGCAGAAGATACAAGCAGTAAAAAGTAAACATGGAAAATAACCAAGATAAATGAAACTCCTTATTATTCCTGCTTTATTAATTTTGTAAAAAAAAAAGGACAGCAAATTTTTTTTTATGGATCTGTGACTTTAATAGTGAAATAAAAGGACCAACTACAATGTAAATGGTCATGACTGGACACCATCGCTACTTAAATGGCACACTGAAGAGTTCCTACCAGGACCAAACAGTCCTACACATCTGTTCAGATCTCCTGACCACAAGCATCACCTCTCCCTCAACCCCAAATTTCCCCACAACTTGAAGCTCTAGTGTTGTTTATTAAGTTCTGCATGTGCAAAAATGAGGCCAAAGGTCAAAAAGACAAACAAAAAACCTTTATCTTGTAGGTTTAAGTAAAAGGGGGAAACAGTCCAGGCTCCATTGCATTATCTCTGGCTTCCTTCCTGGGTCACGTATCCACCAACCAATCAACACGGACATGGGTCAAAACATAATCTCCTTTGCAGAAATACACTAACTGGGTCTTAACTTTATAATTTTCAATTAGCTACAGGACCATGTCTAACATCAGTCTGATAAACATGATAAATAGAAGGATAAGGGTGGCAGTCATTCTCCTTGACTCATCCCAATTAGGAGACTTAAATTCTTGTCAAAGCAAGAGCTTCGGGAAGTTGTTAATGTGGAAAACACTGCAGGCGATTCTTTGGTTCCAGACCAAAAGTGGCCTTCAGTAGAAAATCATGTCACTATGCTATAATACCATGGCAAATACATAAGCAGGCGCAACATACTCTCACCATTTTTCAAACGGCAACATATGTAATAGATTGGAAGTTAGCTGGGATTAGATATAAGTACTAGCAAACAGGATTCATTAAAACTCAAACATCTTTCATCTATTTCATGGAAAATGCCTCTCAGAATACTGTATCTAACACTTTATGAGTAGACATTATCATTTGATTTCATCATTATGTAAAAGTATAATCTGAGAAACATGACCTTGTTACAAGAGAGGGGACATCGTACACATACTACTCACGATATTATTCAGGACAACAGATTTACATTACATTAATTTTACAACATCAGTTTAGTATATCTTTGCCCGTGACTATCTATTCCTCAACTGCTGTTGATTAAACCTTTAATAAAATGGTAGTAACCAAATTATCCATGATTTATTCAAAAATATGTTCTTTTGGATTCATATTAACACTCAACACAACAGAACACTGAACATTCTCTATGTCTTTCAGTTGATAGCTACATAAATACCTGCAGGCTGGTGCTCTGATCAGAGAACGGTGAGCTGAAGAAAGTCGTTACGATGCTCATAACGGTCTCCGTCACGTAACGCTCCAGAACGGCATCCGCATGTTTGCGGTCACTCGTATTATTGCATACCTGTAATCATAAAAGGCAAAAAATAGCTTGCAGTCCTCATTTATTTCTTGGAGATAGAAGTCCGAGTCGTCATAGAGTTGGCTGATTATCCTTACTCTGCAGATGTCAACTAGAAAGTTCTCAAAGAGTTTCCACATGTGGTTGGAGGTGTAGATCTCCTTCATTTCCACCTCTGTGTCCACGTAGCAGTGGTTCAAAAAGTTGATATAGGCAATCTTCACCTGAAAGGTTAAGATGAAGATGGATGTAAAAAAAAAAAAAAAGACTAAGACTAGACAGAAATAAATATTAATTTATTAGTAATAAAAATGAGAAACACCATCTAATAGAACAGAGAAACAGATACAGATTAACTAAAACAGCACTCAGCAGAGCTCATACCTCAACTAGAACAGCTGTCCATGTTATTTACATTAAAAATGCAATTGCAACATTAGAAGAAAAACGGATCGGCCCGTTTTATAGGATCCACTGCTCTGCCCAGTAGAAAATCCAGCAAGAAGGCCAGTTTTATGTAATAGACAAATAGAACATTAAAAAAAAGATGCATGGCAAAAATACTGGACATAAATGGATGGCAACATTTACACCTTGGTTGGTTTTCAAATTGTTTCAAGGATGTAAAATAAGTGAGATGAGCTCTCCTTGAATAGTTCTTTATTACCTCTGATAAGAATGCTACACTCTGCCTTTCTTTGTCTGTCTGTTGACAGATTTACACTGAAACCACCTTATAGATTTTCATGACAAATGGTGGAAGAGTGAAACACGTGACAGGGAAGAACAAAGAAGCAGATCCTGGCTACTTCCTGATGCATCTGTTATGCAAATTAAGCTACCAATTTTTAGAAAACTTGGCAAAGGAGTCAATCATATCGAATGTTAAGTAAACAAATATAGCTGGTGTTTTCATGAGCGAAGTTCACCTACTGGTCATAACATAATTAAAGCATATACACTTCCATATTTACAAAACGCCAACAGGTTCTGTCCAACAAGTCAAGCATAAGTCTGAGGTGTATCTCACCTCAGGGATGCAGTCCTCATGGGTGACCACGCGCACTATGTCATCCAGCGGTAACAGGGAGTTACATTTGATCTCTGTGTAGACGTTCTTTCCCTCGGTGCAAACAGCCAGTAGTTCCACCAAGTGGATGTGGTACATTAGTGGACTGTTCTCATCCATGCGATCCCGCTCCGATCGCATCATCTGCACCAGTGTCTGGAAAGAGGCGCGATCGTTGTAGAAGACCAGCACATCCTCACCAGCGTTCACCAGCTGTAGGAAGTAAAAAAAAAAAAAAAAAAACATTATATTGGGGTAAAAGGAGACTGTAGCAGAGTTCAGACATTAGAAATATAAAAAACAAAGCTAGACCTCCGCCATGACGATGTCCTGACACTTTTTGATGAATTTATTCTCTGCTTTGACGATTGTCTGAAGAAACTTGAGGTACTGGACATTGCGGCCATGTGTTTCAATGCAGTGGACAAAGTGCTGAACCACACGCTCATTAATTTCACTGCACAGCTGGAAGTTGTTCATGAATATATGCTGCATGGTGATGGCTTCTAAAATCTGAGCAAAAGGACAGGAACATCAGAACAGGATGATTTGGTTTCAAGCAAAAATCAGCCGCTGCTAATAGAGATAATGGGGGTAAGGTATAGTTGAGTCTTATCTGACAGGGCTGCTCACCCCTGGGTTGAGGAACAGATTGATGTGCTTGTGCAAAAGGGCTTGGTTCTGCTGGTTTCCTGCACAGAAATTCTGCAGAAACTCATGGGCTAGCTTCATGATATCCTGCATACGCAAATCTTCTCCCTGAGCGGCAAATATGGAGGATCTGATGGTTTGTCCATTTTTGTACACAAAAATACATCATTGAGCCTAGTTTCACTGACAGCTCTCGATACCTTCTCATAGGGAATCTGAAGGAGCTCGAGGACAACGGAGTGAGCCCCCATGTTTCTCAGTAGTCTCTGCTGCTGTTTCCTGCTCTTCCTACCCGACAGACCTTCTTGGACACACAGCTTGCTGAGTCGCAGCAGGATCTGACAGAGAAAGACCAAGAAAGAAACATGAAGAGATGATGGTAGGAGGATAAAAAGCGTCATGGCAGATCTAAACATCCACAGACGATTACCTCCTTCACCACCCTGTAGTTGTAACTGCTGGTACTCTCTGCTTTCTTTGGCTTGTCTGTGTTTCCTGATTCACTCTAAAGGTAGATAGAAAGGCCTTAATGTGATGAAGACACCTAATAGTGAATGGATTTTTAGTGAATTTTTATGTACTGCACCTGTTTATGCTCTGCCTCTGTGGCGAGACCCTCCCCTGCATCCATTCCCTCGTCCGACCCCTGCCTCTTGTACACCCAGAGCTCAGACTTCTCTACAATAGAGCGCAGTTGGTCAAGATCTGACTTGATTTGCTTGTAATTTTCCACGTCTTGGCTTGTGACCAGTAGCTGTACCTGTGAAAATACATGTGAGATTGTAACATGCAGCCCAGAGCAACCTGGAAAGGTGAGCTGATGTTAGCGTAACGGTAAAACGGTGCAGGTATGGTTGAGTTTTTCTCCCCAGTAGTGATTTCACATCAAATTTATCTAGACTGAAAACATTTTTGACATCGCTGTTAATTTGTTACCTGCTTAAAGGCCTGTAAAACCTCCTGCCTCTGGCTGAAGTGCCTGAAGAGCAGGTGGAGGGCTCTGGACACCAGAGGAGGATAATCATGCATGGTTAGGTGGAGCAAAACCCTCAAGAAGGTGCGGCCCCCATGATCATCCAGGTCCAGGGGGGTGTTCTCTTCACTAAACATACATAGAACACATAAATGAAAATACCCTGTCTTTCATATATTTTGCAGTTCTTTCTTTTGAAAGCAGGGTTACCTTCCACCAAATATCCCCTCTGCCTGTTCTTCTATGTGCTCAAAATCCAAAGCTCCTGGATTAAAAAAAAAAAAAGTTGTTAATAGCCAAGAACATCCAAATCAGTGGCTTCATCATTAAATAAATGAAGTCATAGGTTAACCTGACCCGGCATATTATTTGGACCTTCCACTACTCCAGTTATACATAACTCGCTCTGGGAATTGCTTTCATCAAACTCCCTCTTAAATATAGAGAGCAGACAGGAGATCCTGTAGTCCAGGCGCACGTTCAGGATGAACTGCAGGGCGGGACAGGAAATAAGATGAGATGTATGCGACAAGATGGAAGATGAGGGATTGTGTCTGATATACTGTCAACGCTTGCATCATATGTTCCTCACCTGTAGGATTTCAATTATCTTCAGCTTGGTGTCCATGACCAGGATATCCTGTTTCTCAGGCTCAGTCTGGGTCTTAACTGTGTCTCCGGTGGTGCTGTTGTTTAAAGTTGAAGGAAGGAAGCCTCCTCCTCTCAGGACTACCTGGGACATTAGCTCTCCTACACCATGAATGGACCTGATCACATTACTGCCTGGAAAGGAGAACACACATGCACATACATGTCATCCACCACAATTTGGTGTGATCATCCAATGAGAGAGCAGAGATTTATACCTTTACTCTCATCTCCTTTGTCCAGCTTGTTGAAAGGGAATATAGTGTTGACATGGACACAGTCCAGAATAGCCAGTAGGATCTTGGTTAGTCTCAGCAGGTCACTGAAGTTGTAGAAGCCGAAATAAATCAAGTTCCTGGCCAGATTCACCACCTAAACATGGAAGATAGGTTAAATAATTAGCTTGCTGCTAATTTTACCATCGCTATCATGACAATGATATGAGACTGACCTCAAAGGTGAGCTTGTTCTTCTCTTTATCAGCAAAAGGGAAGCTCTGACACACCACATCTCTCAGATAGTTTTCAACAAATTCCATGGTCTGAGAGAATCGCTCCTTGATTTCATCCTTGGATGTGCCATCGTTGTCATAGCTACAGTGATGCAACAAAAAACACATGAATGGACAATTTGATCATAAATAAGAGAAATACTGGTAGTAATAAAAGTATAGTTTTCATTCACTCACTCATCAATGGCGATTTCTGAAGGGATCTCGGACCAGAGTCGAGCATATTTGACAGGCGTCACCTGCTCCTGAGGGTCGCGGTCCACATGCATGTGCAGCATCATACGACAAAAGGAGGCTCGCAGGTCGTATGGGAGGTCCTCATCCGACATGCAGCGCAAGATCAAGTCCACATCCAGCTGGCCAGATATCTTGTTGATCGCCAGGTACTGTCGGTCCAAACACATCCTGGCAAACAGGTTCAGCTGGTATCTGTAAAGAGGAACATGCACACCAGTAGTCAGGTGGTTTTGTGACCATCAGCAGCTTATGCTCACATGCTTCTAGCTCATTTCTGGAGCAGAAGCATCATTGTCATCTTCGACCCAGCTTAACCAATGTATTCCAATAACTACCTGTAATAACTGATGACCTCCTGGTCCACCTTCTGGCCCTCCTTGGCATCCTGGGCCAGTTCTCTGACGCTTTTACTTCTTATCTCTTGATTGTTGTCTTTCCAGAACAACCACACCTCTTCCTCATCCTCCTCGGACTCCTCAGAGTTCTCTCCAAGCAGCGCTCCCTCAATCTCAAATCTGGAGAGCACAAGTCTGCAGAAGGAAGGGTTTGATGGGAATAAATGAGGAAGCATCTGAGACAAATAAGATCAAATGTAACTGCGGTATTATTATTATTTTCCATTTATTAATTGTTAAGTAACAACTTTCTTTTTTGTGCCCCTCAACATTTATTTATTAACACAGAAGAACAAACGTTACTTTCCAGGTTAAATTTGAGCAATGCAAAAATATGCAATTGATTTCAATGTGTTCGTCTACACTCAAGTGTGGTGTTCAGTGTTGACTGACTATGACTCGTGACGTGTATACAATCAGATATAGAACCATCCATCCATCCATCCATCTTTTGATAATCGTAATGTCTCATCTTCTATGGGCAAGAGGCAGGGTACACCCCGAACGTGTTGCCAGCACATCACATGGCCACACATCAACAGACAACCACTCACACACACTCACACCTACAGACAATTTGGAGTGATCAATTCACCAAAGCCGCATGTTTTAGGAGGGGCGGGGGGGGACCTGGAGAGAACCAATGTAGACACGGGGAGAACATAAACTCCACAAAGAAAGCAATTAAACCCAGAACTGTCTTATTGTGATGCAACAGTGCTACCCACATGCTGCTCAGCAGATGCATATGATGATATACCATGAGAGTCAAAAGAAACAAATTTCTAAATTCTTTTATTTTATCGGCCCATCTGACAATGATCACAACAATCTGAAAATGTTGAATATATGATATTAATAATTGGCTGGACCAATAGTCAGTCAACCCTACATCATTTCATAAAGGGAGTAAGTTAAATCAGACGAAGGAGAGGTGGTAGCAAATGCAGAACCACTCACTTGGTTTCGATGAGGATGTCTGCGTTGGCTGGATCCAGCACTGCGTTACAGATGAGCTCCTGCGTCACAGGGATGGACTTGTTCATCGACACACACAAGTCTGACAAGTAGTCCAGGAACCTGGACACACACACAGAAAAAACCAGGCAGTCAGAGACTGCAATATCCCACGACACCCCTGAATTCAAAATTTTACCTTGACCTACTTTCATAATGGTCGCAGCAATGAATTCTATATTGTACTTTCAGTATGACATTGACCTAGTTTTCCAAAGGTGAAGGTCATCAACACATTTTTGTGTTGTGTTCCTAAAAATGTTGCTTTTCGTTTTGTGATTATATCTCATCAGGTTTCAGAGATATGTACCTAAAAAGTTCTAAAAGTTTTAAAAAGTTTTCTCAAGGTCAAGGTCGTCATCTAATTTTCATCCCCTTTGCCGCCTGAGTAATGTGCTTTTTCTTTCCTCTTTCTATCAGCAACAGTTGTGAAGATATTTGGTGGACGGACAGACGAACACAAACACTGACAATTATGATACACTACCACTTTGCGGTATGATTTCACATGACCTTCATGAAAAAGGACCTCAAGCATCAACAATAATCAGCTTGCATAAGCAGAACATCCTTCACACTGAACTTTTCATTTCATACTTCTAATTCTATATCACCTTAAGTCAATACACTGATGCAATGTTAGAGCAAAGAGACACTGGAATGTGCAACTGCAATGACATTTCACTTGTGTTTAAAGCCAGAAGGGCCTTCAAACCCGTAGGCCCAAAAGTCCCTTTTAATTGAATCCAACTCAAGCCTGAACCTAAAGACGTGTGTGTGTGTGTGTGTGTGTGTGTGTGTGTGTGCACAAACAAACCTGGGCTCACGGTTCTTACGGACCAGGCTAACAAATGTGTCAATCTCTGCAGCGGTGATGTGTTTCTCCAGCAGCTTGCGGTTGTTGTGGAGCAGAGCTGTGATTGTGTCCTCAGCCAGGACATCGTAACCAATCTGTTTCTGCATAAAGCGGAACTGCTTGGCGATATACTCCTGCAAGGCAAAAAAAACAAAAACAAAAACAAAAACTAAACTAAACCAATTCCCTTTTTTTTTAACACTGTTATGACTCCATTCCTTTCATTGCCTAATAGAAGATGCTCATGATGACCAGACCGCCTCTAACAGCAACCAAATTCAATGACCTCTCTAACAATTCCACTTTAATGTGATGAAGAGCAATAAACAAAATGGTAATGCTATATTTGACATTATAAAGCTTAGTATAGGATGAGCTCATATCCGTTTGTGCCTCTGTGTGTTCAAAGCAGAAAATTAAATAAAGGGACATTCAATTACAGATTTAGGATTGACCAAAAAAAAATTCTTTCTCTTAGAATCAGATTTAATCTGATTAAATTTAATCTAATTAAATGCAGCTGTATCACAAGGTCCTGTGGCATGTATGTCTACATCGACGTCACAAAGCCCAGACAGCATGTACCTGATTCTTGCGGTAGTCTTGCTGAGAGTGACGCAAAACCCGGTAACACAGTCGACAGATGTGCCTGAAGGGAGCATGGCGCTGGTCGGCGAGCTCCTCCAGTCGCAGCATGGGCCCGTCTCCGCTGTCCATGAAAGGAGCCTGCAGCAGCTTGAAGATCTGAATACACAGATAATATATTGTGACAACTGTAGCCATGGTGAAGGGTGTGTAACCATGATACTTTGAGGTGTGATAAAACAGAGTTAGGAGAGATGATGATTTGCTCAAATTGTTATGTTCATTACCTGCTTGAGGATATTCTGCTCTCTCATGAGTTTCTGTCGTTCCCTGTTCGGTTTGTTGACCATGATCTCAAGAACATCCTGTCCATTGTTGGGGATATCCACCACAAAGAACACCAGATCCTCCAGAAGCTTGGTGACTGCCCTGATTGTAAATGTAAAAGAGGAAAAGTAATGACACACAGCTACCAGGTGTCATGACAGCAACTCATAATGTGGATCTGCTGGCCGTTATCTACCTCCTCTCATTCTGCGTGATGGTGCCTTTCTCCAGCTTTCCAGCGATGGAGGCCAGAACTTTACTGGCATCGTTGGCAAAATCAAGGTCTCTCACTTCAGCCGGGGAGACAGGCACAATAGCAAAAGCCTCTTTATCCTCTTTCAAGGCAGATGTTCCAATCTTGGATCGGAAAAAACAATTTAATTTGTTAAAACAATGGGATATTTCAAGTATTTCGGGTTGTTTTGGGGCCATGCCGTTTCATTCCTCAGAATGAAATGAAAGTGCAGAGTAGAAACTGGTAATATCCAACCTCTTTCTCAACATTTAAATCTTCTTAGCCCAAACAGAATTTCACCCAGCTTTCATCACACAGTGATGACATAGATGCCATAGATTCTTGGTGACACATGAACAAACACTAGTACAATTAAAGTGCCACTCACTCGCAGCATGACTGGTTTTTCCTCCTCTTTGTCAATAGGTTGGTTGGTGCTGTGAACCCATGTGTTTGTGCACAGATGTCTGAGGCGCACATACGAGTTCCTGCAGAAAAACTTTTAGATTTTTATTTTTTTTATAAGTACATTTTAGTTTAAGAGCATAAAAACCTGGGAGCAGATACAGCACTGACATTTGAAAAGGCGATAAATGTTTCGTTATAATCATCAATTTATGATTTGCTCTCCTGATCCTTTATCTGTGTCAGAGACAAAACATGATTCTTGTGGTATTAACTCGTCATGATTGGTGTGAATTTTGGTCAAATATCTAGAAGATGGAGAATCCAAAACTCAAAGTTTCAAACGATACCAAGAGTTTTTATCTACCACCTATGTGCTGATCGCCTTACAAGAGATGTTTCAAAACAAGCTAAAAACTTTTAGCCTAAGGTCCAACCATCACACTCTGGTAGATTAAACTACAACTGTTGTCGTGACAAAGACTGTTTATTCAGTGAAATGAGTTAATTTAATACACAAACTGATCATTTGTCAGTTCAGCTCTGACAAAGTTTCCCCACGTTAACACTGTGGTCTTCCCACCTGGGTACCAGCGAGTCTCCCCCCCTTAATGTGGTAGGATCCAGCTCAAATATAGAAGAGATGTCGTTTCCATCAGGCACAGAGACGAGGGTGTACATGACTTTGTCCTGGATATTTCTCAAACGGGCACGTAAGGCTTCCTGATCCAACTCCAGCTGCACGAAACAACAAAACAAGACATGATTAAAAGAAAATGATTGACAATTTTTACGCATTAAAACGAGAGATTATCTGCCACATTCGAGGAAAGACCAATAGGAGTCTGGTATTTCGAGTGAAAGGGTCAACTGCTTGCTGTAGATAATTTATTGAACAGTATTTGATTATCCATAGATTCAATATAGTGAATGTGAAAAGAAGCCCATAATTAAATCATTGCTGAAAGTCTCTTTTTCCTTGAAAGACAAATGTGCTTTTAGGTCAAAGAGGACTTTCCTGAGAAAAATGAGTTTTCATTTAATTTGTCACCAGTGGTCACCAGAAAAGTATTAAGGACAAATTCTTTTCAAATCTTTCTGAACTTTAAAAGAAAACATGTCAAAATCTGGCACAATAAAAAACCTACCCTGAGATTATGAAATCACACTGGAATCCTTACCATGTCAATAGTCGGAAAATTACATTTGACTAATTGTTTTTCTTGAGGATTGCTCCCAGTAAGGTGCATCATATTTGACACACATGGGCATAGCACATTTCAAGCAACAAAGACTCAAATAAGCTTTGGTGCATTATGGGATGTATTGTCATTGCTATTAATGATTGATTACTGTCCAATAATTTTAAATGAGCAAATGTTCTCAGGGTACAGAATCCTTAAAAAAAATCCACTTGATTGTTCCTGGAGCCATGATATTATCTAAGAAAATAAATGAACTATATTAAGTTAAGAAAAAGATCAAAATACATGCATAAATTTTTTGTGAAAATCCTGCTACATGACAGACAAACAAAGAAATGCCAGAAAACACATTACATTAGCTCCCTTGTTAGAGGGATTCAGTAACATAACACCAGAAAGATGCATTCTAAGTATTAGTCTGCCACCTGCTGGTGAATTAAGTGTAACACAATTTCAAGACACTGGAAACCCAAAAGCAAACCGAGAAATTTTTGTCAAAAAAACATTTTAATCCTGACTGATAAACGACACTCAGTGGGTGGGGCTCACGTACTGAGGGGCGGGACTCCAGGCACTCATCTTCATATTCTGGATTCACCTGCAGGAATACGGGTTGGTAGTAAATAATGTCACTGTTCAGCCTGCTGCTACAGAGAGGATGGAGTGTGTGTAATGCTCTGACCTCTGCAGCCAGGTAGTGTCCAGTAGCCAGGTGCTTGAACCTGAACAAACTGTTCCAGTAGCCGGCTCCACCTCGACATGGATCGTGTTGAACAACCTGAAACCACACCAACATAAAAGATATATTCAACAGGTATTAAAGCAAATTAACAGCTTCTTTAAAAAAGGCTTCCTTTAAGTCACCTTCACGCCAACCATTGTGGACAAGCAGTACCACAGTAAGAACCAGCTCTATACACGTTCTTTCTCACCTCTATCTCCCATAAGGCCTTGCTGCTGGTGGCAGAAGTAGCCGACTGGCGTCCAGTGGTGCGTAGAAAAACATACTGTTTTTTTCGGTGATCATCACATGTGAGGAATTTCTCCTGTTCCGCATGGAACAACCGCACTACGTCGCCCTGGAGGGCAAAGTATTCTTCTTCAACATAAAAATCAGCAAAATTTGACTTATATTTGTTTTATGTTTCAGTTTCCACATGATGTAATCAATAGTACTCTGATATTTACAAAACACAGAAGACCCCTTTCATTCATACAACAATAGCATAATTTTATATATTTAATATTAATATGCTCCCACTATTTTATTTGATTTAGATCGCTGTTTTGGCTGGACATCATAAATACCTTTAAATATATTTAGTGTTAAGTTAGTCAAGCTTTTGAGTATCTAACACTGATGAACTAGCCGTCTACACCGCTGCAGAAACCAGAACTTCATGTTATGTGGTAGAACACTCCATCATGAAGTCAAACATTCCATTGTACAGCATTTCATATTCTTATTTAACCAGAAATGGAACATTCCATTCTATTCTAGAAATTTTGAAACTTGAACCATCTGCTCTGCCATACAACGTTTCACTGAAGTGTTTCTGTTTTTCTGATGGTAACTGTGACACAAACCCCTTTTAGGATGATCTCTTGGTTGTCGCCCCATTTCATAAACAAGACAATCTTCCAGCTGGTGTTGCAGTTGACCGAGTTCACCTGAAGAACAAAGAGTCAGAATGATGAAGCTGGAAACCACCAGCAGACGCAGCACGGGATAAAAAGGGTAGTTAAGTTGCTTCTTGACATGCCATATCTATACGGCCTGAAGTATGCAAGTCCTTCAGGCCGTATAGATTTAGCATGAACATTCATTATACAAAATTGTCCAACCTAGTTTGTTTAATTAAGACAACTGTACGGTACTGTGATGGAGAAGCAAATGTAATGTTTAACTTCAGCAGTCTATGATTACACAAGAGAAACATCAATCCAGATGCGGTTTTAGCCGTAGCCTAGCCTTTAAAACTGTGCAAACTGAAAATTTCAGGATTGCCAGGATGACAATTCCGAAATGTCTAATATCAAGCAGAAAAAACCAAACATAATTGGATTACACCGAGAGGGCAATTCCACAGGAACATCTGAGGAGTGAAAATGAGATCAGTGACTCCTTCAAACCTCATTGCATCCTGGATTATCCACGAGCTGGTGTGTGCTGGCGTGGAGCGGCTGACCAGCGTTCACTGGATTTAGCACCACTTTGTCCCCGATCACTACCTGCAATCACGCACAGAACAATCACAATAAAATACACAGATGGGAAATTAAATAAAGGGAGATTATGCATTTAAAATTTTGTGATGTACTCAAAACTCCAGAGGATCTTCTCTTTCTTCCCGGCCAGCGCAAATTGTTTTTTAAATTTCCCAGTTTGGGATAAATAAAGCATATCTATCTATCTGAAAAAAATGAATTTGCAATGTATTTTTATTTAAGAACTTCATGTAGGTTTTAGATGACCTCTATTTAGCTAAATAAGTCATTGGACGCACAATAATTCAAGAGCAACTCATCACATGCATGTGTAGTGTGTCAGTATCAACTGATCTCTGTTCTCTTCCAGATATGGAATGACTCCAATTTACTCCTTCTATGTGAGGCTCCCATCTTGGCCTGGTGCCATACATTCTTTAAGACGATCTCGAAGTAAAGAACCTCGGTTCATGCCGTTATCACTGCCACTATTTCCTGCTACGGGGAGTGACGAGCCGGTGCCAGCGGGAGCTTTGTGACCAGGTAAACACCTGGCACAGGTCCACCAAGGCGTATTTGCAGTCACATGGATGCCTCGCATTGAGGATTAGAAGGATACACTTCTCACCTTTATTCAGTCTTTCCTTACGCTACCTATTTTCCACTGCAGTTAATGTTTGAACATGTAAATGGCGTAACATCCCTGACGTGATTCAGCTATTTGTTTTCCTGCAGAGCATCACACCGACTGAGGCGAACAAACAATGACTCACGCTGTCGCCAATGGAGCGCAGTTTGTAGAAAGGCTGGATGTAGAACCAGGAGCCCTCATTTCCAGCAGTGTCCAACATCACCCTCATGGCGTTCTTTTCTAACAGAGCCGGCAAGCGCTTGTTCACCGTCAGGTATTTGTTGCTCTTGAGGTGGAGGAGCTGCATAGAAACAGCATAAAGAAATATAGTCGCTGCTGTACTGCTTTAACCAAAAAATGTGACTGTTTCACTGGTTTATTTTAAACGTGTGCCTCTGTGTCATGAAATTAATTGATGATTTTGCCTCGAGTGTTTTCTGTTTTGGACAGATTAAAGTTTATTCATGTCACATAAATACGTGGCGTCTCCTTGGCTGCAGGAAGTTTCAGTCTGATTAATTTCAGTTCTGTCTGTGCCAAAACTTACTGTAACTTTATAACGCTAGAATGTGCAATTTATGCAATACATTTTTGTCTGAGGGTAGATTTAGGGGCACATTCAACATTCACTGGAGCTAAGGCTCATTTCAAGAGATGTTGATTAAAACACCTCGACTGAAGGCAGAACTAAACTGAAACCTTAGTTAAAACTTTGTCCAACTAAATAACTAGTTTGGAATCACGATCGAAAGTATGTTTGGTTGATGAAGCAGCTGTACCAAGTCATAATCTGATTCGAGTCGAGTTTTTCTTGTCACACACATGTCCAAGAAAAATGTTCAGTGAAATAGATAAATGGAATCGAAAAAGACACATAGCTAACAACAGGGGGCAACAAACACGGAACCTATGTACAAACAAGGAGGTCGAAGGAGAGAACAAAATAAAATAGAGTTAGGATGAATTAAATACGCAATGGCTGTCATTATTAGCACTTCTTATGTATGAATAGAATGGGTTTGTGATTCTCATATATTTGCAGGTGCAAAAAAGCCATGAATTTTGCATTCCATTTGGAAGTCAAGATCCCAGAGTCAGGAGGAGGGGAGGCACAGAATCCAAGCTGCTTAGAGTCCAGACTGAAGTTTCCACCATCAGCGATGGTTTGGGGTCCATGTCAGCGTTAAAACGACTCAGAACTGGTATTCTGACCTGCTTGTGTTACTGGGCTCGACTGGCCCACAATACAGCAACATGGGCTTCCAAAGCGACAGCTAATCGCCTCCAGGCCGCGCCGCATTCACGCAGTAATTTATTCACAAGGAGGCCCGACCAAGTCTTAAAAGCACGAATGAACATGTGTTTTCAAAAGTTTGACTTTTCTGTATTATAAATCCTGTTTTTAATCGGTGTTATGAAACGATCTAATATTATAGTACCAGATTTTCCATCTTCATGAGGGGTCAGCCATAATTACCTAAATCAAAACAAAGAAATCTTAAAATATTTCAGTTCATGTACAACAAATCTAAAGGACAGGGAAGCTTCACTGTTTGAACTGTGTCGTAGATGAATTTGTAAAACTATAAATATAAAATTCACACTGTGTCCAAATTGCATGTTTTAGTGCAAGAACACTTTTGACTAATGTAATTACAGGAAGACATTGTCCTCGTGTCTGGTTGCTGTGTGGTAAAGAGCTCTTCAGCATCACAGGAACAAACCTGAATGACGTTCCCGTACTGAATCACTGTTCCAAGCAGCTTTTTGTTTTCAGAGTCATTCTGCTTCTTTTCCAAGTCAGCTGCATGCTGTGAGAAAAGATCGAGACAGAAAGAGATGTGTAGTCAAAAATTAAGATGTTAAATCTCTTGCATTGCTCAGCTTTACCCACTTCTCTGCTGAGAGGTAATCTAATACGTGAGCTGTCAAACAAAGCATGTTACTGGCAAACTTTTTAGCTGACATAAATGCTTTAAGAGAGAGGTTTTAACTTTAAACCCTGGCTCATATCTCCATGGAAATGCAGGAAAGATTGCAATCTCCCAGTGCACAGATAGTAGATTGCTTTAAATGGTATTGTAAAGCAGTAGAAAAATGGAAAAGAGAGCAAGGAAGGCAGAAAGATACGAGTGAATGGCTTTAGATGTCTATAAAAGGACTACCTCTGAAAATACACACATGCATGAACGAAACTTTTTATTTAGTATGTACTTTTGCCTTGAATCTCACCCATCTCTACCACCCTATGTTCTGTTCTTAAGCCTGTGAGGCAGTGAGGACAGGTTTACATGAAGCCTGCTGGCCTGCGGTGACAGCAGGTAGCGAGCTTGTCGTCAGTTTGCTTACATGGAGCTTGTTGAGGAGCACCGTGTCAGTGTTCCCTCCAGGCTTCGCTGCTTTCCAGAATTGCTTCTGGGCAGAGTAGCGGTTCATAGGACACAGTCTGAACAGACAGTCTGAGCAGAAAAACACATACTGTATTAAATATAGACAGAAAGACTATGAAGTTATCACAGTTTATAACTAACTGTAGAACATGAGCTTGTATGAAAAGATGTGAAAGTAAGGGAGAGAAATAAGTTGTTGCATTCAAATTAAAGGCTGGCAGGACATAAATCAATAAGTACAACCAAAAAGAGTTTTCTAAAGACATACTTAACAGGTTTGACTTCTCATTAGTAAGATCAAAAACCTAATAACCAAACCCCATTGAGATCAAAGTACTTTACTCCCGAGAGGGACGAATGGGAAACAGGAAGGGATGTGGTGTGTGTTTGTGTGTTTGTGCATCTGATCAAACATGTCACACAATTATACAACGTGGTTAAATGTTAGACGGGGTGAGTAACACATAATAATGCATGTTTGTGTAAACTGTGGTCGATGATGGTTTGGCAACAGCAGCAACAGAGAGACAGTAGTGCTGCTGTCAGCAGATTGAGTCTGATGGTTATTTTCATAGATACTGGACAAACCAGCAGGACATCCATTTATTTACATGTGGACACAGTTAGAACAAAACAGTTCCTCCTCTGTTCAAAGTGGCACGATAATTGTAACAGATGCCACCGTTGAAGGTGAAGATCGGCACCTTTTGGAGACAACATCGACTGTATTTGAACATTTAACCCCCGAGTTAAAACTTTTCTGGTCATCAGGAACTCCTCCGTGTGAGTCCTGACTTTCACCGCTCATCAGATCGAAGCGCTCCATTCTGGGAGGGCAAAAAGAGGGGCAGAAAGAACTATTTGTACATCCTTTCCCCCATTCTCTCTCCCTTCTCTCTCCTGTTTTAGCAGCAGCAACATGACCAAATAAGGCCAGCTAAGAGAAGGGGAGTGGGACGGGAGAGAAAGGAGGGTGGGGACTCCCTACAACCCCCCCCACGACACCCATGCACACACCTCCCCAACTCCCCCTCCGGTTGATTCTCTACCATCCCTCCTTCCCCTGTCTAAATTCCTCTAACCATTTCACACACCACTCTATCCCTCAGAGTTAATGGTCTCTATCTTGCAAATCTTCCTCTTCCTCAGACCCCTCATCAGATATGGTTTACTTTAGTTTGTCCTAAAATTACACTTAAAACAACAAAGAAAGGAAGTGAAAGAGAAACGAGGAAGACAGGAAGAGAGTGAGAATGTGACACAGAGGGAGCGCAGAGAGGGAAGAAAGAAGATCCTTTTTGGCTTTTTGGTGCTGCACATGAAATAAATGCCCATTCAGACATGTAGGTCCGAAACATAGCATGTATAGCCGCCAAGATGACAACAGGAAATGCTTCAACAGGCATGCAAGCTAAAATTCAAATAAAGATTAACACGTAAAATTTACTCTCATTTTTTTGTGAAACAAGGCCAAATCAATCAATCAATCAATCAAACAACCAAGTCCTGGGGGACAAGTCTGCAGGCATTTAAGCAAACTGCAAGTTAAGTATTTCATGTCTGGAACAGCATTGATCGACCATATTAAAAAATAAGAAATTATACATACGACTCCTGGCCAAGATCTACACCTGCCTGTGATTACAGCTGTTCAGTGTGTTGGGAACAGAACATCTTCGTAATTGAATAACCCGAATCAAAAACCTACAATTTACCTTTTTCATTTGTTCAATTGACAAATGACTCAGACATATCCCCAACACCAGCCCTTGTGACATGATCAGTCAGGCAACTGTTCTAGTTTGCAGCAACTGGACAGGTGGAGTTTGACCAGGTCAACTTTCAGGAAGTAGAGGCTCAAATGGATGTTTATGGTGAAGAAACAACTGGGCCAGAAGGCAAAGCTCTCGATTTGCCGGTCCATCTGCATTCCACCAACAGTCATGAAGTACAAGTAGTGACCTAAACAATGACATCATTAACACAAGTGATGGAAATGGGCTTCTTCTTGTAGGGTGCATGCTATAAACATTGGTAATTGTGTGTTTATATATATATATATATATATATATATATATATAATTAGTGCTGTCAGGCGATTACAAAAATTAATCTAATTAATTACAGGATGGGCGGCACGGTGGCGCAGTGGGTAGCGCTGTCGCCTCACAACACGGCGGGTTCGGGTGCGTGTTTGTATGTCTTTGTGTGTGGCTCCGCGGTGCACTGACGTCGTGCTGGGATAGGCTCCAGCTCCCTGTGACCCGCTACGGCGGATACAGCGGCGGTACTTGAAAATGAATGAATAATTACAGGATTTGTAATTAATCTAATTAATCTAGCATTTTATCTCATACCTGATAGATAAATAAAGAATTTGAATTCTAGGTCATTACAAAATTGTAGTGCATGACTAATCAATAGAATGCACCAAGAAGAGAAGATTTGAAATCCACATTTTTATTGGTTAAGTGTGCTTTATAAATGAAATTCAAAAGAAAAAAGGCCAAGCATATCAGCAAACCAATTAGGCCAGATGCATTTCTCAAAAATGCAATACGAATACAGTTAAATAAATTTCAGAAATAAAATAAGGCTGAGTCTCAAATAGGCACATAAGCAGCCTCTCAATCAAAATGTATACTAAAGCTGACTCAATACAGCAATTCAAAATGAATAGTATAACATGTCTCTAAATAAGGCAACATCAATAGCAAGATGCCAACAGGCTTTTCCTTTAAAAGGGTAAGCTAACGCTCAACTCTGTGTCCTTGACATGTTTTACATTTAAATGATACGTTAGGCTGGAGCTGCTTCGGTGATATGAAAATTCTCTTTTACTTAAGGTACAAACAATAATAATAATAACAATAATAATAATAATAATGGATTCGATTTATATAGCGTTTTTCTGGACACTCAAAGACGCTTTACATCGGATCCATTATTCATTCACTCCTCATTCATACTTGGTGATGGTAACTACGTGTGTAGCCACAGCTGCCCTGGGGCAGACTGACGGAGGTGTCTACAACGCAGATTGGCAGCACAGAATCACTGCGTTTTTGTTGATAGTCCTGTCTTTGTTCTTTTTATAAATAAAATTTCCGCCCAAAGGTCCGAGTGGGCTTGCCTCGCTCTCCTGTGTCGCGTCTATTTCTGTTGTCAGTCGCTCTGCTTTTGACTAGTGACGCAGGTAGGAAGTGACGTCACTGCAGGTCACTCAATGGGACAAATTTAAAATGCTTGCGCATTGACTTGCCACTCACGATAAATTGCGTTATTTTTTATAGCGCGTTAATTTGCAGCGTAATTAATTCATCTGATTAACGCTTTAAATTGACAGCCCTAATATATGTATATATACTGTATATAAACACATGGGTAATTACGCAAATGCATATAACATAGACGCTTTAAATAATGTAGAAAATGTACAACACTGCTTTCAGTGGTTTTGCACAAGGGCCACAGATGACTCAGATATCCCCAACACCAGCCCTTGTGACATGCACAGTACAACAAAAAGCTTATAAAATTCCAGCACTCAGATAAATTTCAAGAGGAAGACGTCTGTGGTCATGGCAACCATAAAAACTACTGAGAAGATGTGAAGTCAACACAAGACTCATCATTTGACAAAGACGTTGTTAGAGAGCAGTCCTGCCACAACACTTTACCAACAGTTTTCAGTGCGATATACAAATGTGTGACGATGTGGATGATAATTTGCGATGCTCAGTTGACAAACGGCTGCAACATCCTGCATAGAGTGGCTGGGCTTTGGTCGTTCAGATGGAGCACAGAATAAAGCTGCTGCTGCTTTACGTTAAAGGTAGCCAGTCGGGGTGGTTCAGGAATCTCTTTAGGATGCTTTGTGGGCCCCTCCCTTTGGATGCATTCCAGGCAAATCCAACTGGGACGAATCCTCTGGTTTGCCCCAGAATTTGCTGTAGGGATTGCATACCTCATAAAGTCTGGAAAAGCTTTGTGTTCCGCTGGAAGGAGGCGCAAAGTGAAAGGAGCTAAGATGGGATAGATGGGATGTATGATTGAGATGGGATGGATGGAGTGGATAGGATGGTGTGGGTTGGATGATTGACATGGGATGGATTGATGGAATTTTAATAGTGACAGATTTATGCAGATTAAACAACACTAACTCATTTTTTCCACATCATTTCATCATCTGCACATCATGTGAGACAGAAACATTGACTCACTCACGTTACAAAGACAAGGCGAGATGGCCTGCTTGTAACTCAGTAGGACACTTGAGCTGCTCTTCTGATGAGGCCCCAAAAGACATAAATTGCATCATAAATCGTCTATGCTGTAAATCAATAATGTCCTTATTGATGTGGCTTGTTTAAAAGACCATTTGTTTCAAAGCTTGTTATCTAATTGGAGGTATTATTTTATTATAAATTGAGGAAGCAGATCCAAAGGTCTTTCAATTACAGCTTTGTCTATCTATAATCCTCTCCTTCATTGTTAGACAGCAAAGCAGTATATGTGGTTATTGGGGAAGGAATAGACTTAACACAGACCCCCTTCTGGTGTTTATCTCAGACAAACCACCCAACTAGTCTGTAGTGAGTCTCCAGCTGCTAAAGCAGTTTGACTTCACAAGAAATACTGAGGGCAAGAAGGTATTGCTCTAAAGTTTGTTTCGTTGATGAGGTCTAAATCTTTCAAGCCAAAGATAGTAGAAAAATTATAAGATAGGATCTCTCAAATGAGATGGCAACAGCGGTAGAAGAACGAGAACCCCAGAGTTGTGAATTTATAAAGGACACTATCATGGTCTTCACACACTCCTGGCTTAGCAAAAACAGGCAACACTTTTTATCATTTCGAAGCCTTTGCCAGCCTATTCTTAGAAAACTCTGATTTACCAAGAGTTAGGACAGACTTTGTCTCATCTCATTACCCTCCAGCAAACTTTGTCCCAGCTGTTGGTCAGTGCGCTCTGTTCGGAATGTATGCTGGTATGCATGCTCAAGATGTTTGGATGATGGTATACTTTACATCGGGAGGAAATGACGAGCATACCTCTACCAACCTAAGTCCATGTCATTGTACATGACACCATTTAGGAGGATTATCTCTACACAGTTGTGTCTCTCAAAAAGGTGAGGAGTCTGAATGATGTTTGCTCTGCCAGAAGACACCCAAATGACTCAATTAAGAAGAAATAAATATGTGAGCAGACACGCCGTAGTGTGTTTGTAGACGTTAGAGCAAAGAAAAACCTGTTTTTTGTTTGGTTTTACAAATTTTTGCAGGACATGACGGCTATTGTTGCAAACTTTAAAGTCATAAAGCAAATAATTTCTCATTTGGCTTCAGGAGTGAGTCAAAAAACTCACCTGACTTTTCTCAATTTTTTTTGTTTTTTTGTTTTCCTGAAGAAAAAAACACTGACATCAAGATGAAGAGGAGAAAAGCAAATAAGCTAAGAACAGATATCCATAGAAGGTGTATGAGAAGAAGATGGAATATCTTCAGACTTGAGTGGGAACAATCTATAAAGGATTTTAGTATACACTGAAAAGTCACAAAATATTGCTGTGCTCAGTAAGTAAAGTCAAGATGCTTGATTTTTGAGTGTGCCATACAAAATGTTTTACAGTTCACTAGAAAAAGTTCAGCCAGTGCAGAATTATGAAAAATTGCAAATAATGGAGAGAGGGCCACAAAGTTCCTGAAACCGTAAATAGTAAATGGAATGTATTTATACATTTATTCCAGTCTCGACTTAAAACGCTTCACAAAACAAGCCAGAATTCAGCCATACCTACAAACATTCACAGCAGAAGGAGCGGCTGCCATTTGTCAAATCTAAAATCTATGGAATGAGATGCAGCATCTTCTTTCTGACATTAGAATCTTAACGTTGCAGTTTGGTGAACACAAATTTTCAGTTGCTGGACGGCTTTATTCAATTTATACATCCTTCTATGTTGTGACTATGAATGAACACAACGACCCCGCAACTAAAGCAGCAAAATTTATTCTAATCTAATTACCCCCCATTTTATGATTATCAATCAGGAAAAAAACAAGAGTACATAATCATCCGTATTCAGTGACGCACGATGGCATGCTTTTGTTAAAGGACACAACACCTATGAACTATAAAGCACTCGAAGGTTGCACACCTAAGCAGAGTGTATTTGGGAATGCTACTATGGCAACGATATGACCCATCTTCTTCGGCCTCTGATTGGCACACACACACCACACACACACACACGCAAAATAAATGTCAGTTCTGCTTTAAAGCTAAGGCTAATATTAATACTCAGCTTCAACATTGATGTGTTGAGTCATACTGTGTTGTACACTGCAGTAGTGTACCTACATGTTGAAGGCAGTCTGTAAATATCAGTTAATCATTAGAGAAGTCCATTCTTGCATCTTCAGCAGATCTTGCAAAGTATGAATCAAGGGTCATAACAATGGTTGTAATTGAAGAGCTATGAAACTAAGTTTTTGCACACCTAAGCTATTGATCGATGATTCCTCCATCTCTACTTTTCCGTTGGCACTAGGGAGGATTTTTTTTGAAGCAACTCTTCACACTGAAACTGTGGAATCGTCCATGTCGGTGACACGTTTTGCTCTCTGGTCTACACTCAGAGGCTCAATAAATCTGCAGTCATGAGCATCAGCATGTTGAGCATGTTCCTCTCCTTCTATGTAATTACTACATCTTCAGACTGACAGCTAACTTCAGCAGGTGGATAGTTCCACCTGTTGTATCAGCATTTTAACTTTACTTGCTCCGTTGTCAAAGGGTTCAGCATACAACGCCAATACCAAAAGTAGTGGGAACACAATTTAAAATATCCACAGCTGCACCACGTGTTCAGAATTTTAGACAACACAAAGCAAAAGCCAACATTCTTCCACCCTACAGCAGCGTGGCTTCAGAGAAAAAGGCGCCAGCCTCTGCCCTGACCTCCCATACAGGCCACACACCAAACGTTCCAGCTTACATTGACCATAATGCATTAATGTTCATGACACACCGAATGACTGTTAAATGACACATCATCTAACGTCAAAAAAAAAAGCTCCACTTCTTGTTCAGCACTTCCTCTTTCAAAATCCAAAGACAAACTCAACAGATTATCAAAGATTTTTTTTTTGTTAAACTGATGAAGTTACTTCACAAACCCAGTTCACACAATTTGCACATGCTGAACAGTGAGAAAGTGATTTTTGTGCCTAAAATCGGAATGGAATTTAAATTTAATGCTTAGCTTTACTGTTTGTTCTGCTCATCTTCATATGTCCATGTGTACAGTAGGGCATCGTCATCTGTTTCACTCAAAGTGACACGAGAGCCTCTTCGGGTCATGAGCAGCTGATGCCGTGAAGGAGTTACAAAACACCACTTTATCTCATAGCTTACATGCAAGCTGTAAAATCCCAAACACAATAGCAAAAAAATCCTTGAATGTCCAGCTATAAACACAATTTAAGTTATACCATGTGTGCTTTTAATTCCACACAGATTTTGAATAAAAGACAGGCCAAAGATTCTAACACACATCTGAAATATTGTGCAATATTTCCCCCCAGTGTTCTGCAGGGTCCACATATAGAGCAAAACTCTTGTTTCTGGGCTGTGTCCTCCTGGTGATGAGTTTTATAAGTAAATCGAAGGGAAACCTAAGTGTATGAGGATGTAGATTAACTTAGGCAAAGTGATTAGTGAAAGCCTTCCTGTAGAAGTGAGCCAACAGGCAGCTCTGTCACCACAACCACATTTACTGCCAGAAATAGTTGTACAAACGATTAGATTAGATTTAAACTCTCTTGTCCTGTAGTGTATAAACACACATTGTAACAAAGAGTCCAATTCAGCTAGCAGGGATGCTCCTGCATGACAGGACTTCACAATCACCTTAATAGAATGGGTGGATGGAGGCTGAGGAATGTATTTGTCCCTCGTTCTTAAATCTTTGGAATAAACCTCACAGTTGTCGCAACACACACACGAGACACAAATTCTCTCATATCACTGCGAGCAGTAAGGTATCAGCTCCTGGTTTGTGTTCATCTTGGTGGCGATAACCTTCTCCTGGGACACCGAAGACCAGAGATGAGCCGTCTCACTGTTCACATGAAAGTTTTCTACTTTCCAAAATACAGCACAATCTTCTTTACACTCTTGAAACGACAGATATCCTCATTTGAATACCAAGTGTGAGCAGTGCATGTGGAGTGCTCATTCTCTGAAATTAAGTAACAGAGTGGAGTGTAAAAAGAAATAAAACACTTTGATTGTAAATGCTTCTTTGGTAGGTAACTTCTGATCATTAACCAATGTTCAAAATCTTATATTTATCCAGTATTGACCAAGACAGGATGGGTTTTTTTTTGTTGTACACAAGCCTCAAAGATACACACACAAGCCCTAAATACATTCATGTTTTCCACACAACATAGAGGCAGACTCCTCCCCAGAGATGCAAATTCACAAGCCTGAGAACCAAAGGTCATGAGTTCAACTTCCTGTATAGAAGCTAATATTAGTAGGCTTCACCCAAAAAAAAAAAGCCATCTCAAGGCCTTTTGTTTGAAAAAACATCATTTCCAGCGAATCGTTTTCCGCATCAGAAGCTGATTCAGTCCAGCCGCCTCTACTTCAACAGATGAGGTGTGTGAGCGAGCCCACACAGCTACACACACAGCTACACACACATGCACGGACACACAAACGTGAGGGGAAGGCAACCCAGTTTGAAGTCCAGTGGGGAGAGACACTACAGCTGTCACCAACGAAACACAGCAAAACACATTCAGCGGCGTCTCTCAGGCAAAGCCCCCCAGTATAAACAGCCAGCAGTTAGCAGGATGATGTCAGGACTCTGGGCCACCTACCTCTGAACTTCTTCGGAGGATTGTTGAGGTCTCCGGCATCGGGCTGCACGACACAGCGGTCGTCCACCAAGCTGTGGACGTAGACACACAACAGTTACATAGATAGTTTCATATTTTGTTTAGACCATTGTGGAAATCTATTTAAGTTATTTCTATCGCTGAAATGTCAAATGAATATTGACTAAGACACAATGATTTTTTAGAGGTTTTTTTAGCTTGAAGTTGAATAGTTCACGCTTCAAAAATTTTAAAATCTAAATATATTTAGCAAAATATTTAGCAGTTTATATGCCATACGTGGAGCAATTGATTTCTAACAACAACAAAAATGAGACAACTCCACTAATAAAATTTAATGAATGAAAAGAGGATAATTATAAATGAATTATATTATTCAAAAATAAACTATCCCAAAAAATAATTTGTAATTACATGAAACAAAAGCAATTATTAACAAAAGCTGGGTGTAGAAAAACATCAGGCATGTCTGCACTAAATGCAAAACGGGTATCAATGACTGTTTTGAAAATCAAATAAATAAACTCAGACAGCATTCTTAGAAGTGCAGTTGAGAATCAGTCGTTTATGGAGATGTCATTTCAGACAGCTACTGTTTGCCACGGCATGGCTGTGATCCCCCTGGGTTTGTATGTCAAGCGGTTTGGATTTGTGTTAGTGTAGCGGTCAAAAAAAGCAATCACAAAAAAAAAGACAAAAAAGCCACCACATGTTCATGACTCTGCTGGTCTGTCCTTCAGACAAAACGAAACAAAAAAAAAAAAAAAAGTGGATGAGATGACGTGTGGGCAGACTGGAATTTCTGGTGACAAATTTAGCATTTACTGGTTTGGAATAACACTCGTCTGGCCACGAGCCAAATCCCACATCCATTTCAGGCCTTTTCCTGGAGAATGTCTGCAGTTGTCCAAACAGACCTGATTACCCCGTTGGTCGGTTCACCTCGAGGCAAAAGGAGGCCGACTTTGATAAAAATTGAGATTATTAAAAGATATTATACAGCGATTCTCTGCATGTGACGCTGGAACACATAATGATCCCCGTTGGGGCAGTTAGTCATTGACACGCTGTCAAGAGTTACACCTGTGGAAAAACAGGACAGGCCCTGCTGAACGACACAAAACAGTCTTTTTACCTTTAACCTGCTCACAGAGGCCTGTCTCCAGTTACCAAATGGGGAATGAGAATACTGCTCTGGGGAGGATGGTTTCTCACTGGGGGAGTGGTGTAGATGATCTGCAGGATCCTGCTGAGTTAGTAGGTATCTGCGCAGAAGGCAGATTCCAGCCCAAACTGTCATGACAGTTTTGTAAAATATGTGCACTTGTATGTGTCTGTGAGAGATCAAGTGTGTGTGTGTGTGTGTGTGTGTGTGTGTGTGTGTGTGTGTGTGTGTGTGTGTGTGTGTGTGTGTGTGTGTGTGTGGGAGGCACTGGAACTCGAGAAATGCCACAACATCTTCAGGGGGATTCAGTCTTTGTTGTAGGTCTTCCCATTTTTCAGCAGAGGGGAGGTTGTGGACACTGATCACACTCTGACAGCATTATTGATGCTACACAATACACCAAACACCTTCTTGTGATCATGTCATAGTTTCCAACATCTAATCATGTATGCTTTCTCTGGCTTTGGCTATGTGGGCGAACGAGTGGTTTGTAAACACAGTTGTATCACCAATACTGAGTGTCGACCAGAGCACCACCTCCTTGTTTTCCTCACACTCTGCCCTTCATACCCACTCCTGCCACATTCTCACAATCACACACACTTTATCATTAACAGCTCATGCACTACCCTGCCCCCCACCCCTTATTTCCCTATTCTCCCAGTGGATCAGTAATGGTCAAAGCACCACTTGATAAGACAGCTCTGTTCTGCAGGAAAATAATGGGAAAATTGCATCCAATTTACTAATGTTACTCTGTCACTAACAGATGGGAAGTGATGCATGCAAACAAATTTTACACACAACAACAAAATCAGAAGGAAACGATACCAGAAGTTCAAACTCTCTAAAAAAAAAAATGGTTAACAGTTTTCACTGCTGGTACGACTTCCTTCCCTGTAAATACTGCCCAGCTTGCAGCAGCACAGTGTGAAGTGGGCCCACACACAAATAAAGATCAGCCAGTGAGATGATGTACCCCAGGGTGCTGATGAAACCGTTGGTGGATCCCTCGGCGTAGAGGGAGCAGATGTCCCCGATGTGCAGGAAACTGGACATCTTATCAGACATGCTTGTCACACAGTGAACACCTGCAGCAAAAGAGAGGAGTCAAAATCCACAGTTTGTGATAGTATCACCTAAGGAGGAAGTTATTATTATCTGCAATGTAATGTCTCTCACTTATAGATAGGATCATGACAACACAGAAGCTACAAAATCATGCAACAAAAAAATATAATCAATTATATCAGCGTACACTGATTTTTTTTTTCCATGTGTTTGACAAAATATTGACAAATTTTTTAGAAATATCCTGCAGATTGACAAACATATCTTGGAGCAATCCTTATATAAATCTGTGTAATGCTTCAAGTAGAGGGTTTCCCCTCCAGAAGAACTGCATGGCTGAAAGCATTTACATAGAGGCTGCAGGGAAACGCGTTACTGTAACCCGATTGTTTGTGGCTCAGGCGGTGAATGATGAGGAGCTGCGGCTGCGGGAAAGGTTTGTGCACCTGCGACAGGTGAGCGCAGCTTCTGAAGCTGGTGATCCGCCTCAGGTCCGTTTAGAGTCATCGGCACATTTTGCTCCATAAAACGAATCAGGAACAGCGGGCTTTTATTTAGCCATTAATAAAAACGTAAAGGCTTGTTGATTTGGGAACTAAAACGCACACGGAACACGAGAGGACGCGTTTAACTTTGAAGGACATCATTTATTCAGGGTCTGCAATCAGTTTCACGGCAATCCGAAATTCAATCGGAGTCAGACTCTCTAGTTGGTGGGGTTTCCTTTTTCTTTTCTTTTCTTTTTTTTTTTTGTCATTGTAAACACATTACAGCCACTAGTCATGAAGCGTGAACAATTTAACCTTTTAAGGAGAAGAGAGATGAACTTTCTTTCCCCCCGCTGACAGAGATTGGCTTGGAAAAGAGGAGATGGATTGTGCAAGTTGTGCGCTCAACTTTACCTCTGCTGGTCGTTAAAAAGAAAAAGTCGAGGTGTTCAGCTTCCTCTGGGTCGACTAAGACATGATTGTCCCTCCTCTCTGGTCCACCGTGGCCGAAAAGCGAGACCGAGACGTCCGCGCCTGTAATCCGGTGTGTTTGACAGCTTCGTCGGCGTCCGGGACCGTGTTAACGGCGGCAGGCGGCTCCCTGGTTGGCTGACTCGTCTGGCTTGGTGCCACTTCTTCTGCTCCTCTGGTCTTCAAGCGGCCGCGTTGTTGATAGCTGGGAAATGATGTCCATGTGGCCACATCCCATCTCCAAGGACAACCCAAGTTGTAGCATCGCCTTCAGCGAGAAACCTTGATTTATTTATTTATTTATTTATTTATTTATTTATTTATTGTGATGAGACCGAAAATGTTTCAAGTGTGTGATTTTTTTTTGTTCGTATAATTGTGTTTTCAACTACGTTACTAGTTTATGTTGCATCCAAAGCAGACGCTATTTCATAATAAGTCCCGTTTCTAAACAAAAACAACTGTTCACTCCGGGGAGGAAAGAGTTACACTTCAGCGCGAGTCATCTGACTGACCACGTGACTTTGCGGAAGTGACTGTCGACAAACATGAGCGGGACTTGACACAGCGATGGTGCGTGGATGTGCTTTGTTTGTTGTTTTTTGTTGCGTAAGCCATGCGTGGTGCGTTCAGGATTCCTGCGGGGCTCAGGCGGAACCTGACGGCCCGGAAGGAGCGGCGAGCTGTGGCTGTGGGTCCCTGAACCGAGCCGCTGCTCCGGAGGACCGGACGGCTCCAGCAGAACCGGCTGACAAATACTCAAAGGCCGTCAATGAGAGGCCGCCGGAGGTTCCGGGACATGAGGAGGAAGTTCTAAAGCAGGTGAGGAGACGGGTTTGATTTGAATCCACAGTTCATCCACCAGAAATGAGAATCCTGAGACTTCATCCACTTTAAATAAACTTCCATCTGAAACATCCAGAACAGAAGATGTACTGATCGGGCTTCACCAAGCATGAATTATATGTCAAACTTTGAGGAAAGGATGATCCGAGTTCCTGAAAAGATTAGTTTAATCATAATGGTCTGTGAGTGCGTTGATGTTTTCATTTGAAGTCCAGCTTGAGAGCTTTCTGATGTAGTGTCCACACTCCCCACTGAAGAGCCCTTCATCAAGTACATGGACAACTTCCCGGTAAACACAAGTTTTAGACTGCAGTTCAGCGGCTCACACGGGTTCAGAGCCATGAATAATTATGTCTGTTTATCTCTTAGTTTACTATTTTATATATATGTATGAACCTGATATATGATAACCTTCATATCTATAATAAATGTACTTCATTTATGTTTATTTTGCAGGTACAGATGGTGCCGATCTCTGGAGGAGAGTTCTTGATGGGAACAGATGACCCAGCTATCCCTGCAGACGGCGAGGGCCCCCAGAGGCTGGTGCGAGTGGATTCATTCTACATGGACATCCAAGAAGTCACCAACCAGCAGTTCCAGAGCTTTGTCAATGTCGCAGGATACGTTACTGAGGTGTGGCTCTCTGGTAGTGGTTTCTTTGAATATTGTGTTTGTTCAGCATCTCCTTTCCTAACAGTGGGGTTTTTGTTTCCTCCTGGTCTTAGGCGGAGAAATTTGGAGACTCTTTTGTATTTGAGGGAACTTTGAGCGAGAATGTCAAAGCCCAAATCACCCAAGCAGTAAGTGAAAAAGTTAAGCAGTTGTTTTACCTGCAGCTCACTTAGTTTTGTGCTACACCTGCATGAGACATTGTTGGTTGTGGAATCCTCTAGGACAGGGGTGTCAAACTCGTTTTCACCAAGGGCCACATCAGCATAATGGCTGTCCTGAAAGGACCAGTTGTAACATAAATTTAACTCTATGTACTGTAATATAAATGTAACTTCTCCTTAATATTGAACAATTCTGAATTTATTACTTAAGTTCAAACATTAGAGTTGCACAGAAAAAATGTTTGCTTGTTGCTGTGTTATAACGTAAATCCTTTTAATTTGTCACGTTACGACACCAACTTAATTTAAATCTTAAATTAAAATGACTGCATTGTGGGAAATGTAGTTTTGGTCAAAGCATACTTTTGAGCTATTTATTTATAGACCTTTTATGCTCTCGCGGGCCACCTAGAATGATGTGGCGGGACACGTTTGGCCTTCGGGCCTGGAGTTTGACACATGTGCTCTGAGAAGAGTTCAGGCAAATTTACACCATGCAGACAGCAAGGGAAAATATAAACTGTACTGTATATACAGTATACTGTATTTTGCTGCATTTATAATGCTGTTGTCATTTGGCCTGATGGTAGATTGGACACTAAAACAAAGCATCTCCAGGTTATCATATGAGAACTAAGCCTTTGTCCGGAAATCTTCAAAGTAGCAGTCGTACATATTTTAACTTTCGTTAGACATGAAGACACACACCACTGTTCACAGATTGGCTCTAAGAGCTCTGATCACAGCAGGCCTCTCATAGACGAAAGCCAGACAGCAGGGAATTTACTGCTTCATCTCAGCTGTCATGTGCAGCCTGATCATGTGGCTGAGAAGGTGCTGTGCAGTCATAGCATTACGGCAAATACTGGAATCATCCTTAACGTCTTTGAATTGTGAACCAGAAGTGTTATGTGATGACGATTGCGAAAGAAGCACAATATTTGACCTTTTTCACCATTGATTTTAATGTCAGGTTGCTGCTGCCCCCTGGTGGCTGCCAGTCAAAGGGGCCAACTGGAGACACCCTTATGGTCCAGACTCCGACATCACAGACAAGTATAAAAACTCTTCACATTCCAAAATATTAATTAGTATTAAAGGGAAGTATATAAAACATTTAGTGCATCTCAAAGTTTGCCTTAAAGCAATATTCTCTTCACACCGGCCATTAAACTGATTCCACTGGTAGGGGATTCACAGCCCTCAGACTGTAAAATTATGTTCTCTGTGCAGAAAGCAAATGGATCTGCAATTGTTTGTCACTCACAGACTTCATACTGTTGTTGTTCAGCTAGATTGGAGAGAAGCGCTAAAACAAAAACACCAGACTCTCCTCTAAATGATAAGGAAACATTGTCTGTGTAGGTTCTCAGTTATCTCAGTTATGGATAAGGAAACATTTAGTTTATATTTTTTTCCTAATTAATTTTCTGGTTACATCCGATGGCTAAATCAAAATGGTGAAGTACAAGCTCAGTAATTAATTTTTTTTTCCAGGCCAGACCATCCTGTTCTTCATGTGTCCTGGTCAGACGCTGTTGCTTACTGCTCCTTCTTCCATAAGAGACTTCCTACAGAGGCTGAGTGGGAGTATGCCTGCAGGGCCGGCCTTAAAGACAGGTATGATATTTACTTTTTACGTGTCAGAGACCTTCATCTGACATATCATATGTTTGTTTCCTGACATACTGCCCCTGCTTGTAGGCTTTACCCCTGGGGAAACAAGCTGAACCCTAAAGGACAACACTATGCTAACCTTTGGCAAGGGGATTTTCCCAACCATAACTCTGCAGAAGACGGATACATTACAACCTCACCGGTAAGAAGGAAAGGGAAAGATGGGGATGACTCATATTTGGGTGTATTAAAAATCCATCATATTTATTGGTAGGGAGACAAAACTGTATAAAAAAAAGTTATGTCTGAGCCTCTGCTTATAGACTACAGGAAATTAATGGTGCTGGAGATAAGAGCTCATTTCAGAAATTAATAACGTCACACCAGCAGCCCACAGATTTCAGAGATCGCATGAAAAACTATTTAAAATATTAATCAAATCTCTAAAGGGATAGTGTAAAAGCTGTCAGTCACGAATGTAA
The DNA here is from genome assembly GCA_013358685.1 of Antennarius maculatus. Classification (NCBI taxonomy): domain Eukaryota; kingdom Metazoa; phylum Chordata; class Actinopteri; order Lophiiformes; family Antennariidae; genus Antennarius; species Antennarius maculatus. The sequence continues at coordinate 18,163,638 of CM023609.1, read as the reverse complement.
GCGGTCAAAATTTTTAGGGTTGAAGCTGCTGAAGAAAAAATGACTTTTCAAATCCCAAAAACCTTTGCCTATAATAATGATAATTAGACAAAGGCGTTTATAACATCTTAGGACATTGTGCAATAGAAGAAAAAGAAGAAAAAGTGTACCTGTAAACACACATTGGCACTTCCAACCAAAGTTCTATCAAATTCTCCAAGCTGTCTAGCAGCTGTCATCCTCATGGGCTCATATTAACGGGGCATGGTTCTCCTCACTGCATGCAGGTGAAGTCCTTTCCTCCCAATGGGTTTGGTCTGTATGACATGGCAGGGAATGTGTGGGAGTGGACCTCAGATTGGTGGACTGTGCATCACACCACAGACAAGCAGCAGAACCCAGTAAGAACATATTATATGCTTTGAAGTTCCACAGGTTCATTTATTACTTTGCTCTCTGATTGTTTTGCCTCATTCAGACTGGCCCTCCATCAGGAACAGACAAGGTGAAGAAGGGAGGGTCATACATGTGCCACAAGGTAATGGAGATGATCGCCTCACTACTGTGTTATTTGTGCTCATTGAGCTTTGGAGTTAAATAAGATTGATTTTCTGTGGGCAGTGAGGTCTTTGTGCTGTGCAACTGTGAAAAAAAAAGTTACTGCTCGCAGTGCAAAACAGTTTTATGGCAACTACCGAATCCAGACAACAGCTCTGACATCAGCATTCTAAAAGGAGCAGGGGGCACCTTATTACTCTCCAAATGATTATTAAAAAGGGAAAATGCAGCCTCGCTCTTTTTCATTTTTCTCCTTGACTATGAAGTTAAGGCTCAGCTGTTGCATGCAGATTCTTGTTCACTGGCTTTTCTTATTCTGGATTTTTGTTTTGGACAAAAAAGAGAAGTTGTGCCATGTATGTTTTCTGCAAAACCATTTGAGCCTCCCACTGGTGACGTTCTATTTAGCTTGACACCCACATTGGTTGCCATGGAAATGTAACTAATTGCATGCAAAAAAAAAAGTCCCAGCACAGAGTTCTGTTTGTTTTCATGTGAATAAACCATGTGAGGGAGGAGAGGACATCAATCAGACATGCTTGACGGATGTACACAAATAGACTCAGTGCAGGGTGAATGAAAACTTAACCCAACAGGGAACAAAAACAATCACAAATAAAGAAGTCTCTGTGTGATTTCTCAGCAGTAGAGAGGGAAGGAGTTTCTAGTTCTGAATATATTTTCCTTTTCTTCCCCCCTTCTCCAGTCTTATTGTTACAGATACAGATGTGCAGCGCGGAGCCAGAACACCCCAGACAGCTCCGCCTCCAATCTTGGTTTTCGCTGTGTGTCTCAGGAACGGTGACATGACCTGCTCATCTTGAACAGTCTCTTTTTCCAGCTGCTGTTTAAAGTGCGTGCAACTGATGAGCAATTTCAAGTGGAAAAGGTCTTATCCTCCAACAGATATCAGAAATGCATTCTTTATCAAATTTACATATTTTTAGAGTTTTTTTCCACAAAAATAATGACTAAACCTAATTTTTTAAGTCATATCTGTGTGGTTGCCTTGACATGGCAAAGTGTACTTTTTTTAAATATCAGAAAAATATTTGTATGCATATTTTTTATATGGAGCTAAGATCCAGATAAAGACTTCAGTTGCAAGCTGGAATTGCTTTAAAAGTATTGTAAAATATTGTAATATTATATTTGTGAACACTAACAAATCTTAAAATGGGGAATCTGAAATATAGTTTTTCCTTAAAATTTTTTAATCAGCTGTAATAAAATGAAAGTAAAATACAGACGTGTCTTATATCTGTCTTCATATTTCTGTTGGGTTTCCCAACTAACTTTGCTCTTATAGGGTTTAAGGTATTAGAAACATACTTTGAAGATTTAGTTGCAGCGTCCGATAGGGGGCAGCACACGTCAAAATATTTTAGTGTGTCTTGTCCAGTGTGTATGCAAGTGTATACTTATCTTAAGCTGACACAGCTCTCTGTGATTGGTTCAGGGTGGTGACTGTTGTGATGGAGTAAAGCTGATTCAGTACATTTTGGACAGAGATGGGCTTAAATTCCTTTAAGACATACGATTTAAAATCCATATGAAACCAAGTGCATGTGTCCCCATGAAGTGACTGTGCCTGTCAAGATGACAGGGTAACTGTAGGGCTAGAAGAAGATAAAGAAAATGTCTGCAAAAGAACCAAAATTTTTTATTTTAACTTCAACAGTATACATAATGCATGTGAAAATAATGTGCTAAGCAAATAACAAAATGAATGAACACATAAAGGATCAAAGTATTCCTAGTGCAACGTAGTAAAATAAATTCAGTGTTTTAACGAACATTTGTATTCCTAGCATTAATTTCATATTGAGCAGCAAACTAAAATTCTATGTCTTACAAAGTAAATCATAAATTTCAAAGGTATAGTTGATACAACATTACTGCACAATTGCTAATATTCAGTAGACAGTTGAATAATTCTAAACTCTGCTGTCAGCTTTAAATTGGAGTTTATTCTCCATTTTCTATCAGTGCACAACAGTTTACCTGTTTTACAAAAGAGAGAAACACTGATTTCTACCAACAATGCAAGAAGATCATCACCCCTGCTGCTGTTTTACTAACCCAAAAGATAGTGAGCCAAAAGTATGCCACAAAAAACAAGAGCATAGCAACTAAGACAACAAGAAGGCAAAACACAGCTGCCAACTTGGAGATTTCGAAAAAATTACAAGATAGAAACAATCAAACAAAGGCGATACGCGATACTAATAAAAACCCTTGATCACTCTGCCTCTTATTAGCAAAGCTCAGAATACAAAAACAGTTGCAAATTCATTTGACTTTGCGCTAAAATGGCAAAACTTTGTGTTTTTGTGCTGCTGGAGAGGCAGCAAGGCCTCCTTACTAATTACTCACCACATATAATAACTACGTGTGGTGTCAACCGGTGAGGGTTTTCCCTCTGTGTTGCCTTCTTTGTCCTTCTCACCCTCAGCCTCCCACAAGTTAATGAGTGGAGGGTAGAGCTCGTTCAAGGGGATGGAAGAAGTCTTCAGCATGTATTTCTTCAGGGAGTGATGGTAGTTTTTCCTCTTCCATCTGCGGGCCATGTAGACACCCACAGTGGCCAGGCTGAGGAAGCCCAGCATGGTTGCCATGACAGCCAGCACGGCCACACTCGGATGCTGGTCAGACAGGTCCAGGGCAAAGGTAACACCACGCGTCGTCACGTTAACACAAGACTTATGTGTCTGCAGGTGGATGTTGGAGACGGTGAGGCATATCTCATATTCAGTGGCTGGTTGGAGGTGTGTGAGGTTGTACTCGTGAACATCTACAGGGACGCGGGCAGTGTAGGTGATGTGTGGATTATCGATCTTCATGGTGGCGGAGGCCCACTTCAGGTTGGAAGACATGACGTTAGAATTGATCTTCCAGGAGACTAAGATGGAGTGGGACTCGGTCTGTTTGACGTAGATTTTCATCACCTGGGTGCTGTCGAGGAGGGTGCCGTTTACACGAACGGTGGCGACCCAAGTGTCAGCTCCTTCTGTGTTCTGGGCCACGCAGGTGTAATGACCAGAATCCTCCACCTGAACATGAGACAGACGCAGGGTCCCTTCTCTGCTCAGGTGGTACCGCTCAGACACCGTGTCCAGTGTGATTTTGGTCCCTAGAGGAGTCACCCAGTAGATCTCAGGCTCCGGCTCAGCCATGGCTCTGCAGTCAAGGCTGACACTCATGTCCAGCTCCAGGTCCAAGTGACTGGGAAAGGTATTGTGGGATATGAGGGGGAGGCATTGCTCTGGAGCCTCCAGCAGCCTTAGTCCTCGAACACGCTGGCCTTTGAGTTCTGATGGGGACATGCATAGCATGGCCAGGGGCTCCATGAAGCGCACCGTGGTCCTGTTGGAAGTCATCCACTGAATGACACAGTCACAGCGGAGCGGGTTGCTATGCAGACTGATTTCACGCAGATTAGGCAACACATCGACAGTGTGCTGGTAAAGAGCAGTGAGTGCATTATTGTTGAGCATCAGACTCTCCAAGGAGGGTATGTCCCGAACGGCCAACCTGTGAACGTAAGACAATTTAGGATTGTTGGTGACTTCCAGCTTTGTCAGTTCTGGTAGGTTGTCCAGAGCATAGCGGTCGATTGACACTAAGTCCATCATGTTGTTGATACCCAGCTCCTTCAGGTGTAACATGTTCCGAAAATCACCTTCCTGGATTTTGCGAACTGGATTTTTGTTTAAATCCAAAAATTTGAGATTGGGAACTTTTTGAAGGGACAGTTGAGGGATTTTCACCAATTTATTATCATAGAAAGAAATGCTTTCGAGGTTATCCAAACCTACAAATGCATTTGCTGGAACATCAGTGAGGTCCATGCCGGCCAAAACCAGACTCCTCAGCTTCCCGAGAGGCTTGAAGTTCATGTCCAGGAGACCAATAACCGGGTTCTCCCCGATCATGAGGATCTCAAGGTTAGGTGTTTCTTCAAACCAGCGACTGTCTATGATTTGGAGCCTGTTAGAGTTTAGATGAAGGCGCAGCAGGCTGTGCATTCCTGCAAATGCACGAGGTGAGATGGAGCTTATATGGTTGTGGTTGATGTAGAGTTCTTGTAGATTTGACAGGTTTCCGAGGCAGTGGTCGGGCAGCTGGCTGATCTGGTTCTCCTCTAGATGCAGGGTGGTCAGCTGGTTCATGCCTGTCAGGCCCACGGCCTCCACAGTGCTAAAGTTGTTCTGAGACAGGTCCAACTCCGTTAAGTTGAATAGTGCTTCTAGTTCTCCATGCGTGTGGGAGATAGCATTACTTTGAAGCAATAACACCTGTGTGTCTGTGGAGAGGTTGGTAGGGATGTGTGCAAGCCTCAAGTCATTGCAGTCCACTGTGGTTGCTTCCTTGTAGGTGGACTGAGGCGTGAACCATGGGCGGATCTCGCATACACACAAACGTGGGCATTCTTTGCCGTGTGCAGGTGACAGACAGGAAAGCAATCCCATCCACATCCAGAACAGAGGAAACCAAGGCTGCGAGCCGAGCATCATGTTGTCTGCTCTCTCTGCTCACGCAAAGATTAAATTAGAGGCAGTGTTCTGGAGAAAGGTTTGGAGGAAAGATTCATGAGCATTCCTCAGCTTTGCACTTAGGAAGATGTCATTGGCAGTTTCCAGAGAGTCGATGCTGAATCCAGTGGAAAGTTATTTGCAGAAGTCAGGCATCAGAAGATCACCTGGATGCGTTATTGTCTTCGGATTTAAGCTTCAAAGAGAAATAAAGGGAGAAGAGAAGAAGAGAAATGTTAAATTCTGTCTCATATATTTTGACTTTCTTGCATTTTTTATTTGTTTGTTTGGGGGTTTTTGTAAAAAAAAAACAAAAAAAAAACAAAACAGAAAAAGCAGTGGATTTGATCAAATTAATAAAAAAAAAACTTTTTCCAAGTTGAACATAGAATCAAAGGACTTAAAGGAGGCCTATTTGTTGTCATTCTGGGGTTTTAAAAAATAAAGCTGGTGATAGTTTCCTTGTGCATCGATATTTAACGGACTAAGTTGACATCTTCAGCAAGGCAGAACAAATCTGTTAAATTTGTCGTTTTCCTGTCATCCCTTCCTTTTAACAAGCTCTTCCACAGCCAGACACAGTCTGGAACAAACTAGAAGTTTTAGAGAAACTTACTTTCAGACTTTTATTATAAACAGAGCAGAATTTTTTTTTCCATGTGGGTATACAGTATATAAAATATACAATCACAAAATCACTGGAGAAAGTGATGCAGAAAAATAATACTGATGATATCAGCTCTGCTTCAATCTTGTGTTGTGTATGTCTCCTCAAAGATTACTGGCACGTTTTTTTTCTATGTGCTGTGTTGATTATCTGCATAGCAGCTTGGTATCAGTGATCCTCTTGAAGTGTGTGTGGGGTGGGTACAGCCGGCAGTTCTGGCTGTGAGCCCGTTACACAACGGGCTTAATAAAAAGCGACCGCGTGCTGTCGCCTGTTAATCACTCACTACTTATGATTAAAGCCCTTGGGAGGAAGTCATACATGTGTGAAGTCAAATTTTAAACTCATGATTGATGTTTGTTGGAAATATTGAATTAAATTTGCTCAAACTAAGAAAAAAAAGTGTAACACCTCCTGGTTTTATCAAGCAACATGCTGAATGTAATAGAAACTGATATTTCATGATTTATGTATTGACATATCAACACAGGAAAACCGTGAAAATAAATGAATATAAAACACCACTATCAATACTTTTGGGGATTTTATCACTTAAAATACACAAAGTATTGCAAGAATGATTATGATGCACTGAAAGACTGAGTCCCAAAAGAAACAGAACATAATATTATACTGTATAATAATATAAAGCATGTGGAATTATCTGGGGTAATGTCAGACACCGACTTAATTAAGCAAAATTACATTAGCAGCCAGAGGTATAAAAAAAAAAAAAGACACATTGAATTTCTTTGAACAAATCCTGAGACCAAAATTGTCCATCATCAGTATTTGTTTTCACAAATAAGAAGAAAAGACAAGAGGATTAAACAACCAAACATTTATGTGACAGCATCTATTCCGAATGTAAGATATTTGGAGGTATCTAAAGCTCCACACCAGCCAGTCAAAAATGAGGAACCCTCTGAAGAGTGTCAAAGCTTCTTTAAACTTTTCCCACAGTTCTTAATTCAGCACAGAGATTTACCCATTCAAGGTCTTTCAGTCCTGGCCTGATGTGATACTACGCTTTGGTGTAAAGAGATTTACTTGGTCTGTCCTCTTTCTTCTTATGCTGCGCCGCTCACATATCAAAGCGGAGGACAGGGGCAGAGAAATGACTGTTTTCATGCTGCGGCCATAAAGCTCGGACACCTGGCACTAGTTTTCTAGCAGACCGGGGTCCCTGCAGGGTTCTGTATCCGTTCCACCTATCTGTCACTGTGTGTGTGTTCTCTGATTGACCTAAAGCAAGCCCTGCTGTCACCTACTGTATGCTGTCCGGTACAGAGGACTTGGTTTATAATCACTGCAGTACACAAATTTATACTTACAAGTCACCCAGTACACTGACAAATATGTTTTACTGGCCCCACACCAGCTTAACTGAAGTGGTTGGAGTTTAGCATTTTGCTCAGGATGCCTTACATTTTTACATTAAATCTTTGCTGTCTAAATAAATAATTCCTCCCTCACAACACCTCTGCTAATCCAGAGAGTCAAGCTTCCTGGCAGCTGTCTGTGCTGACATCCTAAATTGTGTGTAGATTTCCTCTATAGCCCACACATCATTTTTGGCAACAAACACATTTTTGCATCGATAGCACATCATGTCCATGACCTTTAAATTCCTCTGTCATTATTTTTATACCCAGCACGTTGCACTAATTAGCTGAATCAGCACTCAAATACATTAATTTTCCAAACACATTCACAATTTCCCCAAAGTTTCTACCTTTCTACCTCTGCCCATGAGAGTTGAAAGACAATATATGTTCATCCATGTTTGTTTGTTTGTCCTCAAGATATCTCAAAAAGTTGTTGACAGATTTTGATGAAATTTTGCGTGTAGGCGGGTCTTTGGGACTGAGAAGAGTTGCTGCTCTCTCAATGTTTTCTACTTCATAACTTTGACATGCTGGTTAGAAACAGATACTAGCAGAATGCTTAGTTTGATAAAAGAATGGGTGTATTCATTTGCTTTGTTTGTGTGCGTGTTTGTTGTTAGATAGATGGAATAAAATAAAAGCTGAATGTCAGCTGATAGACTTGATTTCTTAAATAGCTCTAAAAATAAATGTGGCAACACTATGATGCAAACTATCACAGTATGAATGTTAAGAAAGTATTTTTAACTCGACAGAAATTCTGCAGAGGAATAGCAAACTTTCATTCTGCCTTGTTTCTTGCCTAAAAACATAACAAGATCTTCAGCGCAGGAGAAATGAAATCTCACAGGATTGTATCCCAGAGGGAGATGGAGTGTGTTCTGGCACTCTGCTGTATAGAATCCTTTTGGTGCCACATAAACTTTGTGAACTTTTCTAAGTCTCTCACTGTCAAATCAATCCAAGTCTGACGCCTGCATCCTGAAAATCTATCGCTTATCTGTGCTGAAGCAACAGTGATCAATTACACAAGAGGGATCAGAATTAAAAATGCACGCAGACACATGTATCTACATAAAATCCACCTCGCACCACAACAGAATACAAATCCTGTTTTCCCACTCTTATTCAGCTCACACATGGTGAATTGTATGCATGCGTATACAGATGACTGCAAGGAGGCGGAAAAATCCCTGAACATCTTGGCGTAATCCATCTGACTGTTGGAAACGAAGCCTCCAGCAGGACGGATTTACTCTCTCAGCACAGCCAATCCTCATGAGGTTTTAATCTACTCACATGTAGAGGAATATACATCTACAGTCGCTGGTATTTCCAATAGGCTACCACAAACCTTTAAAACAAGGATCACTGTCCTTGAGGTTCAAATCGAGACAGGAAGATGTGATTGTGGGACATAATTAGCTTTGTCTGCTTCGTTGCAAGGTTTCATTAATGCTTTTATGAGACAAGACAACATCTGGACAACACTGGGAGCAATGAAGATAATCAGAGTCACTACAGGAACACAGATGCAAGGGGCATTTCCTGTTAGTACTACAGTATGAAATGTCTGTGTGTGGCAGTATCAGCAACTGATTCTACTGTTGAAAGTTGAAATAAACTATTGGTTTAAAGGACATATAGTTATTCATATTCATATTTGAGGTTTGATGAACTGTGACTTGTTTTTTATACCTGACAATAGTGATTATCCTGCTAATTTTATACTTTGTGCGTCACTGGGCCTTGATAGCATGTTTTTTAATAGCAGGTTTATTACTCTTTGCTCCTTCTACTCCGGTGGCACTTTTCACTGGGTGCAAAATGTAAGCCGTGTGTCTAAATCAGTAGCTGCACAACAGGCTCACAGACATGCCGTCACCTTAGCAACGGCTATGCCAGCGGCATGTCTGTTTCATAACCAAATGAGAACACATGAGAAAACAGCTATTAGTGTCATCAGGGAGCTGGAAGAATATGTAGAAAGAGTCGCCACCGGTACGAGAGCGTGATGCATATGGTAAAGCACACACTCGTATCGTGCATATGATTGAACGTCTGGCTCATTCGTGTAGAGCAAAAAAACCCACTTTTTTATACATCAAAATTAGCTGCAGTTTTTCAAGACCAATCCACAACTATCACGTGGCGTTGGGTGTCCGAGTCCTGCTGCCTGATGTTTCCTCCATGTCCTCAGCGCACCGGCCTGCCTGAGCAACATCCTGTTCCTGATACATTAGTATGCAGGCGTCTCACTTCATACCACACAGGGCTTTGGTGCAGCTGCTGATGGCAGAGGTGAAGAGCTGAGGAGGAGAAGGATGCATGTCCACTCAAGGAGAAGACAGAGAGTAAAGGATTGAGAGGATTGAGAGGATTGCTTCAATTAGAAGGTCATGAGAGGAAGTCACTGAACTGAAAACATGACTGGGCTGAAGATAAAATGAGGAAATCAAAAGACCTAGAGAAAAGTATGCCGCAAACTTATGCATTGTGTCTTCGGACTTGGAATTAACATGAAAAACTGTCTGTAATTATTTAACTTGATAAGATTGAAGGTTTGGCCAAGGAACTGGAAGAGAGATTAAAGCAAATCAAGATGGAAGTAGAAGAGAATTAAATCATAAAGGTTATTGAATGTCTGAAATTGAGTAAAAAGATGCAGGGCTTTAAGAAGAACCAGGAAGAGGAGACCAAGAGACTCCTTGTCAAACGGGTCAGAGAGAGGCTTAAAGAGTGGGCCACCAGGGAGATGGTCAAACTGCAGATCTTCTCAGACTGAAGTGATGAAGCAGCACGTTTGTGGTATTTTTATTTCCCTGTGGAACTAAGATAGATCTCCACATAATTTTTTTCTCTCATTTACTGTATTTCTTTTCCCATTCTTGCCCCATTGCTCCTCATGTTGTCACTAGAGCATTCTTCAATCTCAGAAGCATCTCTGTTTGAAACAACACAAAGGTCAACAAAGATGAACCTCTGTAAGGAAAACAGATTTTTTCATTTGAAATTATTTTTGATAAATGTGACCCTGTGTTATTTATAAAAATATTATATTTTCCTATGTGTTTAAAGTTAAATTTACAAACTTTTTCAATTCTTAAAACCTTAAATATTCTTTAATAAGTGGAATACATGGTCTAAAGTGTATAATTATTTCCTCTTGCGCTGTGTCTATAACAAAAACGACACACCAAATAATAAGACAAATTCTTTTTTTCACTTGCAATGATGACAAAACAGCTGACTCAGCCATAACATCACGTGACAAAACCCCTCAGTGACCTGTCGTGTTTCCATGTTAGCCTTCAGATCCGGCTCACAAAGGGAGAAGGTCAAGCTATTGCACCCTTGTCTCTGCTGCTGTGGGAAACCCCAGCACCAGCACCTGTTGCAGAGTCAGGCCCTGTGGTTCACAATAGCTTCTGCTCAAACACGCACAGACAACCCAAGATGTGTCTTTGTTTCGGTAGGTTCTCACAGTCCTTATTACCAGCCGAGGAGATGCATCACTATGCGATTGGGGGAAGGCACTATGGCTTCCTAAACTCGCCTACCATTGGCTCGTGGGGTGACATATGCACCAATTGTCTGAGCCCCGAGACAAAATAAACCACAATGTGTCGGCCTGAAAACTGCAAGTAAAACAATAAAAGGAAAGTAAAATATGATCATCTTCTCCTCATCAAATGTATGTAACAACCTTAAAACCTTGATAATAATGAGTCCTTTGTTGCGTTTGCAGCTCAGTAGGAGGTGTTGTAGGAGGTGCTGTAATGCAGCTGCTGAAACAACAGAACACACTTGACAAAGGTGACCCAAACAATAAAGACGCCTCCTGCTTTCTCAGCCCACTGAGCAGCAACACTGTTTTGTAGCTCCTCTGTCTTCACCTCAGACATCTGACATCATCCTGACCCTGCAAATAGACTTAATGAAACAACAGGAGCCTGTAGCTGCTACTCAGCTGTTTAGCTGCACTGTGCATTGGAAAATGATGCTGCAGTTTGTGTTGATGTCACACTACACTGTTAGTGGATGTTACAGTTCAGCTAAGTATAGTAATAATTATCCCCGTTGTAACAATATCTGGCATTAATGGCATGAATGTAAACAGTGCATAAAAATAAATATTGACATTGGCAGCGCAGGTTTATCCATGTTTTCTGTGTTTGACTCACACTTATCTTCTCTCAGGTCGCTTTTATCAATTATTAAGACAGGAGAAGTGTTCATAATAATCATACAGTGTGCACACATAGACTTTAGAGCATTATGCCCTTGAAAAGCCAATAGAATGCATTTTATTGATGCCACTTAACTCTGACCCAAAGCACACGGGATGGATTAATATGTAGATGTATCAATAAATATAGAAGCATTTTCCGTTTCTGTCACAATAAAGTCTTTTTTTCTTTATTGTTAACGCCACAAAAAAAAAAAACTGCCTTTCCTTGCTACACGAGGACGCACGCCATGGAGAAAGAATGCGTTATTGTTTCATCTTTGTTGATCAGTTCAGTTCTTTAGACGTCAAAAATAATAACTTCGTCTTCCACGAGTTTACCTCTCCAAACTAGAGCGACACATCCACCCCTATCTAATGAGAAAGAAGTAAATAATCACACTGGAGGTGTTTTACAGACGCATGCATCCAGATTTCAGCATCATACAAACACATTGCTCTCACCTATGAAGCGCTGCTTCCTCCGTCCGTTCAGACCGCTGCGGGCAACACGATCTGAGGATGCTCAAGGATGCTGCGAGACGGGATACGGACTGAATAGAAATAATCAGCCTCGTAAAAAGAGAATATCTGTTATAAACGGAACCTTTGCGTTGTAATATCTGCCCCAATTTCGCAGGATAACCCGCGAGTGAAGGGGAATCGCTGCTGCGCACAGCCTCCACTGACGAGCAGCTGCCTGGCGCAGGACAGCTGGAGCGAAACGCGTCTGACACTGACAGACAGTGGCGGCGATCAGCAGCCTCACCATCTGTTCTGTCATCACCACACGGGGACACAAGTCCCACCCCGCCGGCCCAGAGACGGCAAGTGCGGATATTATTGTGGAGCAGCTCTGGGAACATCACTTTTTGTTTGAATGTCCCTCATGTTGGTGTTTTATTGTCACTAATGTAATTCTCTCAGCATAAAGTTAATTCATCGCCAATAAGGAAAAGTGTTTGACAGCTTGTTTGAGAGGAGCACGTCAAAAAAAGAAAAAAGAAAAAAAACAAATTGGCCCAAGCATGATATGAATGTAACTACTTCCTAATTAAAGCTTCATAATAATTAGGAAATTAATTTAAGTGGAAAGTAGAATTAATGAGTTCTCCCCCATTTCTGTGTTACACACACACAGGAACACACACCCACATACAGTACATACTTCTGTTCCTTCAAACCTGCACTTGTTTGGATGCTCTCTCCTCCTCCACCTCCTCCTCCTCCTCTCTCTAAGGGAAGCAGTGAATATGACAACGTTTCATCACTTTCTGTTTGAGCTGCTGCTTTGGGAGCTGCTTCACTGCTTCTCATCTAAACTGTAGCTACAGAGAAAAGATGTGATTTCACCTTTGTTGAGACAAGAAAGCCTGGCAGGTGGCGGTTATCTGCAGGTTTTGACTGTTTATTCTAGAATCAAGCAGAAAGTTGGAAAAGGATTTAACACAAATTGTGCAACAATATTAAAAGGTTGAGCACCGGTGCTGCCAAGGAAGTAATTCTTTAGCTTGTGTGGATTTATTTGTCTGTCTGTTAGCAGGATTATAAAAAAAACAAAACAACAATACTTGGACAAAAGTAAATGATGGTATCCCCCTGAGTGACCACACGTCAAACATCTGAATCCAAGTGACATTCCAGGCCTGCTGAGCCAGAATATTTAAAGTTATGAAGCTCACTTAGAATTCACTACAAGGAGGTAACATTCTACCCGATGACCTAGTTTGGTGTCAAATATGACGTAACCTCGAAAATGAACTGAGGTAACTTGTGAAAAAATATTGCTTCTCTTGAATCTATCACTCTAATAATGAAAACGATATGATTTGTCATGGAGTCATATAATGAGGTGCGATGACATTGGAGAAGTGAGTTATCTGACATGGTGCACAAACAGTAAATCTTTATATTTCAATTTCAAAATATTTTGAAATCAATCTTGCATTTAAATTGGCTGCTTTCACAGAAAATGTGCATTTCAAAAGCAGAAACAAATCGGTTTTATAACTATAATCCCTTATGACCAGTACCTTTTTTCTTTCCCTATGGTCAGAGAGCCTCAGAGTACAAATGATTTCTTCCTCATCAAGTCCTCAAAGTGAACGTCTGAGTTACTCCTGTTTGTTTCTGTGCCTCTGAGATTAACATGAATGGTTCAACTCTTTTACTGCCATGAGTGGAAACACAGGGGAAACACATACCCAGTTCTGTAGAGGAACGAAAACCCAATCAGCACTTTTACAGCCAACAAATTATATCATTTGCATGCTGTTTGATCTGTAGATAAGTAAAAGCATCCGCTCTTTGTTTAACTGGGGGTTATGAGCCTGGATGGGTTTCAGATTTCTCCTGGTATAGAAGCAGTGATTTACTGTCTGCTCACTGTTTCCCTGTTTCCAGTGCCTTAAGGTAAGATAATCAGCTACAGGTTCCAGCATCACATCAGACAAGCATGGGATTGGTAATTATGGATTAATGTAACGCTCAACAAGCAGGTAAATAATGTTGAACTACTCCTTTAATGGAGAGACGCAGGCCCTCACAACCCTTTTGGTATGGCCATAATGTCTCATCTTACTGTACCTAATTGAAAAAAATGACAAATATTTTATTACAGATATCTGCCCATTGGAGTGTAAAACTTTTTTGTGGTTAAAATAAGCAGTAATTGTTTACACACATTTATAAAATCTATCTATAAATGTACCATTTGGTATAAATGTACCAAATCTAGATAGAAAAAACATGAGCTGAAAGAATTTCCCCAAGAGGGATCAATGAAGTACATCTGAGTGCTTACAGGCCCCCTGCATGTGCGTGTGTTTGTGCGCGCGCATGCGCGCGCGCGCGTGTGTGTGTGTGCGTGTGTGTGAATGTGCACTCAGACCTGTGTACATATGTGTGTGGATTTAAAAGAGTGGAAACATACTTTCCTTACAGAGATTAATATGGTATAAAAAATAAAAAGTAATGTTGGAACCAGTCATATTGTTCTATCACCATTAAACCTTTTTTTTAGCTGCTCAGCTATCACCGTGTGCTAGTTAGCAACCAGCAAATCATAATTTCCCACCATTAACCTGCAGTGCTTGTGGTGCGGTTGCTATGGCAACATCTCCCTCCCAGGAAAGGCGATGCAGCATATCCACCGGTTTATTAGATCTCCGATCACACAGCTCCCTCCACATGGCCATCTGGGAAAACCAGTCACAGAATGCATGGCCTCCGTTTTACCTTTCTCAGTCTTCTCATCATTTTGCCGCATTACAGTCTGCTGAGGAGAAGCCAAGGTGTCAATCCTTGTGTGAGAGTGTGATTTCAATCACACATGTGTCAGATATTACATATATAAAAAGGTGCGACGGGAAGCATGTTGGACGAAGATAAAGTAGATGCTGAGGAGAAGTTAATGACATGCGCTTCAGTTAAATGCTAATGCCTTTTTCTTCATCTCAGCCAAAGAGAATAAATGTCACACTTTTAATCTGATTTTCTTAATTTAATCAAATTTTAAAAGGAATTAATACAGACATGTTGAGTGTGTTCTGCTGCTGATGCAGTCTTGTGGTGACACAATGTCATGATCAAAACAGAGTGGCATTATTACACTTGTCAGGCTGTAGGGAACACTGCAGATGTTTCTCTCACTCTCACTCTCTCTCTCCCTCTCTCTCTTTCACATACACACACACACACACACACACACACACACACACACACACACACACACACACACACACACACACACACACACACACACACAAAGTGGAAATTCCAATTTTATTTACATTTCCTCCTCACTATCCTCCCACTATGTTTACTATAGTTGAACTCTTCTGTGTGTTCTATAATTTCGGTTTAAGATGATCAATAGAACCAATAAGGCTTCTGCTACAGCGCCCACAAAGAAACGGAAGCACAGTTACAATATAATACAGAACAACACAAACTAGTCTCAGAAAATCCCTTCCGTGTTGAATCAGCACCTTCCAGCCTCAACATAAATTGAACATTATGAGCCTCACTGAGGTCCAGGTTATTGCACTGCTGTTATATTTGATTGCAACAGAGTGTACATGTACAGGTGGTGCTTTCGGTTGTTTCCCATGTAGCCTTCAACTGGCTTTTTGAGATATATCCATCCCATTGCTCGTTATTCAATTGAGTCTGGAACATTTACAGGAGATGGAACAGTTTGACATGTTAGGAAACAGTCTTTAATGTGTTCCTACCAAGAGTTTGATGAGAAAGAAGATTGAAAATGTTTGTCTGTCTTTAGACTAAATACGAATCATCAGAAGGAAGACGTTGAACCTAACGTTAAGGTCTATCACGTCTAAACCACAATGATTAATATGTTACACCTGACATGGTAAATGATATGCTATGGTTTTCTGCAGGTTGGAGACTGGACGCTGGTACTGTGAGGTTGCCTCGCAACCACAATTAGTCATTAATTAGATTTAGTGTTATATATAATGGAAATTGAGAGCCATGGATTTCCTCTGCAAGAATGTAAATAAATGATATTTGGAAAGTGTTGAACCAAGAGAAGCCTGACTTACCCAACCAGTTAACCCTGGAGCTGACACAAACATACACATATCGCACAACATTATGATTGTTGAATATCTCTGGAACACTAAAATATATAGAAGAAACTTTATTTGTGCCCAGAGAATCCCTTTGTGTTTAGTCTTATACTTTGTGCTGTAGTATCTGTTGTACTGCCTGTGTTGTACTGCCTGTTGTACTGCCTGTGTTGTTCTGCCTGTTGTACTGCCTGAGTTGTACTGCCTGAGTTGTACTGCCTGTAGTACTGCCTGTGTTGTACTGCCTGCGTTGTACTGCCTGTAGTACTGCCTGTGTTGTACTGCTTGCGTTGTACTGCCTGTAGTATTGCCTGTGTAGTTCTGCCTGTGTTGTACTGCCTGTTGTACTACCTGTTGACCGTGGGTCTTAGAGGACTGTAATTTCATTTGTCCTGTATGTCATGCATATATGGTACATTTGACAATAAATCTGACTTTGACTTTGACTTAACGAGGGTTCTGGTGCAGACCCCTTTCAGCAGTTTTGTAATTGTTGTGTCTAGGTAAAGTCATAACAAAACAACCAATAAATATGTTTATTCATTGATTTTTTTTTAACCTTGTTAAAGCAGTTATTAATGTTGTTGATGGCCGTCAACCAGCCATGCCTACCTGCTCAGGCTGAGTGTTTAATCAGAGGCTGGTGACCTTGTCTGTCAATCAGAGGTAACTCACAGTAGGACTCGACTGACACTGATCTCATGGAGAACAGTGAAGTCTGGCATCGATGACAATGATGAATAATGCATTCCTTAAATTGCTGAAGATATGACTATGATGGAATTTCAGTTTTTTTAATTTTAGCTACGGTGGGGTTGCTCGTCCTGACTGCACGTCACTGAGTTTTCAGCAGGTTTAGGAGGATGTGGTTCAGAAAATGGGAAATGAACATAAATCTTTAGTATGTGTGAATTTTACGGACTTTTTCAGATCAGTGTATCAGGTTTTTGCTTTTATGGAATACATTAATTGTGTAAATATAAAGTGCTGTTTACATGCAGCTGTACTGCCAAGGGTCAAGGTGAGCATCGTGTGAAAAATCTCCTCTAAATTGGTCTTAATCGGCACAGAGGTGATGAGGTCCTGAGTCCTGTTACACATGTCACTTTGCATTAGTGTCCACATTAGAGTCTGCCACTCCGCAGCCTATCACAGCCACTTAAAATCAAAATCAACAGATCCCTTTATAATTACTCCTGAGCAGAGCAATTTAGCCGAAGCTCTTCGGGACTGGCTTTCATTTGGGTTCGTGAAACACAGGCCTCGCTTGATTTGTTTAGGCTCAATCACAAATTAAAAGGTAATTAACTAATGTGTACAAGTGACTTTGTGAGGTAGTTGTTTGCACTCATTTTCCCTATACAGAAAAATTTGATAAAGGTATCCGATTTTGGCTTCCCATTGATTGAAAAGGCACAAATAGCAGCTTAATAAGTTTAATTTGTAATTTTTTTGTCTTATCTTCCATTTCATATTCAAATTTTTGTCCTTCTGTTCAGCACATATGGACAAAAATGCCAAGCTGTTAATATTTAATTGATATGTGGCATCAGCAGCTTTTACATCACTGATATTTTATAAAGGATGTGGAGAACCGCTACTTTTATCGGTTCTTTTAATCTCACATTTCCGACACAGCTGGAAGGAAATCACAATTAAGTCAGACTATATTTGAATTTATTAAATTATGCACCCACGCTGTGCAGAGCTCAGAGTTAAAGATGTTTTTACCATCTGTGTCTCATCATTAAATAATTATCAACAGCATGCTAAAATCATGGAAGCGTGGGGCTGCGCTGCGTTTCTAGAGACACAGAAATGTTTTTCAGTCGATAACAAAGCTGACTATCTCTCTTCTCTATAGTTTATTATGCATGCTGGGAATCTTCTCTTCAGCTGTTACCTTTCACTGTGTTTGACTCTCACAAATGTGGTTTATCCCTCAATCCAATCCCAATGCTTTTCATTAGCCCTTGGTTAGCTTTCAGTCTGAATTCAGTCTGAATTTGTCCAGGTCTTAAATTAATACTAAATACTTGCAAAATAAAGAAGTAAATGAATAACATAGTGAATTATGATTAATGCTGCTGCTAATGCTAAGAAAGCTGTTAGTATTAACCTCATTTTCTTTTTCTCTCTCTGTGTGAGCATGAATACTGAATGAATTCATTATCTCTCTAGTTTACTGGTCATTTTCTGTGCTTTTTCTTCAAGTTGTAGGCTCCACCAGTTTCAATCACCCATAGATTGCACATCTGAGCAAGATCCTAAAACATCACCCCTTCATACCCCCGGGAGCACTCACTTCAGACCGACACATTGCTGTCTACATGTGTCATAAAGGTGGAACAAACTAGCAACTCCCCACTCCTTCACTGAGTTCAGACAGATGTTACAGTGGAATAAAGACGCAGCATGCTCACTTTAAATTGTCTGGCATTACTTCAACACATCCTCTTTCAAAGGAGTGTCTTTGGAGGGAGACCCGAAGGGAATGAATGGCATTAAAATCTATCAATACTTAATAATCATTAGGCCAGTCTAAATGAGCATGGTAGCAAAAATACAACATGAAGCTCAAAATTCTAGGTATTTGCAAAATTCTAGGTATTTGTAAAATTGTGATTGCCTATGATTAGTGGGGCAAATTTTAGCGTTCTGCTCTTTTTTGGTGCTTAGACTAAAAAGTGAGGAGTCTGTGATTCTCCCCATCCTCCATCCTCATCCCTGCTTGTTCACCCCTCCCTTTCCTGGGCCAGCTGAACAAAGACAACTGCTATTTGTTAAGAATGTTCTGCCTGAGATTTGGACTGGGAATGAGTCTTTTAAATGATGCTGGTGACAGAGATACGACAGTACCGTATCTAAAGCTGAAAATAATCTTGATGATCGTGGCAGGCCTTGCGCCCGCTGGGTTTCTTTTTGGAGCATCAGGGCTTTTCTCATCATTTTCCATACGTGCAGAGAATGTGTGGCACTGAAGCAGATGTCTCTTTAAAAGCACTTTCCCCAGCATCTTTTTTACTTCAAACGACTCCACGCCTTTGTTCTGCTGCACAGGATTCTTCATATTGAAAAAATACCTCTGATTTGAAGGAGAAACACTGCTCTCTTCCTGTCAGGAGGATGTTTTCAAAAATACATTGTACTACGCTGTACTTATTCCCCCTCAAAACACCAAAGAATAAAATGTCCAGGGAGCGAATGGCTTTGAGCTAAATGGTAGGCTGGGTTGCCCCACTTGAGAAAGAACAATGTGAATAAAAACCCATCAGAGGGATTCTGACCAGGGGGAACAGGGTTTTCTTTAAGAGGAGACATGAAGAGACTGATGGAATTTCCACCCCTTCTACCCCACCCAGTTGTCTCCATATAAGGAAGCACTGCTGTTGTAGTTGATGAAGTGGTTCACCATCCTCTCTAAGAGTATTATTTTTTGAGAGGCTTGAAGGGGGTTGGTTGGCCTCCTTTACAGGATTCACTCCTACAAAATTTTTCTTTGTCTGGCTTTTCCTTATTTTTCTAATATTTTGATTGCTGATGGCCTTTTTGTAGTACTTTTTATTGCTGGTTATTTATATTGTCGCATAACGTAGGAGAGCAGCTTTATAGTGATTAATTATTTTCTGTGAAATAATTGTAATGCATTCATAATTATTCAACATATATTAAAATGTGAAAATCTTAGAGGGTAAATCCTTTGGACTGTTACGATCACCCAGTGAATGGGATAATTTAGCTCCATTTCCTGACTGGTTATATCAATGGATGAAGAGCTAAAGAGCGTGAAGAGAGAGGGCAGCTATTAGCCCTTATAAATCACTCTGATTCCAGAGATAAGGAGGTGCGGATAGAGAGAAGATAGCAGGTGGAAGTTAGAAAAAAACCAGAGCGATGTAGAGTCGAAAAGTAACAGAATGGACAACTTTTTCAAATACAGTCCTTTATGGACCACAAAATAGCAATAAGTTATTTTATTGGCTGCTATAAGATGTCACATATACACATACAGAGGGTGAAATAAAAGAACTATAAAGACAGGGATTTCTCTGATTTGTGGAAGCAAAAGGAAATGGGAAACCTGCCACTGAAATCTGGTTTTAGAGTCAAGTATCAATGATAAAAAATCTTCACCTGATCACATTTGTCAAGGCGTTGAAACCAACATTCTCATTTTTGATGCGTGAACACTATATTTGACTTATTTGCAAAATGTTTACATTTCATTAAAGCAATATGTCACCATCTGCCACAGCAGTGTTAACTTGACTGCTGGTAAAGTTGTGGCAGCAGGATTCCCTGCAGTATTTAGAGTGTGCTTCAAAGGGATACAGCAAAGCAGAGTTACAGCTACAGCAAAGCAGAGTTAATGAGAGAAGTTCATCTTCAATAAACAGATAAGATGCGTGTGGTGGTTGGGGGGGTCACTGTTGTTCCGCTTCAGAGTCAGAAGAAGCAGCAGTGCAGACTCGACATCTGTATAAACTGAGTTAGTCAGGTGGGTGTGATGGGGGTGTGTTTTAGGGCCTGTATGTGTGTGACTCCATCATGCTGTCATTGGTTTGTTAGGTGTGTATAACAAAAGTGACTTGGCTCCTACTCCTCCCTCCAGACAAAAGAAAACCAGAGGTAAACAATGTAATCAAATATTCTCAAGATTGCTGACTTCATGATTTATCGTCACCATACCCAATATACCCTGTTACCCACCTGCCCCCTCCGTGCGACTCTCCGAATGTTGTAGCTTTGACATGTAGAAAAACATGAAATTTAAATATTAACCATCTCAGACAAGAAGTGACATTCACTATGGGATGGTTGCACAGATGGTGATAGTGGTGGCGGCCACTAGGAAGCAGCTCGGTTAAAGTAGGTCTGAACACCTGCAAAGACCGAGCCACAGCCTGCACACTGGAGATCTGCAGTGCGGTGTGAGTGGTGACATGGTGCATGATTAAGCCATCAAAGCACACCCTTTCAAACAGGGAATAGAAAATCATATGTAATGTTAGTGCACGCATTTACATTAAAAATGACTGGTTCTCTGCATAGTCCATTTGGCTTGTGCCAAATAGGTGAGCAGCAATGACACGAGTTGACCTTGAACCAATCCGCCCTTTCGGCGGCCACTCAGATTATGATGAGTTCATGATGAACCAGAGTTTATAGGTGTTTACTCCAGGTCACGAAGAAGCTAAATGAGACAGGCTGACGTGACCTGAGAATCTTCTCTCAGCTACTGTAGCTCAGTTCAAATCAGGGCTACAGTATCATTAGATTATCTCCCACCCCAGGCCAGAGTTCCTGTTCTTTTGACCCAGAGCCACAGGCAATGAAGTCATGCAAGAAGTGCTTTTACTTTATAAAATGCTGCAGAATGTTATGACTCAAACAGCCAAACTGTCTGTTGACGGCATTCTGCCTCCCCTTATGAAAATAAGGCAGTGAATTGAGGCATGGCTGTTGTTCCCATTGGAGAATATGGTTCCATTTGGCATTTAAATGGGTCAAACTGTGCTGATTTATTCATGCTCTGAGTCTTTAACTCAAGTAAGTCTGACAGGCACGCTCCAGGCTCTAGCATTCTGAACGTAAACTCTTATTCTTGTACCCTCCTACACCTCAGTATACAGAATAAATAAAAATATTTCTGCTTATTCTTTGTTTTATTATGTTAATACAGCTATACATGATATCAAGTTGATGATGATGCAATTTATCAAATAGTGTTACAAAATAACCCAAACTAAACTGCCAATTTAAAGCTAATTCCAAGGTTTTTAATCATTCTCTGCACAAACTGCAGCTAATGAGCCTTAAATAAAGTAAGTAAGAAATGCCAAAATTGATTATTGCTGCTGCTCAGCGAGTCAGGACCGAGCATTTAGAGGAGGAGGATAGATGTTTATTCTGAATGGATCTCAAAATCACAGCCATCACCGCCTGTGGTACATCATGCTTATTTTTAGCATCTATGTTCTGCTATACAAGAGACAGACTAAAGGTATGGCAAAGAAACCATGAAGGAGATACTTGCCAAATTCATAGAGGTGTTTGTGTTTCCTCCATGAACCAGTTTTCAGACTGTTCTGGTCAGACGTGAATGGGATCCTAACCCTCTCAATCTCCATCTGATTCCTCCAGGTCCATGCTTCTGCTTTCATTTTTCGTTTTCATTGTGACTGGTCACATTTATCTATCAGGAATACAAAAGAACAAGAGCACTGGTCACTGTTGTCAAACGTGGAAAAAAAAAACTCATTAGACAAATGTACATGCAGGCAGCCAATTTGTGGGTTTCAGCTGTAAATGACAGAAAGAAGACGAAAGGGAGATTTTTTTTCTTTGCTATCTTTACACTATACATATTTGGGCATTCAATTGGAGCCTTCCTTTTATAAAAAAAAAAAAAAGTAAACATGACGAATGAAATTAACAAAAAAAAATCTGAATAAAAAATTTAAAAAAAACAAAAGAACAATTTTTAAAAATGTTGTGATGTTAAAAAAATTGAGTATTTTTCCAAAAGGTTTTCTCAGTCGTGTAAAAAATAAAATTAAAATACAATCTTATTTGAAGGGCAAAAAACAGCAGGGACCTAAATATAAGCAAAATGGCATTATGGCCGCATTTTTCTTATTTCATGTTAGTCTTCTCCACATGCAGATGTTCCCTGCAAAGGCGGATCCAGCAATTACTGATGCTGTTGTTCAAGTCTGGGAAATCCACAACAATTAAACTAATACGGCACCCTCTCAGCAGGCTCATTTGTTCAGCTCCCAACTGGAACAACCAGATGGTCCCCTGAGATCAGTGGTGATCCATATGTATGAGATTTGTTTGGCCCTGTCACCTCTGAAGGGCTGATCTCTAACCCAGACCCTTTAAAAAATCAATAGAAAGTGGAACACAACCAACCCCCCACCCGCACTCCGACGTGCGAGTGCCCCGTCCCTCTGACTGAAGGCATCCACACGAGTTCCCAGGCTCTGTTAGATAACATCTGTCCCAAACACACACAGTCCTACACATTGAAGGGTTCGGAGTGCAAGGACAAAAACAGGAGTCGGGTCAGTTCTACCCTCTGGGAAGAAGTGGCCTCAAATAAACAGTTATTGTAAATAAAAGAAATGATTAAAATTGTTAAAACCTCAACGTGATCTGCTGCTTTCTTGTCCTCACTGTTTCCTTATCTACACTCAACAAAAATATAAACGCAACACTTTTGTTTTTGCTCCCATTTTTCATGAGATGGACTTAAAGATCTATAATTCATTCCAGATACACAATATTTCCATTTCTCTCAAACATTGTTCACAAATCTGTCTAAATGTGTGATAGTGAGCACTTCTGCTTTGCTGAGATAATCCATCCCACCTCACAGGTGTGCCGCATCAAGATGCTGATCTGACATCATGATTAGCGCACAGGTGTACCTTATACTGCCCACAATAAAAGGCCACCCTGAAATGTGCAGGGGTTTTTTGCTTTATTGGGGGTCTGGGGAATCAGAACCAGTCAGTACCTGGTGTGACCACCATTTGCCTCATGCAGTGCAACACATCTTCTTCGCATAGAGTTTATCAGATTGTCAATTGTGGCCTGTGGAATGTTGGTCCACTCCTCTTCAATGGCTGTGTGAAGTTGCTGGATATTAGTGGGAACTGGTACACGCTGTCGTATACGCCGGTCAAGCACATCCCAAACATGCTCAATGGGTGACATGTCCGGTGAGTATGATGGCCATGCAAGAACTGGGACATTTTCAGCTTCCAAGAATTGTGTACAGATCCTTGCAACATGGGGCCGTGCATTATCTTGCTGAAACATGAGGTGATGTTCATGGATGTATGGCACAACAATGGGCCTCAGGATCTCATCATGGTATCTCTGTGCATTCAAAATGCCATCAATAAAATGCACCTGTGTTCTTCATCCATAACAGATGCCTGCCCATACCATAACCCCACCACCACCATGGGCCACTCGATCCACAACATTGACATCAGCAAAGCGCTCACCCACACGACGCCACACACGCTGTCTGCCATCTGCCCTGAACAATGTAAACCGAGATTCACCGGTGAAGAGAACACCTCTCCAACGTGCCAGACGCCATCGAATGTGAGCATTTGCCCACTCAAGTCTTTTACGGCGACGATCTGGAGTCAGGTTAAGACCCCGATGAGGACGACGAGCATGCAGTTGAGCTTCCTTGAGACGGTTTCTGACAGTTTGTGCATAAATTGTTTGGTTATGCAAACCAGTTGTTTCAGCAGCGGTCTGAGTGGCTGGTTTCAGACGATCTTGGAGGTGAACCTGCTGGATGTGGAGGTCCTGGGCTGGTGTGGTTACACGTGTTTTGCGGTTGTGAGGCTGGTTGGATGTACTGCCATATTCTCTGAAACGCCTTTGGAGACGGCTTATGGTGGAGAAATGAACATTCAATACATGAGCAACAGATCTAGTTGACATTCCTGCTGTCAGCATGCCAATTGCACGCTCCCTCAATGCTTGTGGCATTTTTCTGTGAGACAAAACTGCACTTTTCAGAGTGGCCTTTTATTGTGGGCAGTATAAGGTATACCTGCGCACTAATCATGATGTCAGATCAGCATCTTGATGTGGCACACCTGTGAGGTGGGTTGGATTATCTCAGCAAAGTAGAAGTGCTCACTATTACGCATTTAGACAGATTTGTGAACAACGTTTGAGAGAAATGGTACAATTGTGTATCTGGAATGAATTATAGATCTTTAAGTCCATCTCATGAAAAATGGGAGCAAAAGCAAAAGTGTTGCGTTTATATTTTTGTTGAGTGTATGTTTACTCTCTCCTCCTCTCTTGCAAACTATTACAAATTACAGAGCAGTTTTACTCTGATGTGGGAAGTGGACTGCAACAGACTTTTATAAATGTGACAGTATTACTTCAGGTTATTGCTGCTAAACCTGAAAAAGCTCCATGAAAGCATGAAATAACTTTTTTTTTTTGCAGTCCTTTAATATTAGACAGGAACAAAGGCATTCTGGTGTAAGCTTTGCTCATGTAGACTTTATGCTTGGCGCTGCTCCTGCTGTCGAGGTAGCGAACCGTTGACGTAGACGTATAAGAAATACACACAGCTTCTGTTTGTCACTGCACAAGAACAGCCTGAAGCCATATTTAATGACTGCATCTGTTTGCTTGCAGCCACTCTGCCGGTACTGATTCATTCCATATCATTCGCATTTTCATTTTGTGAGTCCCAAAGATTACACTTAGCCCAACTCCACCAGAAGAGAGTGACAGTTTACATTATCTGGGAAACTAAAGACAAAGAAAATGTTTAAACGTGATTTAACCCTGTAGACCCCCCCCCCCTCTTTTGTCTCCCCATGAATGCCTGGTCAAATCAAAGGATCTTTTTCCATTAGAATGTACAGTACATTAAATGTTTGATTTGGAGAACAAGACTGCACCTTATTAGTTTAAAGCATCCAAGCAAGTTATTCACATTGATAAAGAACTGTATGCTGTAGAATTTCCTCTGTGGCTGCGGCATAAGTAAAGTCTGACACAGATGCATCATGGGAAGAGTAGAACCAGGGACAATTACATGAATTGCAGGACGGTTTATTTGTCCCGGAAGATTTCAGGTGCCAACCTGTGCATGTTTATGATGAAGCCTCAAGGTAAAAGACTTTCAGCACCTCCCCTCACTTTTTGCCACCATATGCAAATACACATTTTCTCACACCTGTTTTTCTGTTATTGTTCTGCATTTGGTAAGAGAATAAAAGTAAAGTTACAGTTTTGATATTTTTGTTTTAAAAAGTGCCTTCAAGTTTATACAAGTATAAAACCCCGGAGCAACCCTCCAAGGCTTGGCTCTGCGTTTAGTCCATAAGATGAACAGATTGCAAATTACAATAAGTATGTGAAAATACTTTGTTATGTAAAACTCCATCTAGACTGCAAGTGAAAATAACAAATGTTTACCAAAGCGCAGAAGTCAGGAAATGAGAGGAGGGAGTTCAGAGACAGTGTACAGGCCAATTTATATCCCATTCAGTAACGCTTCAGTTTTGAATGGCACTAAGTGATATGATTAGATGAGAATATATTTGGCACTTCATGGTGGTAAACTCTGCTTTTTCTCTTCTTGCTGCTGCAATGGCAGAAATATCAGCGTGGTGGTTCTTTATTACTGATCTTATCTGGGTCTATACTGCTGCAGTACTTCACGGGAATAGTGTGCCTGTGCAGTGGAAATGAGCTGGAGTGAAGATAACGCCGCACATCCATCTGGCTAATTGTCTCTACATTGCAGCAATAAAACACTCTGATTTATGGACCCTAAGGATGCAGTTTTCACTTTAAGAATATAACCTTCTCTATAAGCTTATGATAAATTTTGAATTTAGATTACATTTACCAATTAAATAATTTGTTCTAGGATTTCTTTTCGGACATTCTTTCCACAAAAGCCTCCATAAAACACAGCTCTGATTGAGCCGTCTATTGCTGCGTGTTATTGTGGTGTTTAGTGTGCTCAGGGTGATTTCTAAAGCAGAAAATAGCCACGATTTGCAGCCCTGGAGTGTTGCCATAACTCGTGGGCTAAAAGCCTATGAGTTTGCAAGAAAGGAAGTCATCGATATACGTTGATTATGTTCCTCCAGGAGGCTATCCACGGACACTTTATGTTCACAATGAGATCTAATTTACTATTCATTCATAAATTGCAGAGCCTCTCTATATTGTTAAGGCTTAATTAGGGACATTGGTGGTTTCAGTGTTCCGTTCAAACTGCGCCCCTGAGGGTCTGCTGGCAGCTGCCAGAATGCTGACACATGATCCAGGACACAGAGTAGACAGTCGCATTTAGATCTGTCTCTGCCACGAAGGAGACATGTTTCACGTTGCTCTTGACTGAGACGACCCATCCACTTGACTGGTTCAGTATATCAACATGCTGATTTGACAGAACCATCGCAATAAAAAGTGCAGCTTAACAAATATCATATTGTCCAAAGATGAGCCTATATTCTTCACGCTGTCTGCAGGGTAGTTCATTGCACTGAAGTTTATTTCTCCACTGAAAATCATCGTCAACATGGATGCCAAGACTTTGACAGTACATGCAGCCCGCCAAGCAAATGCTTGACTAAATTTGTTGGTTAGCTTATCCAAGAAAATATCAGCACAAACTGTCAAAACACACTGATCCCAGAGATGCTGCATGGCGGTCATGTCTAGTGAGAATGTAGAGTAACTGGGATGTTTTCGGCTTCATGAAACTGCATGCAGATCCTTGCATCATCACATGAGATAACGGCAGTGCACAAATGAAACAACAATGCTCTCACATGTGCATTTCTCTGAATTCATGTTGCCATCAGCTAAAAGCACCTGCGTTCTTTGTTCACAGCTAATGCCTGACCACACCGCATCCCCTCGGCCCCCCCATGGCCCACTCTGTTCGCAGCACAGGCATCAGCAAACCATTCAACTTACAATAGCTTCTTTATAACAAGTCATTCCTCTTGAAGCTGAAACAAGCAGATTTCGCTTGGCGTTAAAACTAGAAACACGGGGAAACAGAAATCCTGATTCTATCCAAATGTAATAAAATTTGCCTGCCAGCACTTCTCACACTCAGTAATTAAAACGTTACATCTCACTGGTTTTATCTGTTCAAACAACGGGTTTAAAAACTTCACTGTGGTTTTTACAAGGGTGTTTTGGGATTAGATTTCCTCGTCTGGGTGCCATGACTCCCTTGATAATTTTTCTTCTTTTCACTAGGATGTTTAGATGGAATCATTGAGATATAATAAATGAGTTGGAAAGTGAATACGGAAGATTGAACAAATCTTTAATGTCCAATAAAGCATTTATTAATCACTGCTAACCCGTAGTTTGGGCTGTAAAATTTAAAAAAAAAAAAATCCTTTTCCTGGGGCATATAAGCCTACATCAATGAAAGCTGCCTGCCTCGAAGAGTAAACAGCCCTTGAACTCTCAGTGACTCTTGGATAAAGCAATAATGTTTAGGTATCCATGCCGACATTTCAGCTCCTGACTAAATCTCAGTTGCTCCTCTCTTGCAAGGGGCTGCACAGCCCATATCCCACAGATGGTGGGGAAGCAATGTGATCCACGTAGCCATCGGTGCCTCTTAACTCATTAGTGGGAATGGAAGGCCTGTGGTAAATGGGGAAAATCACAAGGTAAAGAGGTGGTAAATGTTCCCACAGCTGCAGGAACAGGAGATGCTGCATTAGGCTTGTAATGAGGCACTGAGAAGCTACAGCCTGTAGGAGGATTTTCATTTCAGAGTTAAATGAAAGGTGAGGGGACTGACTTCTGTGTGACACCAGAAAGATCACAGCAGGGTCAGTTATCCACTATCGCTGATGAAGAGTTTCAGTCACCAGATCAGTATGAAAATCTGACCCCTGACCTCCCTACGTAAGTTCCATCAATTCCTCTGCCATTTTACTACCACACCTCGTTACGCTCTGGAGTCTGTGCAATCAGTTTCAATGCCAATGAAGCCATTAAGGAAAATACATGTGCTCATTTTGTGTTTAATTTATCATCCCTACAAACATCCTGCAACGATCCTATTCATTTATCAGGGAAGATCATCACTTTTGTTTACCATGGCTTGTACCCATGCAGGTTCTAGCGCCCATTAATTACCGAGACTACAGTAAAGGTGTTACAAATGCAGATGAGGCCACAACACCGAAAAGGTCACCTGACCAGCAGCTTCAAATCAGGCACATAACTATACACACATTTACACAAACATCCTGAGGTGGTGCGATAGATGAGGAAGAGCAGCAGACCTCCCTGCCATTCATGGGGCTGTTATATAATGAGTGATTGGTTCCACTTAGGGTCCCCACACCATCAGTCAGAGGGCGGAGAAACCTCAATCAGGGTAATTTTTTTTTCTCATCTACATTCATATCCTCATTCATATTCACTGTTGGTCGCACAAAGCAGTTTAAGGAGGTTTTTATTCATTTTATTGGATCATCGTGAGAAATGAAGAGGTAAATCTTTCCTGTGGTTTTACTGGTTTTGCGTCTGCAGGTTGCTTCATTCAACTTTCCCTTGACAATAAACAGGGCAGAGTGTTTGTGAAGATTATATTTCAACCACTCAGAAATTAATGCAATAAATTTTCATACAAAACCTAACGTATTTGTGTCATTTTCATACGTTTGAGGTTTAATAATACTTGTGATTATTGATTATTGTTTTTCAGCTGATTAAAATAAAAACATGTGTTTTATTTAGTACACATGAATGTGTGTAAAGAAAAAAATTAAAGCAATATTAACACCCTGACATACAGCAGGTAACCATGTTCACGATCACATTTAGCATGGTAGCAAGTCAGTGTGTGAGAATTAGCACCTGTTCAGCTGATGAGATTACAATTTGAAATAGTTTATTCATAAATCATGTATTGGATAAAAGTAAATGTTGACCTGCAGGAAGTACCACAGTAAAAACATCAACCAAAAAAACATCATCGAAGTCTGAAGAATTCATCAAATATCTACAGATACCAATTGATCAGTAGTTTTCTGAAACATCTCACTTAAGCTTCATATCTGTTCAAAAACTAACAAGTTAACTTTTACAACCAAAGTTATTAGAGTTAATTATAAAATTATCATTTTTATGTCTTCCAATGTAATTCATATCTGCCTCATGTCAACCTGCTGGTGCTCTGTGACACAGGATGAAGGTTCATCAGTTCATTCAGAGAAGACACACTCTCCTTCATAATTCATTATAACTCTGGTGAATAATTCTCTCAGTAGTCTGACTTTGATTAATCACACCATAGCAAAAAAAAAGTAGTCGTTGAACAATGTCCAATTAATTCCCCCTTTTCAGAAAAGGACTGTTTTTCCATTGTTTAAGTTTTATTCCATCCTCTTCTGTCCTCTGATTCTGTCTTTGCTGCTCCTGAATGTCATCCTGTTAATTTCCTCCCATTTCTTCCACCTGTTCTGTTCATTTTCTTCCAGTCAGCCTTTAATTGACTGCTGCACACTATGAGATAAAGCAGTCAGTTAGAGGAACACACACGCGCACACACACACACACACACACACACACACACACACACACACACACACACACACACACACACACACACACACACACACACACACACACACACACACTGCAGCAGACAAGTGTTATTGCAGATAGCAAACAGGCTGTTAAAGCTTGTTACAAATGTGGCGTACTATTGTGCTCATCATTTTTAATGATTTTGTTCCCTTTCTCCTTGTGCTTTGTGTGATAAAGTACTTTGTAATAATTTTCCATGTATCATACTAAATGACGTCACGATCCACAGTACATGTCTCAATTAAGTTTGTCCTCACCGTGTGTGTCTTTGCATTGAGGTTAATAATTAAGTCTGAAATGTTTTTGCTTTCAAGACAGTAGAACTTATGATGTAACTCTATTAGGTCTGTGTCCTTTCCCTTGTTTCTGCGTCTCAGTTCCAGAACAGAACTCTCCGTGTTTTTCCCACATTTATAAAGAAATGCTGTTCAGGCATAAAGCTGGAGTAGCAGCACAGCAACAGCACTGTGAGATTTTGTTCTACCCAGCATCTGGACTGTTGTGACGTGTTTTTTTCTGGCATAATATGTGCCTTACATTGCATTATATTGGACATTTTCATTGAAAATAGAATCGCTCCAAAAGAGCAAACAGATAGACAGTCTTAAACTGTTTTGATTTCATGCTGATCTGATGTCCTGTTATTATTTTCATGATAAAAATGCAAGATCAGCTGATTGAGATTCTTCTCTTCTTTTGAGCTCACTTATAACGACACAGAAGTATATCATTTAGCAATGGAATTCAAACATTATTGAATTCAGATCTTGGGATAATTTATTGTTTATGAATGACATTTGCTGGTTTTTAGGGAATACAGTATTACAAATGGGTAACAGTTAATATGGATGTGTGAATCAGTTGTGCAACTGATTTGAAAAGATTTGTTTTCGCGTTCCCTGAAAAAAAAAAAAAAAACACTTGTGCCCCATTAAATTAAAAAAAAGAAAATCTGAATGGGGTTACTTCAGTCTGGTAATGTGTGAAGTCTGTGCTAGACTGTCGAGCTGTCTGGAATGCGTCCTGCCTTTCACCTGATGTTAAAAAGGATGGATGGATGGATGGATGGATGGATGGATGGATGGATGGATGGATGGATGGATGGATGGATGGATGGATGGATGGATGGATGGATGGATGGATGGATGGATGGATGGATGGATGGATGGATGGATGGATATCTTTTTAAACTGTATGTGATTGAAGTGTCTCTGTGGTGTAGCTCAGGCTTGAGTTGAGCTCTAGCATTTTTTACTGACTTAGTGAACGGTGTCAGGAACAGTTTAACAGTCAGGTTTTCATCTTGAGGTCTTTCTTGACATGACTCCTGTCAGTCACACTTTACCCGAGAAGAACTGATTCTATCTTTTCTACTTATGCCAGAGTCTCCTATCAAAACGCACCTCTACCAGGATTTATTTGGATATGAATTATATCATTCATCTTAAGCCCTGGGACAGTTCAAGTTTCACTTGTTATACTGGGCTTGAGATATGACTTGCTATATGTTACAGCTTTTTACCACTCGTGTTTCTGTACCTTTTTTTTAATGAAGTTTAAATAGCTGCATAAGGATGGATGAGCTCACCCTGAATTTATTTCTCCTGTTTTACTTTATTTTTTCCCCTTTTATTTGTTTATATTCTTTGTTCTTAAGTGTTCTTGTCTTCCAAACATTCTGAGTTGCGGTGGAAGTGGTTTTTAATGTTCCTTCTGAAGCCCAATTAAACCTCATACAGATGTACTGTAAGAAGAGAGTGTTCAGTACAAATAGTCTTGATCTGACTTTGCTGAGCAGGTGTCCTACAATAAAGATGGAAGCAAAAATATATAACAAAGTCTGAACAAGCAGGAAGCGCGGAGACAGCTGCTGACTCGTCTCTGGTCCTCTCCATGACACTAAAAAAAGCGCTGCACCGTCTGGATGAATACGCACTAATTATTCAGAAGTGGATGTCGGGCTATGCTGCCAACATTCTTTGAGGGAGCTGGTAAGAAACATCCAGGAAAAGGTGATAGCCAGCATTCTTACTGCACTCTGTCCAGGACAGTATGAGTGCCGGAGTACCCTTGAGCATCATTTAGAATCATATTAAGGAGGAGTTTGTCATTATCACAAAGCTGCTCACCACATTTGTCTGAAACTAAGAGCTGAGACAGTTTTAATCAGATCATTGTCTCCATCTTCTCTCTGCACACAAAACTGCGAGGCTCTATTTGATTTGGTTCCAAAACACCTTGGATGCCAGTACCAACGAAAGAGTTGTACACAAGCCTGAAGGGGGGGTGGGGGGCGTATTCATTACAAATAGCTGAAGCACGACCTCATACATTACATTGTATTGTATTGAATTACATGACATGCATTTCTTATGTAAATATTGACTATTGTGTCTAATGGACAAAATGAGTCATTAGATAACAGAAAAAAAGCTGCTGTAATGATCAATGAGAGGCGACAATCAATTATTCAATTTTCCATATATGCGTGCTCACACTCTTTCCTGATGTCAAACACAATGCTCAATTATTTCTCTTTCCTCCACACAGAAAAAAATAAATTGCTCGAGCTTGATCAGCTTGTTTTGCTTTGTTCCCTCATTTTTTTCTTCTCTTAGCAATTATTTACTGTGCAGCAGGAATCATTTGACACAATCAGCACAACCACAGGCCATGCACATTCTAATCAAATCATAATGGGGGTTTGCAATGCATTATCTCGGACAGGGATTTAATGAGACTTGAGGATGCATTATCTCAGAGTGAGAGTGAATAGCAGCATCCGAGCGGGTATTTGCGATCTGTATCTCATTGTATCTCAAGTCTTAGTCAGAGAAAACAACGGGCGTAAAAGTGGGACAAGACACTCGGATGCATCCCTGGAACAGATGCTCTGCTTCTGTGTGATGCGGACACTGGGATAACTTTCATCCGATTGCTTTGCCCTTGTATGTGTGTTTGGAACACGGAGGTGGCGCGCTGAGCTCCCAGTCTGCCCTCCATCTACTGCAGGGAGAGCTGGTTTGAGCTCCTGTGCCAGCAAACATTGCCCCGCTGAGGTGTCCTTGAACAAAACTCTCCTATGAAGTTTTGCGAGTGCAGGGAAGCTGCTTAGGGTAAAAAAAAATATTTTTTTTTTTGTGGCAATCAACTGAAGATATTCTTATTTTAGCTGTTGACCTTGCACCCTGTGGGTCCCTGCCTATGGATCCTCTCTCTCTCTCCTCCTCCTTCTGCCCTTTTATCTCTTCAGCTGTCCTAGTAAAAAAAAACAACACACAAAGCCTCACAGGGTTCAAGTACAATGACCAAACAAAAATTGAAAAATCAAAGCCCCCACTTGGGTCTCAATGATTTTTGTCCAAAACAGACTGTACCTTGTAGAAAACAAGACATGTACCATGTGTTTGTTCATCAGCAGCGAATGACAGTGACCACATGTCACCCTGTGCAGCACACAGTGTATCGGTACTAAAGGGCACTCTGATGATGATGGAGAATAAAAAACAGGCACATGTTGAAAAATGTGACCTCTGGAGTGCAGATTGTGTGTGTGTGTCAAATGTGTTACGGAAAAATTGATTAGTAATTGATTTTACTTTAATGGGTATATTTGCATGTGTGTGTGTGTGTCTGTGTGTGTGTACATGTGTGAAGGGAGGGTTTTGCACTCCTTATGCAATAGCTGTCGCACAATCATTATTTTTTTAAATTAATGTTGTGTGTATTTTCTTTAATATTTAATAAGAGTATTTTATGTAAGAACAAACTCAGTATGATGTGAAACGAGGTGATGGCCTCGTGTCTCCTGTCGCTACTTTCTGTGTGTAATCAGAGAACTCTGTTGTGTAATGGCAGCAAAGGCGTCACCTCAGCGTGTCAGCCTGTTTGCAGGTTTACTGCTGACATTATTCAAACTAAATTAACAACACACCATCAGCTACAGCTCCTTGAACGCGTGACAAGCAGAGAGGAGGGGAGTGTGAAAGTATTAATATTTATGGTTCCATTCAGTAGTGAACAGAGAAAATGACTAAATTAGCAAGTCTAATACATTGCGATGCTGTAATTCACTGCAAGAGCAGAACATGTTTACAGTATACCCTCTGCCTAAATGATAGTGGAGTGCTGTCATCAGGGGTGATTTCAGAGCTGACAGGCTCTACTGTGTAGATTTACCTTTCGCAGTGTGCAACACATTCAGACACAGCTTCATAAAGGAGCAGCTTATGAAGCTGTATAAACTACAGATGGTTAGGACATCTGCTGTACGACATACGTCTCTTTCTCCATCTCCTCCCGTCCCCTTCTTTATCCCACAAAACTTTTTATGAGTCATAATCTGTATGTGGCATTGATTTGATTTAATGAGGTGCCAACAACCTTGGGTTGACTTGGCTCAGCAGCTGCAAACTCACTAATTTGTGACAGAACACAGGGAAGCTCTGGACCTGGTGACAAGAGCGAACAAATACAAAATTTAGATTCTCATCCGTTGCTATTTTTTCATTTATGATTCAGCATGGAAGTCTAAAAAAAAGTGAAAGTCATATCAGCGTTCTGTCATTCTATTTGTTTGACCCCCTCAGGTTGAAGATTTTTAACACTAATGAACATGTCTCTGGAATCAGGAATATCTGGTCATTGCATGTTTGTGTAGATGTTCAGTCATGTAGGTGGAGGTGAATGAAGAAGAGCAGAAAATATCAACTGGAATCCAATCCAGTTGGTAATTTTTAATGATATCAAGCACATCACTCAATTTGTTTTAAGTGTTTGAAGTACTGTATGGCATTTGCATTTCACAGCTTAATGTTGGAAATCAATAATTTAATTAATAGATTACATCCGGAAAACATAAAAGGAAGGCAAATGAATTATCTGCTCATTTTTTTAAAATAGCATCATAATTTTTTTTTTACTTTTTTTAACAGAGCTGCATATAAATTACCCAGGTCTGATTTATGACCGCCAACAATAAAACACCCCTGTGTAAACTGTTTTTAAATGTGGTCTGTCTCCAAATTATCACACGCTCCAAACTGGTTTACTGGGATGGTCGTGTCATGAAGCTGATGGTCACAGTATCGTCAGACGAGCTGCTGCCTTTAGCACTTCCTTTCAGCCAGTCATGAGCTTCTGTAGCAAATCAGCTTTAAGTGCATCTTTCAATGAGATGCACATACTCTTTCTCTCGCACGCGCACACACACTTACACATATGGTGTAAGCATTACCATAATATGCCTGTCTGTTATATGGGTCATGCTCTCAGCAGGAGAGATGTGCAAATGCGTGCGTGTGTGTGTGTGTGTGTGTGTGTGTGTGTGTGTCCATGTACAGTGCCCCTGTGCCGGTTAGCTGCAGCAGTCTTACACTGAAGCAACAAAAATGTGTCTTCCCTGTGGTGAAATTCATCTGCTGTGCTGCAGTGACAAACAGCAGGGGTGGAACCGTCATCTCTTTAAATCATAATACACAGAATGATTTTGCAATAAATAGAAAGCTGAAAAAAAATACATGGTTTTCCATTTTTATTGTTATCTGTAACTACAGCATAACAGACTTTCACTCTCCCACATGTCTTACTGGCTGTGTGTGTTTTTCCCCCAAAGGTAATAGAAGCACTCAGAAGAGAAGAAGTAAAAACATTGAATATAAAATCGGTCCATAAACTTCTTATGTTTAACGTTTATTGTGCCACATTAAAATCAATAAATTCCAAAAATGAATCCAAGTGGTGAAATGATTTGATGTTATGGTGGATTAACGTTGGTAGGACTATAAAGACAGTCTTTTGTTGCAACCGAGCCAACAAAAAAAGGGACGTTAAAGCGCACACTGGCATTTGTGTGACTAACAGGAGAATTTTGCTCTTGGGTTACAACTGAAGAGTGTTAAAAATAGCTCAGCTGCTATAATGCATTGTGTATTTATTTATTTTATGGGATTAAAATAAAGCAAAGTCCTTCGATGATTGTCAACATCTACATACTAACATTGGCATTGCATTAGAATGCTGTTATTCTGACATTAGCATTCATCACAAAACACACATCAAAGTGTAAATACAGTCTCCCAGAACAGTTAGCGTGCATATTAGCATTCTGACAGTAGCCTCCGGTGCGAAATATGGCCTGTTATGTGTATTGTTCTATTACCAAGATGACCTACATATACCAAAAATTAAGTTAATTAAACACTTAAAAATATGTACATATGTATGCATTTACATATATGTATTGTATACATACATATACAGTACATATACAGTACGTTGATGGGGACTCAGTAAGTATTTTATGAACATAGAGGATACAGATAAAGGAATACCAGGATATACTATTCTAATAACATAATAACATTCTTTTACTATAACCAAGACTGCACTAAATACTCTTTAGGTGAATTAAAAATCTAACTTTGACATTCTCTGACACAATATCCTTCAAATTCCCCTTCATTGTCAATTCCACAAACCATCCCCTCCATCCTTTCCTTATGAGACCATCCATCCATCTCTGACTTATTCCTTCAAAAATGAACCTGTCCTTTTTCACACAGCGGAGGGATTACAGATCGGAAGGGATGAGATTCACAGCAGTGCGGAGATAAAAACCTCCAGTCCACAGCAATCAGGGAAGGGGAATCTGACATTATGTTAAAGTGAACACAATTAGCTAAGCTCTATGCTACACCTCGCAGTAGTTTCATTACAATTAAAACAGATAAACAGATAATCATATAGCTGCGATAGCTTCATATGACAAACAAAAGGCCAGCGCTGAATGACCTTCCTGCCATGTCCTTCCAGCAGCCGTCAAAGCAATTGATTAATGATCCAGGAGTAAGAAACACACACAAAGGCAAGCAGGTACTTTGGGAATCAATTCATCACACTTTATTTTTTATGACCCCAGCTGATAAAGTGGCTGGAGGTCAGCACAATACGCTCTCAGCACAAATGTACGGGTGTGGTACAGGACATTTGCACAATGGTCTCACCAGATGACAGGACCACTGCAAAGAAATCAAATGCACTTTTTCTGCTGGGGTGGGAGTGTCACTGAGGAAAGATGGGGGAAGGAATAAAGGTGTGCATGTGAACACACATACTAGATGTACTGTTTGATTTCTGTATTTAATATGGGTGTCAATGGATGATATAAAATTCCAGATTACAGCATCACAGAGTGAGGGACATTTCAGGGTTGTCTCCTTCTATGTTCAGCTGCATTGAGGATGCTTCATTAAGTGTGGGGTTGCTACGCCATCCCTCTAAATGCCTGCAGGTGCTGGTCGAACTGCTCAGCAGTTTCTTTGGCTGTATGAAGTTGCTGTTCACACCACTGAACCAGAGTCTGCTGCAGCATCTTCACACGCTCCCCCTGGAACCGTACAATCTGGGAGAAACACATGCAGGTTCATAAATACAGGATTCGAATGTCAGTAAATGGCATCTGATATATTTAAAATGAGTGACGGGTTTGTTTTACCTCATCTTTCGCCACACCACTGATGTGATTAAACTCTGTCTCTGCTGCTTTCTTCACCTCCTCCATCTGATGAAAATACAAGACTGTCCTGAATGCTATCTCGATTGATCATTTCAGCAGATCGATACTGACACCTGCTGGTCACAGAAAAGCACGTAAATGAAGTCTGAATCGAACACATTGGATGTAGACTCACAGCAGCCTTCTTGAGAGGCTTGGCCTTCTCTGCATTCCGTGTGGCGTTCTCTAACTCCACTAGCTTACAGGTTCTTCTGAAGAGCATCTCCTGCAATGAACATAATCATCGTCACGCACACACTTGACATCTCACCACCCCATTTCGTATTTGTTTAGCACTGGCTGCAAGTCCTTCAGTGTGGGTGAAATATTTGTTATAAATTATTACAAAAATTATGTTCCAAACAAAATCCGTAATGTTCAAGTGAATGTCAGTTTGCAAATTCAAGAAACTCATTTTAAGAGAAACAAATGTGTTGCCGCTGATGCTGACCAATCAGAATGAGTCTAGGTATTCAGGATGGTACTAGAGAAAGCACTCGCTTCCATTTAGGTTGTTTGCCATGCACTTGATGATATTGGAAAGGAGCCCTCATGAAGGCGTGGTGCTAAATATTAACATTAGTAAAAGAGAAAATGCTTCTTATCATATTATCACAGACAGACCGAGGGGATGAACAAGCCACTCTCCTTCATAGTGAAACAAAGTACAGGATGAGTTGACGCCGTCAGAGGTCTTCTAAAGGAAAACAGTGTTCTCAGCCATTGACACTGCTTTTTTAATTGCATTGAAATGTTTTTGAACTTTTGTTATTATTCTTTGATTTAGAATTCTTCTGCAGTTCTAGATTAGTCCTTGTTTTGGAAGAAAAATGCATCATTTGCAGCACAATCAAAGAGGAATTAGAAAGATTGATGGGCAAATTACAAATATTAAAAGGCAACAGCAGGACTTTTAGAATGATGAAAGAATATTAGTTGACTCTAGGCAACAAATCCTTGTGTTCTGTGAATTATTATATATTTCTTTCCAAAAAATAAACAAAGTGCATCCATCATTCACCTCACCATAGCTTCTCTAAATTGTTTGACAGGTTTTGCACAAATATGGGTGAAGCATGCATATTTTCCAGTGGTGGCGTCAACAGAACGAACATTTTGTCCTCTGGTTTGTTTACTGCACCAGTGCTTATAATAAGCCATCCATGCATTCTAAGAAAGAGCATCATACATAACTAAGGTTTGAGAACTGGATGATGTACCTTTTCTGCATCCAGGCAGCGTGACCGCAGGTCTAGGCCGAGCCCAAGAGAATTTGCATCTTTTTCAGCAACATTTGTCATATTTTTCTACTCACACACAAACGCATTATTTGCAGTTTATTTGCCAAAGCTACAGTAAAAGTGTAAACTTGTTAGAAATAAACAAACTTACTTTCATACAATCAAAGACTTCTGATAATTTCACACATGTCCTGCAAGAAAAAAGGGTTATCGGTTTGATTAAATTTGTTTTCATTCTGTTATCATTCTGATTCATTAAATCATGTAGGCACTGTTCATATAGAGTATATTATATAGGCAGGGGACTATTACTGATGATCTCACTTGGAGAAAGCCTGTTTGTCTGGATCCTCTCCGTGTTCCACACAGAGATGCAGGGCAGCTGAGAAGTGCCCACAAGCCACTGCTATTTCTGCAATCAAATACTTTAACAACAGACTTGGAGCAAGTGGAAACACATTATAATGTAAATGAAGGTTTACACTTTACATAAATGTCAAAGAAATCCAAAACTGACTGCAGTTTTCTTACTTTGTTCAGTTAGCACCACATCCAGGAATCTCTATTATAAAAAAAAATGAAAAAGTGTGAAGATAAAAACAAAAATCACACAGAACAAAACTGTTGCCGGTTGTGAGAAAGGGAAGAAGAATGAGAGTAAATCCTCAACACTCCCTCAACAAATAGATCACTAGCTTACCTCAGCTGCTGTCCTTGTGTAGCCACTTAGAGCCAAATTATGATCACGTTCAGTTTGAAAAAACTCATCAACATCCTGCAGATAAAGACAATAAGGTATTAAAGCCTAACCTACAGAGGCTGTGTTGTTTGCATGGGTCCCTGAAGTGCACCTTATGGCCTTCTTTCCTCATCTCCTCCACAGCTTGACTCAGCCGATTGAAAATGTTCTTCTTTACTCTCTGTCTGCCTGGAGGCTGGACACAAGGATACAAAAATAGGAAGGTATTTACTCATTTATTAATAAAGGAAGGTGTTTATTAATTTATTAATATTCCACACACAGGGTGGAACTTTCATACCAAATATATATTATCCATACTACAGTCATTAGTAATCATACAAACAAGACTCCAGCAACAGCAAACAGGTAAATACCACAGTTGCAGAAAGTTAAATAAAAGGTCAACAGCCGCCGGGACAGAAGAGCTTCCAGGGTCATTGTTGCTGATGCAATAAATCCTTGCCAAAATAGTATGATGCCTCATATGACATGTGATTGTTTATGAAAATAAAGAGGACACACCAGGGTAGAGCTTCAAAATAAGATCAGAGAAAAAAACTTAAACCTCTACATGTTGAGATCTATTGGTTTTTAAAAAATACTTCAATCAAAAAATGTTGAGGAAACTCTTTAACCTGCCTGTTAAATTTGTAATATATATTTTTAAGTTTTAAAAATATAGATTAAAAAGAGCAGTGGCAACAACCACAACAAGATTATTACCCTTACAGTAAAACTAATCTTTATGTTAAGCGTTTCTTTGTTCCTTCAACACAGACCTGGATACACTATGTTTTCATTTCTCGTTTCTCATTCATTGCTGTATGTTTGACTATAGGCAGAAAGGTTTTGATGTGCTGAAGACATGTTGTCTTCTGAAACAGTGTCAGTGAAACTTTAACTGTTTATTACTGTTTCTCTCATAAACAGGTATCACTCTGTACCCTTATGTAACTGCAGATAATCATAAAAATTAAAGTAAAAAGTTCTTTTGTCCGCTTACATCTGTGCTGGTGAGAAAGATCTCCACTGTTCTGTTTGTGCTGAGGATGGTGTGAGAAGCAACTTGTTGGAGGAAAGTTTCTAGTGCTTTACAGTATAGCTGCCACTCCCCCAATCCAAGGAAACCTTCAGGAAAACAAACAGCAGCATTTATTATAGGAAATCTCACACTCACCACTATGTATATGTAGAGACCTGAAAACATTTGTTTTTCATAATAGGACCCTTTTAATTTTTCTAATCTCCTGATGCTGACAGGTCCTGATACTGATTAAAGTTCTGTGTGTTCTGTGAACAGTAGAACACAGCACAGGTTCATGGTAGAACCATCAGGAGGGAAGCAGGTGTCGTCCTAATAACATGAGGCACCAGATGCTTTAAAAAGTCCCAGCAGTATGTGAACGGGTCTATCTGACAGG
Source organism: Antennarius maculatus (assembly GCA_013358685.1). Classification (NCBI taxonomy): domain Eukaryota; kingdom Metazoa; phylum Chordata; class Actinopteri; order Lophiiformes; family Antennariidae; genus Antennarius; species Antennarius maculatus. Next base: position 18,122,581 of record CM023609.1, on the reverse strand, counting down.
TTCAAATTTCTTTCTGATGCCACAAGACAACAAAGAACTAAAATGCACCTGAGCCCTCCTCATTTAAAGACCAACAATCTCATGGGTTCATGGACGGGCACAAATACATTTGTTACTGAAAGGAGGGAGCAGACCATGAAAAAAAGGGCACCAAGCAGAAGATTGAATCCTAAATCTTTTTTTTTTTTTACAGCGCTGTGCAGATGTACTCACCAAGCTGTTTCATGACCTTGGCAGATGCATTCATCTGAACCTTGGCTGGCAGAGGAGGAAACTTGAAGGAAAGAAGAGTAAAATTATGTTATGATCCTATTATTGTATTTTAAAGCCATGTCCTTTTTTTTTTACTTCCTAACAAAAACCTTGCTTTTCTACAGCACATTGATTGAGAAGGCATTTACTTTAAGTTTTGACTTTTCTCACTGCTTTGTGCTGGATTTATAGATACATCAGCTATTCCACAGCATGTGCTTGTGTAATATGTTGCCAACCGTTGTTCTAGGAAGTAGCATATAAAAATACTTCCTCATAAAGTATTTGTCTCAGGAAAAGGCCTCTTCTGAAATATCCACAGGCAGCTGGCTCTATGGCAACAATGTAGCCGCAAGAGGGCACAAGCCAGTGTCTTATTGTGCCGGTCCCAAGCCCGGATAAATACAGAGGGTTGCGTCAGGAAGGGCATCCGGCGTAAAACTTTTGCCAAATCAAAGATGCGAATCAAACATATGACTTCCATACCGGATCGGTCGAGGCCCGGGTTAACAATGACCGCCATCGGCGCTGTTGACCTACAGGGCGCCGGTGGAAATTGGATTACTGTTGGTCGAAGAAGGAGAGGAGGAAAGTGCGTTCGCACGAAGAAAGAGAAGAGGAGCGCCAAGAGTATAGGACTAAGAGTAGGGACGTTGAATGTTGGAACTATGACAGGAAAAGGTAGAGAGTTGGTCGACATGATGCAGAGGAGGAAGGTAGACATACTGTGTGTCCAGGAGACCAGGTGGAAAGGTAGCAAGGCTAGAAGTTTAGGAGCAGGGTTCAAGTTGTTCTATCATGGTGTAGATAGAAAGAGAAATGGAGTAGGAGTTATCTTGAAGGAGGAGTTTGTTAGGAATGTCCTGGAGGTAAAAAGAGTGTCGGATAGAGTGATGAGTCTGAAGCTAGAAATAGAAGGTGTGATGTTCAATGTTGTTAGTGGGTATGCCCCACAGGTAGGATGTGAGCTGGAGGAGAAGGAGAAATTCTGGTTGGACTTCGATGAAGTGATGCAGAGCATACCTAGAAGTGAGAGAGTTGTCATCGGTGCAGACTTCAATGGACATGTTGGTGCAGGTAACAGAGGTGATGAGGAAGTGATGGGCAGGTTTGGTATCCAGGAGAGGAACGCAGAAGGACAGATGGTAGTTGACTTTGCAAAAAGGATGGAAATGGCTGTAGTGAATACTTTCTTCCAGAAGAGGCAGGAACATAGGGTGACCTATAAGAGTGGTGGTAGGAGCACACAGGTAGACTACATCTTGTGTAGACGATGTAACCTGAAGGAGATCAGTGACTGCAAAGTAGTGGTAGGCGAGAGTGTAGCCAAACAGCATAGAATGGTGGTGTGTAGGATGACTCTGGTGGTGAGGAAGATGAAGAGGACAAAGACAGAGCAGAAGACGAAATGGTGGAAGCTAAAAAAGGAAGAGTGTTGCATGACCTTTAGGAAGGAGTTAAGACAGGCTCTGGGTGGTCAGGAGGTGCTTCCAGATGACTGGACAACTACAGCTAATGTGATCAAGGAGACAGGTAGGAGAGTATTTGGTGTGTCATCTGGAAGGAAAGTAGATAAGGAGACTTGGTGGTGGAATGAGGAGGTACAGGAGTGTATACAAAGAAAGAGGTTAGCTAAGAAGAAGTGGGACACTGAGAGGACTGAGGAGAGTAGACAGGAGTACAGGGAGATACAGCGTAAGGTGAAGGTAGAGGTAGCAAAGGCCAAACAAGAAGCTTATGATGACTTGTATGCTAGGTTGGACAGTAAGGAGGGAGAGACTGATCTATACAGGCTGGCAAGACAGAGAGATAGAGATGGGAAGGATGTGCAGCAGGTTAGGGTGATTAAGGATAGGGATGGAAGTCTATTGACAGGTGCCAGCAGTGTGATGGGAAGATGGAAAGAGTACTTTGAGGAGTTGATGAATGTGGAAAATGAGAGAGAACAAAGACTAGAAGAGGTGACTGTTGTGGACCAGGATGTAGCAAAGATTAGCCAGGATGAAGTGAGGAGAGCACTGAAGAGGATGAAGAGTGGAAAGGCAGTCGGTCCTGATGATATACCTGTAGAGGTTTGGAAGTATCTAGGAGAGGTGGCAGTAGAGTTTCTGACTGGGTTGTTCAACAGGATCTTAGATAGTGAGAAGATGCCTGAGGAGTGGAGGAGAAGTGTGCTGGTGCCCATTTTTAAGAACAAGGGAGATGTGCAGAGTTGTGGCAACTACAGAGGAATAAAGCTGATGAGCCATACAATGAAGTTATGGGAAAGAGTAGTGGAAGCTAGACTAAGGGCAGAAGTGAGCATTTGTGAGCAGCAGTATGGTTTCATGCCAAAAAAGAGTACTACAGATGCAGTATTTGCTTTGAGGATGTTGATAGAGAAGTACAGAGAAGGCCAGAGGGAGCTGCATTGTGTTTTTGTAGATCTGGAGAAAGCTTATGACAGGGTGCCCAGAGAGGAACTGTGGTATTGTATGAGGAAGTCTGGAGTGGCAGAGAAGTATGTTAGAGCGGTGCAGGACATGTATGAGGACTGTAAGACAGTGGTGAGGTGTGCTGTAGGTGTGACAGAGGAGTTCAAGGTGGAGGTGGGACTGCATCAGGGATCAGCTCTGAGCCCCTTCTTGTTCGCTATGGTGATGGACAGGCTGACAGACGAGGTTAGACAGGAATCTCCATGGACTATGATGTTTGCAGATGACATTGTGATCTGCAGTGAGAGTAGGGACGAGGTGGAGGAGAAGCTAGAGAGGTGGAGGTTTGTCCTGGAAAGGAGAGGGATGAAGGTTAGCCGCAGTAAGACAGAGTACATGTGTGTGAATGAGAGGGACCCAAGTGGAAGAGTGAGGTTACAGGGAGAAGAGATCAAGAAGGTGGAGGATTTTAAGTACTTGGGGTCAACAGTCCAGAGCAATGGAGAGTGGGGAAAAGAGGTGAAGAAGCGTGTCCAGGCAGGATGGAATGGGTGGAGAAAAGTGTCAGGTGTGATGTGTGATAGAAGAGTTTCAGCTAAAATGAAAGGAAAGGTGTACAAAACTGTGGTGAGACCAGCGATGTTGTTTGGTCTAGAGACAGTGTCACTGAGGAAAAGACAGGAGACAGAGCTGGAGGTAGCAGAGATGAAGATGCTGAGGTTCTCTCTGGGAGTGACCAGGAAGGATAGGATCAGGAATGAGTACATCAGAGGGACAGCACATGTTAGAGGTTTTGGAGATAAAGTCAGAGAGGCCAGACTGAGATGGTTTAGACATGTCCAGAGGAGAGATAGTGAATATATTGGTAGAAGGATGCTGAGTTTTGAACTGCCAGGCAGGAGGCCTAGAGGAAGACCAAAGAGGAGGTTTATGGATGTAGTGAAAGAGGACATGAAGGTAGTTGGTGTGAGAGAAGAGGATGCAAAGGACAGGGTTAGATGGAGGCGGTTGATTCGCTGTGGCGACCCCTGAAGGGAAAAGCCAAAAGGAAAAGAAGAAGCTGGCTCTATGGCAACACTATTACCAGCTTCCTGGTTACAAAGGAAAGAAGGAAGCCTTATAAGAGGCATAAAGATCCCCATTACTTTGAATGGTGGATGGTAATTTTTTTTGTCACTTATAGAAATGCCAATCAATCAAACTCCATCTTTGTGAATGTATTCAAATGCTGAGTGATTAATATTATGGTATGTTACTAATTTCCTGTGAATTTGGCCATTTTGTATGTAAATACAGACCCCTGACTGTTATATCGATGCTAGACTTACATTTTTCAAATCGACTCCACCAGGAGCGTCACCCATAAGCAAAAGGATAAATCGGTACCAATCAACCTTTAAATCTGTGAGTCTGGAGGATATTACAAAAAGGGAAAGACTCAGCAATCCGCATTTTCCAGCACTTATTTGGTTTGCCTGATTTTTCGTAAAGGTATCAATAGTTTTAGTCATCTGCAGGTAGAATAAAACACTGACTATGACTCCTTGGATCCCAGGAACGTCCTCCTGAGAGAACAGATGCTGCTGCAGCCATTCAAAGTCAGAATGTGTCCGGTGCACATGGTACTCCCCAGTCCCAGACAGCTGGCAAAGGCAAGGGGGAAAACATGTCATCTAAAGTCTGTTTATCACGACTCAAGCAAATCAGCACCAATGATTACTAGCAAACAAGTGCATTATTTGTTGTCTCACCTTTTGAGATATGATCAGGAAGGTGAGCGTATCCCCATCTCTCAGCACCTCTGTGACCTTAATGTTGTGACCATGCACACTGAGAGAGGGTTTCACCTCTTTATCCTCTTCCTGGAGTGAGAAACTCTGGCTATCAATAGTATCAACATAGTAGCTGTGAGTTACAAATACTACTGGATGTCTGACTGGAGTTTAAAGCCATCACATGCCACTTGTGGAGTCGTAAATTATATTTTCGAGCAGACTTACCATCATTGTCGAGCTCCTGATTTAGTGTTTCCAGTGTGTCTTTTAGCTGCTTTGTTTAATGCTCAAATCTTCTTTCATGTCAACAGCAGTAAGTAAAAATCTTTTGTCTTCTACTGGTCGTAGCGAGCTCATGCTCCAACTGCTGAGCAGGCACAGGATATCCTCTAGGTCAAAGTGCACACTGTGCGAGGTGGAGTAAAAACAGAGTCAGATCTAAAATGCTGGTGCATGGAAAATGATAAGTTACTGGTGTGTTAGTCAGTAACCCAGGTTACACCCACAAAGGAAGAGCAGCCTAACGTCCACTCACAGATCCAGATCCTGTAAACAAGCAGAGGAGTCACATGTTAGTCCATAAAAAAGTTTCTTCAGGTTCTGTTCAGCTGACTTTCTACATAAAACCACAACACAACAGTTTAATATGCCGTCTTTATTATCTGTAGAAAAAAACTTTAAAACACAACGTTCACACAGGATACAGGTTAAAGATCATCATCAGACATCTAGTAGTAGTAATCGTCAACATTTTCAAACTCATTATCAAAATCATAGTTGAAGTAGGGATCTTCAAAGCTGTAATGTCCACCTTCATCCTCCTCATCCTGATGAAAGCTCCAGTGGAAGCATGGCTCCACCACAAAGGGAATTTCCTCCAAATCATAGAAGAGGTCAGCAAAGTGTGGACCATCCTCCTGCTGGACGGAGGCTTCGTGCTTCAGGAAACCCTCGTGACCCAGGGTGTCATAGAGCCTCCTCTTGTCCTTGTTAGAGAGAACCTGGTAGGCTAAAAGACGAGGAAATTGGTTTAATATTTTAACTTCAGCTGAAGAACAGCAAATCAAGGTCAGGAGTATAAAATAAATAGTAAACAACCCCAAATGACAACTGTTTTATTAGCAAAAGAAGGCAACCCTCAACCAACCCCACATCACTAAAACCTGGAAAACCACTAAATTACTTTCAAGCAATCCAAACCCAATCCTCTAACATTCCCCACAATCCTACATTTCTATCACCATGAAAGGGTCACGAATTGCATCATCACGCCCAAGATACAGCAGTGCTGTGACAGCCCACACTCTTTCACCGACTGCCTCCCCCCAATGTAGGTGTTACTCTCCAATCCAGATTATGCTCCACAAAATATCAAATGGCATCCATGCCTGGGTGTGTTTACTTAAACATTTTCTTTCTTTTTATTTTTTCCAAAAACCTGAATTCAAAAATGTTAAAGTGAAAAATTGAGAGTGTAGACAGAAAAAAGTACATCAACAATGAATCAACAACCCTTATTTGGCTCAAAAACCATGCCTTTGCAAAATCTCTCTAAAATCTATCAATAACTTCTTGATTAATCTTTCAGACAAACAAATAAACACAGAGCAAAATAGAAACAATCAACCTCATGCATTATGTTCTAATGGATCAATTTCAGTCGACCTCTGTAAATAATTTTATTTACCTTCGACAATCTCCCTGAAAGCCTTTTCGGCATTGCCGCTCTTGTTCTTATCAGGGTGGTAGTTTACAGCCAGTTGGCGGAAATTCCTCCTTATCTGGCGGTCAGTTGCAGTCGGCTCGGCGTTGAGACTGTCATAATAATTCCTGCTCATCTCTAAGGCGGCGGTCCGGGCCTCCGATAAGAGGAGCTGCAGCAACGCGCAGGTTTGAATGCAGCCGAACACACCGAGCTCTGCCATGCTGGAGGCGCACATAAAGCACTCAGAACCCAGTTACTTAACATGGAAACCACCTGAACTGCTTCCTGGCGATGTGGAGCTCATCGTTTTATGAACGCAACTTATTTTACCTTAACAGTAGTAACCAGACGGGCAACACCAAGAAATATGTTTCTAAACGGTTAACTTTATAATAATAATAATAATAATAATAATATTAATAAAGTCATTCAATCTCAATGACAAGTGAAAATGCAGCACATTTAATGCAACCTGGTGTCAGATATTGCTTGACTTTGTTAAGCTTTATTAAACTGCCGCTGTGTTGAGTGGAAATATCAAACAGCCTCTTAATTAATTTTGCTTTTAAAAAGCAACCACGCTGATGAGATTTTTAGTGCAGTTCCTGAACATCACCACTAGATGGCAGAAAAGCGCTACATGGAAACAAAGAGGAAGTCCGTCGTCTTCTTCGTTGGTAACGACAAGATGCATCAAGAAATGTGGTAAACAACAGAGGCCTTCAGGAATCGCTGAAAATACCACGCCTGGTCGCAGTTATTAGCTGAGATAACTTTGTCGGTTTTCCTGAATTTCATCAAGGTGTTTTTGTCTGAAAGTAAATCGTTTGTTTTTTGGATTCTGCTCTCAGTTTGTTGGTGGTTGGAGGTAAGACAATATTAGCATTAGCCGGCTAGCTGGACAATGCTCGCTAGCTCAACAAATGTGTTTGACTAGAGGTAGTTATTCACTTTGTACATTCGTTTCGGCTGTATAGTACGAATCATTGTACTTTATTTACATGAGCTGATTATTTCAACAAGGTCAGCCTCGCTTGGTATGAGCCGTATTCATTTAACTAATGTGCTGACTGATCTGAACACCAACACTGATGCTAATAATTATTTTTGGTGTGTTGTCAAGTGTTTTCAGCCCTCGTTTTACCACTTTAAGCCATGTCTTTCCTCCCACTATCATACATGCTCATACTATCTTACTTTTAAAGTAATTGTCAAGTTGTTTTTGTGTTTTTATCCTGCAGATCTGTGAGCAGCAGATTGCACTACTCTCTTCAGCTGTTCCTGACTCCACCTGAGTATGTGAATGTTTGTTAAGGCACGTCAGCCCTCCCCACACACATGAGTGCCTCCTTCTCTTCGCGCTGGGCCGAGCGCCATGCCTGACCGGGACAATTCCTACCTGGCAGGTGGTGGTGGGAGTGCTGCTAGTCTTGGTGAGGAAGGAGTACCTGGGTCTGGTTTGGGAGGGGGCTCGGCAGAGGGCAGAGGAGGTCCAGGAGGAAGTGTCGGTGGCAACGTCTGTGGATCGGGGAGCATGGGGGGTGGAGGGGCACTTGGGAATGGTAATAGTTGTGGAAATGGAGGAAGTGGGGGACAAGGTTCAGGAATAGGATTGGACGGTGTCTGCAGGGACTTCATACGCAATGTCTGCAAGAGAGGGAAGCGCTGCCGCTTTAGACACCCATACTTTAATGAGGTGCCAGACTTGGGTGTGCAAAAGAATGAATTCATCTTCTGTCACGACCATCAAAATAAGGAGTGTATGCGCTCCAACTGCCGCTTCGTTCACGGCACTAAAGAAGATGAGGACTACTACAAGAAAACAGGAGAGCTACCCCTCAGACTGAGAGGAAAAGTTGCAGCACGAATGGGCCTGTCCCCCATGGATCTGCCCCATAGTCGTGGGGAGGTCCCCATCTGCAGAGACTACCTGAAGGGAGAGTGCCAGAGGGGCAATAAGTGTAAATTTCGTCATGTCAAAAAAGACTATGAATACGATCCTTCCAGGGTGGGGGTGGGTGGTGTTGTGGGTCCAGGTTCTAGTGTAATGGTGAATGCTGGAGGAGTCACAGGTGGTGGAGGAGGCGGTAACTGCGGAGGAATTCAAGGACTTGTGGGAGGTGGAGGTGGAAATAACATGATGGGGATGGGTTGCCCCAGCCTTGGTGGGTGCAGAGACCCAACTATGTCGGGAGTTGGGGGAGTAGGTGGAGGCGGGATTAGTGGGTGTCTTTCCATAAACTCTGCCGGCCAACGGCGTTTTGACAGGAGCTCATGTTCAGTGTATGACCCGCTGCTTGAAAGTGGGCTGTTTGACGCCAGCTCCCTAGAGGCCTCCATGGACCATGCTGCTCTACAGTTGAAGAGACGGCGGTTGGAGGGGCTGCGCTTGGCAGATGGGACTGGAGGTGGGCTTTACGAGCTGGGAGTCCAAGCCACATTACCACCACGACCTCTGGAGTACCGGTTCCTGGAGGAAGAAAACTCCCTGCTGAGGAAAAGAGTGGAAGAGCTGAAGAAGCAGGTTGGAATGAAAGATGAAAAAACAAAGTTATTTGAATCTTTACATAAATGATAAAGAATTGGTTTATCCTTTTTAAAAGATTTATTTTAAATCAGTCGAATTTATATATTTCGTAATAATCTGTCTACCAGGGGAAACAGATTACAATAGATTGCAGGATTACAAACAGCCACACTTGATAGTTTATTGGGGAGTAACCTGTGTGTTATTCAGTTCAGACTTCACAAGAAATACAGATGGTCTCACAGTCTAGTGTATAGACTGTCATGTTATTTTTAGATGTATTTATAGTCCTCCCACACTGAAATGAATGCTTTACATGAAGTTGTCATGTTACACAGTGGCACGTTTTAAATTCCGCCACACCACCTGAAAAACAGAGACATATTAGACACATTTTAAATCCAAACGCACACATGACTGACCAGCTTTGAGTCATCTGACTGTAACCCCAATCAATCTATTCAAGGACATTTAAAGAGGTCGAAGCGTTTTCTAACATCATAAAATGCTCACTTTGGACAGTTTGCTTGTTCATTCCGCACATATTTGTGGAATTTGTAACAGGAAGAGGCCGCTACTAACGTTAAATGTTGGTTTTCTTACTGATTTCAAGTAGATAATTTGTGTTTTATAAAGTATTCTCAAACTGTGTTTTCATGAATGACCAAATTCTTCAAATACTTTTCTCATTCTTTTGGTTTTCAGGTTTCAAATCTCATTGCCACAAATGAGGTTCTTCTGGAACAGAACGCCCAGTTTCGAAGCCAAGCCAAGGTGATGACGCTCTCCTCCACCCCGGCTCCCACCGAGCAGAGTCTGGCGCCCCCTGTGGGTGCAGTGAGTTCCTACAATCATGGTATCGCCCAGACTCACACGACCCTGAGCAGCGCTGGACTGCAGCCTCGACCTGTCACCCAGCAAGACTTGGTCGCTCCTACCGGCGCCCCAGCTGCACCCCCGACTAATGCTGCCCCACCCACAGCTCCTCCACCCCACCTGAACCCTGAGATCACCCCTCTTTCAGCTGCCCTCGCGCAGACCATTGCCCAAGGCATGGCGCCACCTGTTTCTATGGCACCTGTGGCTGTATCTGTGGCACCAGTGGCAGTGTCCATGACACAGCCTCTGCCTGGTATCACCATGAGTCACGCCACCACCCCAATGGTGACGTACCCCATCGCGAGTCAAAGCATGAGGATCACCACTCTGCCTCACTAAATAAAGAAGTGCGTGACTTTGCAATTGCAATTCAGACTGGAGGGTCGTGAGAATCTGAACATGTATGTTTGTCTGTTGAGTTATGCGAGCGTGAGAATGACTGATCATCAACTTCCTGTACCTCCATCAGTGAGGAATCACTGTAATGGTGAGCTTCTCCACCAGAGGACAGACTAAAGACACTCAATGAAGCTTCCCTCACTGTCTCCTGTGACCAAACGTCAAACACGATCCTCCTGGCATACGTATTTACTTATCAAACGTTTTCAAATTATAGGCACCCAAAAAAAAAAATACAGGCAACACATAATTATACCCGCAGCAAATGAACTGTTAATGCGGGACTGATGTGCTGTTATTGTTGGGGAAATGAAGACTCAGGAGGAAGTCTGTAGTTTTTATTTTTGTGGATTGCTCAGGTGTGAACTGATCTTGGTACTTGGTACCTTTTCAAATAAATATGTAAATATGAAGTGGAATGTTTTTGTCACTTTCTTTACATCTCTCCTGCATTCATATTTCACCCAGAAGCAGAACCAGATAATGTCACATGGTAAATGCTTATGTTGTGTGGGTGGAGCTGCTTTATGTAAACATGAATACTAGTAGAACTCTCTTCCATCAGTATCACATCCGTGTGTCTGTCTAAACAACAATGTCGGGTGTCTCTGTTCCGATGGAGGGCTGGTGTGTTCCCTCTGGCTTTAGGGCTTAAGGAGATTGCCCAGTTTGCTGTTTTAAAACAAACTGGAGCTGCAGGAAGGCTGGACCACAGGTGATGAAAGCGGAACAGAAAAGTAGATCCTGGACACAGGCGGCGGGATTGTCCCACTTTTAAAACGTTTTACATTCGTCATCAATCGGGATAAGTAAAGTTTTAATGTAAAGGGCCAGCATTATCGATAACGCTGCAGTAGTAACATGTGATGGCAGTCCTGCTGCAGCTGCAGACGCTGAAGATTTTTCTTGCTCCGGTCGGTGGGCGTGTTTTCATCCGGATAACGGGATTCGAGAAGCGGAATTTGTTGTCAGACGCCTGTCGAGAACCTCGTTCCATAAAAGTGCTCCGATTGAACTGAAATTAAAGCGTTTAAATATCACAAAAGAGTCATGGACCCGCAGTGAAAGACGATCTGGACCGAGAGGAAAGACCTGCGTTTGTTCGGATCGTCACCAGCTGGCTGAAATGAAACTCTAAAGTAACTGATCGTTCGTGTTTAAAACGTTTAAACAGCTTGGTTTAAGTATTCAGACGTAACGTTTTTTATTTGTTTGTTTAGTCAACTGGTAACTTTATTACAATGGAGAGCGAAAAGCCCGAACTGAGGGAGCCGAAGGCCTCCGAGGGTCCGAGCGCAGGCGACGCGGAGCAGAAGGCGCACAGCGCCGCTCCGGGCGATATGAACAAACCCAAAGGGATCAGCGCCGTCGCGGTTCTCTGGACGTTCGGGAAATGTCTGGGAGCCCTGCTGCCCGTCTATCTGGCCGGTTACTACCGGGTCAGCACCAGCCTCCTGGTGTTCGGGATGATGATCTACACGGGATGGAAGCATGCTCGGGAGGCCAAGGAGGAGCGCCTGAGGTCAGCCATACAGTTTATCGACAACGAGGATGAGCAGACATTCAGGACAGTGTCCAAAATCCGACGAGAGCTTCCAGCGTGGGTGAGAAATGTCTCCAAACAGAAGCCTCAAGCATCAGCTGTGTGCTGATCCAACAGTAGCTGAGGGGGGGTCAGAATAAGAGCTACAGGGTTTATTCCCAGTGAGGCATCTCAGCGTGGCCCTTACTGAAGAGTTTAGAGAATTGTTTTATTCATCCACCTTCACTTTTGGAATAAGATATTTCAGGATACGTTGTGCAGAGGGCTCAGATATTTAAAAGTAATTCACAAAATATGTTTGTATTTGGAGATTAAACAGTTTTGATTGCATATCATGAGGTAATGGCTAAAAGAGCCATACTGAAATACTGAAACTCATCTCAGTACAGTCCTGATTGACATACCATAAATCCAGAGAGTATGTACCTAAAATTAAAAGCTGAAACCCACACGGAGAAGTTTTGACTCAGCATCTTGCCACACCCTGTTTCTGTGGATTTGTTTTAGTGAGTAATTATAACGATTGCTGGCAGACATGCCCACATTACAGGAATGAAAAGGGAGCATTACTCTGTTGCTCTTCAGTTTACATAACATTTGGACTGTGTTGGAGTCTTAAAAGTAAATCCTAATAATATAAATTAAAAATACATTTCAAACTCAGGTTCTGCAAACTAAAAATTAATAATCAAATAAACCTCCATCCATAATCAAATGGAGTTGGAATTGACAGTTGTTCCTCTGAGCGTGTCTTAATTCCTTTGGAGATTTTCTTCATCCTTTGAGCCTGTTTTTAGCATGTTTCCTGAATGTATTTTATTCCTTTCAGGTCAACTTCCCAGATGTGGAGAAGGTGGAATGGCTGAATAAGGTAAAGGATTCATGTTTTCCTATCCTGCTTCCCATTTTGTGACTTAACACAGAGACACAGCTAACACACCAGCTGTCAGTTTAACAGTCCAGCTGATGCGCTGACTGACACTTAAAACAGTGCTACATTAATAGCTGGAGCCAGCTGATGAACAGGATCTCTGCTGCTGCTACTGCCATGTTGAAAAGAAGGCCCCACCCCCACGACTGTGGACACATTGTCTGCACTGCAAAGAGCAGGCCCTGAGCCAGGACGCCCTCTCAACATTTCCATTTCATTGCAGACTAGCTCAAGGAGGAGGAGCTGTCCAGCCCCCAAACCTAAATAGAACTGCAGCCGTTGTCACGCACCCATTTGCAATCATGAGAAAGTTTGCGTATTAATATCGGCACGCAGGAATAAAAGCACAGCTCCAAAGAAACCACGAGATCTAAGCTGCGGAAGGCTGGACAAAGCAGAGTTCTGAGACTGGATACTGGAGGGGGGAGGTCAGCAGATTCCTCCCCTGTTCGGGCTCTTTAACAAGAGCAGGAGGTGATGACTCACCTTCCACTAACGCCAGACTATAAACCAACTGTTTTCTCCTCACAGTCACAAGCAAACAGCGCCTCTGCCTCTGGTTCTTTCTGTTTGAATAAAGACTTCATTTATGTTGCAAAGCATGAGCAAAACATGTTCCATATAAAGTGAGCACATGTATAGCATGTTTTTATGTTAAAAAAAAATTATATATATATATATATATATATATATATATATATATATATATATATATATATATATATATATATATATATATATATATATATATATATATATATATATATATATATATATATATAAGGACGCAAAGCAGATACAAGCAGCTGAGGAGATTCAAATGACTGCAGCTGTCTCTGTCATTCCGCTTATTGCTCGTGGAAGCTGAGGCTTTTGACAAATAGCTTTTGTGGCTAAAATGGCTAAAGTTTAGTTGCAGAAGTTGTGTCAGGTTGCAGGGATGTTCTTTGTATCGCCTCGGAGTTTAGAACCACCTCGCTGCTGGTCTTCCCAGGTCCTGCAGCAGGTGTGGCCCTTCGTGGGACAGTACCTGGAGAAGCTGCTGGTGGAAACTATCGCTCCATCCATCAGAGCCTCCAGCAGCCACCTCCAGACCCTCAGCTTCACCAAAGTAGACATGGGAGACAAGGTGAAACCACAGATAACTGAACAGTAATGACTGCTGTAGAGATTCACACATCCATTCCATTGATACATATATAAACGTGCTGTATATTCGCTCCAGGCTATGAAGGTTGTTGGGATTAAGGCTCACACAGAGAATGACAAAGGACAGGTCCTGCTGGATCTCTATATTAGGTGAGTGTGTATTGCTCTCTTGTTTTAGCGTGTCACTGCCACCAATTTGCTGTGTCTTGTAGGAGAAATTATTGTAAGAGACATTGTCGCTCTTGTACCATCAGCTATGTCGGGAACGTAGAGATCAATGTTGAGGTGAAGAGATATTTCTGCAAAGCTGGTGTCAAAGGGATACAGGTCTGTCTCAGTATAACGTGTCACGATCTCTGAAATATATAGACCGTCTTCCATTCTGTAAGCGTTTATTCACATTTCTTCTTCTCTTTTGTGTTCAGCTGCGTGGGATGATGCGCGTGATTCTGGAGCCTCTGATTGGAGACGTACCCATCGTGGGTGCGGTCACCATGTTTTTCATCCAGCGGCCTGTACGTTCATTTACACTCTCCTCTGTCCACCCCTCCCCCCCTTCCTGTAACATGGCGTACCTTAGCGTAATCCTGCATGTTCTCTTCATGCTGCTGATCACATCCTCAGTGATTTGCTGCATGCAGCACTTTCTCCCTTCTTATCTCTTATCAGACACTTGACATCAACTGGACTGGACTGACTAATTTGTTGGATATCCCTGGACTGAAGTGAGTTATAAAACATCCTCTCATCTGTTTACACATTAGTAAAAAACTTAAATAGAAATGTGTCAATGTTTTATTAATGTGTGGGTTTTATATAAATGTGAATAGCATAGGCATTACAGCTGTACTTTACCACCGACACATTGTCTGTGTTTGTCTCAGTGTCATGTCTGACAGCATGATCATGGACGCCATCGCCTCCTTCTTGGTGCTGCCCAACCGCCTGGTGGTGCCCCTGGTTCAGGGCCTGCATGTGGCCCAGCTCCGCTCCCCCCTGCCCAGGGTAAAGCCAGAACCACCATGTACAGACTGAGGCTTTTATGCTGTACAATGTCTAATTGAATATCTGACTCAAAAGTCGATCTTGGTCCTAGTTTTTAACGCCCGTCTTGAAGAGAGTGACGAATGAATATCAAACTCTGGGGAGTGTTACATGTTTGTTCTTCCTCAGGGGGTGGTACGCATCCACCTACTGGAAGCTCAGAATCTTGCTGCCAAGGACAGCTACGTGAAAGGAGTGATGGCTGGCTTGTCCGACCCCTACGCCATACTGAGGGTTGGCCCTCAGACCTTCACCTCCAAACACGTGGACAACACAGACTCTCCCAAGTGGGAAGAAATGTATGAGGTACGAAGACGAGCTGCTGGAAATTCCAACCATGTGTCATTTCACATTGTTCTCTATTAGAGGGATTTTTCTTTCACAGTGCTGGTGATGTTTCATTCCATACCAATCCCTCTGTCAGTCCTCATGTCCCTGTGTGTCCCGTCACATTAGGTCATTGTCCATGAAGTCCCTGGTCAAGAGTTGGAGGTGGAGATTTATGATAAAGACCCAGACCAGGATGATTTCCTGGGCAGGTACTGATGTATACTTCATGCCTCTTGTGTTTCCTTGTTCAATCACCACATCAGCACTTTTCATCTTTCCCCATTCTTATGTTTTTGAGAAGTATGTTTGTTTAATACTCTTAAAAATTAAGCTATTTATTTCTATGCTGTGGTTCTTTCATTTTTCATCAATGTTTCTTTTCCTATCTCGCACATTTACTCCATGTAGGACCAAATTGGATTTGGGCATTGTGAAGAAATCCATTGTCGTTGATGATGTAAGTGAAATTGTCATTCACAGTCAGCATGTGCACATGTTGATCTTTGAAATGTCAATATACTTTTGCGATGACCTCCCCAGTGGTTCACACTGAAAGAAACTCCATCGGGACGGGTTCGTTTCCGACTGGAGTGGCTGTCCCTCCTCCCCAGCACCGATCATCTAGAGCAGGTTTCCTTTTTTTCCCTGATGCATTAATCTATTAATACACTGTACCATTCTGTCTTCGTGTCAAACAATTTCGTCCAAATAAATCTGTTTCTAATTCTTCCCCAGGTCCTGAAGAGGAACGAAAGCGTCACCAGTAAGGCAGGAGATCCTCCTTCTTCTGCCATCTTGGTTGTGTACCTGGACAAGGCTGAGGCTCTTCCTGTGAGTCAAACATGTCTGTAGTCTGAGCCCTTGTTTGTCTTCAGCTCAGCGCTGCTTCCTGTGTTCAGAGGCTGAACTGAAGTTGTCGCTGCCACCTGTTTGACATTCTTCAAATCTTTCTCGTTGGTCTGTAACCCTCTGTGCTGAGCAACAACTAGAATGAGTGTGACTGACCTAATTCAAGCATGTTAAACACACACGACCCACTGGTGTTATTTCTGCTTATCTGTTTATTATCATGCATATACATGCAGCAACGCAGATTTCTACTCTGTTGTTATGACATGTGACTTTCTGCCTGATATTCATGCTGTGGTTGTGGTGTTACAGTCAGTGTGATTCCCATAAACCAAATGCTGTTAGAATGGTAGATAATTCATAAACTGTTCTGTGTCATAGGTCCCTTGTAGTGATTTACTTTTGATTGTGTATTTTTTAGATGAAAAAGGGGAATAAAGAGCCCAATCCTATGGTACAGTTGTCTGTGCAGGACGTCACAAGAGAGAGCAAGGTATATGTCTATAATATATAATGAGAAGGTCTGTTACAATACTGCAGATTGTATTTTATATGCATCCTATTTATCGTTACCTGTAGACTTGTTACACCACCATTAATCCAGAATGGGAGGAAGCTTTCACCTTCTTCATCCAGGATCCTCGCAAGCAGGACATAGATATTCAGGTAACTGTTTAACTCTGCTGTAATGTGATAAACTTTGTGTTTGGGATCCTGAATGCCTGATGTGTTGTTGTTCCTTCATGGTGAATGTTCCAGGTGAAGGATGCTGACCGTGTGCAGACGCTGGGCAGTCTGAGCATCCCCATGTCCCGCCTGCTGTCTCATCCTGATCTACGTATGGACCAGTGGTTCCAGTTGGACAACTCCGGATCTGCAAGTCGCATCTATGTCAACACAGTTCTCAGGGTAAATTGTGACAAGAAAGTAACACAAAGATTTCAGAGGTTATCAAGGACAGATTAGAGAACTAACCAAACTTTATTTCCAATGTCGACTATTATACCTTAGCTTCTCAAGAGAAATTCTGTGATTCTCTGTTTTACACAGGTTCTGTGGTTGGATGAGGAACGTATTCCATCAAGTGTATCATCAAATCTGGAGGGGGGGCTTTCCAAACAGCTGCCGCAGCAGACCTGCCCACATTCTAGTTTTGCCACAGAGGTAATGGAGCTTTCAGTGAGGGATGTATTTTATAGAAAATTGCACCTACTTATCTAATTTATTTTTTAAAAAAAACTTTTTTCAGGGACTGCTGAGAATCCACCTGTTGGCAGGGCAGAATCTTGTTCCCAAAGATAACCTGATGGGGGGAATGGTGAAAGGAAAGAGTGATCCCTATGTCACCATGAACATTGGAGGGGAAACATTTACAAGTCAGGTCATCAAGGGCAATCTCAACCCCACCTGGAATGAGATGTATGAGGTAAAACACAAGGCTGTTTGCTAAATGTTTTAGTGATTGCTGTGATTTGATTATTGCAGCATTTATTCTGTAGTCGTGTGACGTTTACGACTGTGTTTACCCCTCAGGTGATTCTCACCGAGCTGCCCGGCCAGGAGCTCCGTGTGGAGGTGTTTGATAAAGACATGGACATGAAGGATGATTTCATGGGCAGGTAAAGTTGCACTAAATCTACATTTATCTGTATAAAACATTTTAAAATAAAATGAATGCATTTATTAAAGACTCATTCTAATCTCACATGAAGGCTGAAGATTAATCTGAAGGACATCATTGATTCTCAGTACACCGATCAGGTGGGAGTATTTTCTAGTTACGTCTCATGTTTGTTATAATGATCTCTCCTTGTGATAAAATGTATAAAGATGTCAACGCATGAAGATCTCATGGTTTAGCACCATCACAGAGTCACTTCTGATCAGAGAGCTGGGTTTTGGTGCTTTCCTCCTTACGGCCTCATCTTCTTTCAGTGGTACTCTCTCAGTGACGTGAAGTCTGGTAGGATTCACATGGTTCTGGAATGGGTTCCTAAATCCTCTGAGTCAGATAGAGTGGACCAAGTAGGTATTCCTGGACGCATCACATAGTAATGGATCTTTCTTCTGAAGTTTAATCCGCACTAACTGGTTCCTTCCCATTTCTCCAGGTTCTTCAGTTCTATTCGCGACAATCCTTCCAAAACAAGACGGTTCCCTCAGCAGGCCTGCTGTTTGTCTTTATCGAGCAAGCTGATGGACTACCGGTGACAAATTTAGTAGAATCAGTAAATATCATGTTGCATATTTTCATCTAACTGCTTCATTTGTCCTGTCCAGGTTAAGAAGAGTGGGAAGGATCCAAAAGTGGGAGCAGAGATTACGCTCAGAGAAGTGACCAGAAAGACTACAGTAAGACTTCAAACCTCTTTCGGTTTAGAACTGATGGTGTGTTTGATGCTCAGAGAATAGAACGGAATCTGTTAGTAATGACTGACTCTTCATCTCTGAAGGTGTGCGATCGGACTACGTCCCCTCAGTGGAACGAGGCGTTCTGCTTCCCAGTTCGAGATCCCAGAAAAGATATTCTTGTTGTAAAGGTCTGCTGGCTTCACTGCATAGCGATGTCAGTCATGCAGATGCAATTGATTCATGCTAACAGCTGGTTTGTGGGGTTATTCTAGCTTTCCCACAGCTGGACCTTGCCTATGGGTTCCCTGGTGGTTCCCATCAGTGAGCTGCTCTCTGAACCGGAGCTGGTCCTTGACCAGTGGTTCAACCTGGACGGAGCCTCGCCTGAGAGTCAGGTTCTTCTGAGAGCTGAGCTTAAGGTGATCTTTCCGTCTGTTTTTCCATCATTTCCAATATTTGTCCTTTGACTACAAGTCCTTAAACTGTGTTTTAATTTGTACGTCTCTGCAGATGCTCATTCCTAGCAAATTTCCAGGTGCGACTAGTAAGGTCAGAGTCACAGACCCCTCCCCTGCTCAGCAGAAGCAGGAGACAGACACGGTTCTGAAGTAAGATGATCAAGTAAAAGGCCTGGGTTTGTTTTTACTCACCTGTTCTCTGTCTTTAATACTTCTCCTGGTGTTTTTAGGTCAAGTTCAGTGGCTGCTCCTCCCGTAGAGAATATCGTCTCATCAGTGACTTTACCTAAAGATGTTGATGTGGATGAACCAGCAGCTGATACAACTGAAGACAGCGTGAAAGAATCAACGATCCCTGCTGTAGCACGGCCTCTCCATTCTTCCCCAGACCCCAGCTTTGCCAGTGAGGTAACTTTGACAACAGCAGAGGATGCATGCAACAGAAGATCCATTTACTAAATGACTTATCAGTGTGGGATTAATCAATCCCTTCCTTTAGGGGCTGCTGAGAATCATCTTGTTGGAAGCCCAGAGTTTGGTCGCCAAAGATAACAAGATGGGTGGCATGGTGAAGGGGAAGAGCGACCCTTACGCCAAGATCAATGTTGGAGAGTTTGCGTTTAAGAGTCGTGTGATGAAGGAGGATCTCAACCCAGTCTGGAATGAAGTGTATGAGGTGAGTATGAAGGGCTGCATATGTTGACTTAAAGATGATTCTTTTCATCAACTGTTCTCTTTACCTTCAGGTGGTCCTGAGATCTGACTCAGGACCGGAGAAAGTTCAAGTAGAACTGTATGACAAGGACATGGACAAAGACGACTTCCTGGGGAGGTAAAGTTTTGATAGATAGACAGATGAACGGACGGACGGACAGACAGAAATTCAAATGTTGCAGCAGCATTCAGACAAACAAAGAGAGAGAATATACACTGAAGAAAAATTAGGACATGAATAATAATAATACTAATACTACTACGACTAGTATTACTATTACTAGTAGTAGTATTATATACTACTACTAATAAAAATAATAATGATAATAATAATAATAACAATAATAATAATAATACCCTAGTATAAACATTGCAAATAAAAATTAGTACTAAACATTACAAGTAAACATGACAATAATTTTTTTTTGATATTCTGTAAGAAGTCACTATTTCTGAATTGATATTTTAGAGCATTTCATGGTCAGATTCCACTGGTCACAAGCTTATTGTGATTTATTGTGTCAAATATTTTCATTGCAAGCAGATTCCAAATCAGCATGGACGATATCATCCGCTCCCAGTACACAGACCAGGTTTGTCTTTCACTTTTTGTTGTAACTCAGTTGTTGCTGCAGGTTGAACATAAACTTAAATCAGTAAATATGAACCTGTGTAATAGTGGTACACCCTGAATAATGTGAAGTCCGGACGTGTGCGTTTGATACTGGAGTGGATACAGGGAGTGTCCCATAATGCCACATTGGACCAAGTGAGTACAATCTCTGCCATTTGTTTTAATCAGTGATTAATGCATGTGTTTCTAGTCTTTATCATGTAACTGTCCCAGATACACCATGTTGGGTCCATGGCTCATCATTGCTGATTGATGGATTGATTTTTCCTCTGTTGGCTGCAGGTGATGCAGCTGCAGTCTCTCCAGTCTTACCAGAACAAGACTGTTCCCTCTGCAGCTTTGCTCTTCATTCACGTGGATAGAGCACACTCACTGCCTGTAAGCACATTGAAAGATTATTGGAGTGGCTGCAGATCAGGAGGAAGAGCAAGAAATTAGTCAGAAAGGCTCTTCTATTAAAAGATAAAGGAAGTTGTTGTCAAAGCATAAAACACATTCAGTAATTCAGTAAATTATAAATACTGTTTGTCTGTATCTAGTTTAAGAAAAGTGGAAAGGAACCCAAGGCTGGAGCGGAACTTGTTTTTGGTGACACAACCTACAAAACCAAGGTATGGCACAAATTATTGAAGTGTAGTATACAGTCATGCAGATGCAGGCAAATATTTTCATCACAATACATCGTTTGATCTCCTGTTAAGTATTTAGTTTTGGAATTGTCATCACAAATTCTCAGAAATATGTTAAAATGACAAAAAAGTGAGGCTTAAAATATGAAAAGTTAATCTTTGGCGCCCCCTCCTGTGTGCATTACTGTAAAACACATGTTTTAACACGCTTATTCGCGCTTCAAAATTCGCGGCTTCATGACATCGCTGATTTTTCAAATTATATATAAATGCAAATTTCCCAAATCTGCGAGAGGCGACACAGCGCGGGGAGTGTGAATTTCATCTCATCGAGGACAAAGGAGAGGGCGAGAGTGGACTACAATTCCCTTGAGCTGTAGTCACGTGACACTCTACGCGCATGCTATTGGCTGACAGCATCCGCGTCCGCACTGCGTTCTCAGACTCACGGTTCCTCCTGCAAGTTTACTTTTGCATCGAGAACTGGAATTTTTCTCTTCGTGAAAGCCTTTTAATGGCCCCCAAACGCGCTGCATCGTCTAAGGCCTCCTGCGTTCAGCCGAAGCGGCAAAGGAAGGTCATGACGATCGCAGAAAAGGTGGAACTTTTGGATTTGCTAAAAGCAGGGAGAAGTTTTGCCGCGGTGGGCCGCCATTACGGCATCAACGAGTCGACCGTTCGCTCCATCAAGAAAGACGAGAAGAAAATACGACAGACGGCGTCGATATCTTTCAACACGGAGGCGAAAAGAGTCGTGACTGTACGCAATGAGACCATCGTAAGAATGGAAACTCTTCTGTCAGCATGGATAGCAGAATGCAGGGACAAAAACGTCACTTTGGATTCCAACGTGATCCGAACCAAAGCAAAGGCCATCTATGATACCCTTGTGGCTGATGGTGATGAAGAAGAGGATCACCAACCAGGGACATCGAGTGATTCTACCAAGAAAGACAGTGGATTCTTAGCCAGCAAGGGTTGGTTTGAGAAATTCCAAAAGCGGTATAAACGCCAGAGTGCTGCCCCGTCCGGTGTATCTGATACCCTGGCAGCCCAACACTATGTGGAGAAGGAGTTCCCCCGGATGATCGAGGAGGGCGGCTATGTCCCCGAACAGGTCTTCAATATGGACGAGACGGCTCTGTTCTGGAAGAGGACGGTCCTCTTCAAGGATGACGTCAAGGAGCTGGGGTTCATGCCCTGCAGAGACCGCCTGACGCTCATAATGTGCGGGAATGCTGCAGGATTTATGCTCAAACCCGGGCTGGTTTACAAGACTAGGAATCCACGTGACTTGAAAAGCAAGACCAAAGCTTTGCTGCCCGTCTACTGGATGTACAACGCCAATGCATGGATCACGAAGGGCCTCACACACGATTGGTTCATCAACTGCTTCATCCCTCAAGTGAGGTTGTATTTGGCTGGTAAGGGCATCCCCTTTAAGGTGCTGCTCCTGATTGGTTGTGCTGGAGGCCACGCAACTGATCTCTACTATGACGGCGTGCAGATCGAGTTCTTGCCCCCCAACACAACGGCATTGATCCAGCCAATGGATCAAGGTGTCCTCCGGGTTTTTAAGGCGCTCTACACCCGGACCACCATGCAAGGCCTGACGGAAGCTGCCGAGGAAGACCAAGAGAACTTCACACCGAAGGCGTACTGGCGGACTTTCACCATAGCTTCGTGCTTGAGGCATATCCAGCAAGCTTTGGCGGACTTGAGTTCCCTAACAATTAATTCCTCATGGAAGAAGTTGTGGCCTCAAATTGTACACGATGATGCTGGCTTCACTCCTGATGAAGTGCATCAGTCTGTGGTGGACAAGGTTGTGGAATTGGCTCGACTTGTTCAGAAGGAGAAGGACGCTTTTGATGACACGACTTTTGAAGACGTCAACGGCTTCATTGAGCCATTGACCGATGAGGACCTCGC
Source organism: Antennarius maculatus (assembly GCA_013358685.1). Classification (NCBI taxonomy): domain Eukaryota; kingdom Metazoa; phylum Chordata; class Actinopteri; order Lophiiformes; family Antennariidae; genus Antennarius; species Antennarius maculatus. The sequence goes on along the minus strand of CM023609.1, from coordinate 18,100,065 downwards.
TGAAATGAGCAAGTCGGCGAGTGAAGAAGAGGCCGATGAAAACCCACAAGAAGAAGAAGAAATAGAAGAGCATGGCTTAAGTCTGGAAGGTCTGCAACACTTGTGCAATGTCGCTAAGGAACTGCAACAACTGGTACAAGAGATGGACGACGACATGACGCGAGCTGTACACTTCACCAGTCTCATCGACAGTGCCATGACTCCCTACAAGACAATGTTGGCACAGAAGAAAAAAGAGCGTCATCAACTCCCCATCGCTATGTTCTTCACCCGCACGAAGCCACTAGAATGAGCTCCACCTGACGAAACGTCACCATCACCTTCATCGTCATCTTTACTGCACAGCTAATTCATCGTCATAGTCTTCATTGAAGCAAGATTGCAGCAAAACCAATGTTGAGTAGAACTCCTTACTGTTTGTACATACCTTATGAGAGAGAGAAAGTTAAAGATATTTGAATGTTTATTTTTATAATTGTTGTTAATAAAACTGTGTTACAAGAGGAACTTAATGATTTTTTCCACTTTGCAATATGTTAATACATATACAGCGTTCTCGTTGGTGTGCGTCCTTTTGACTTTGACGCACATTTTTTAACAGGGATGCATGATCAGCAGACATGTGTCCCTGGGACGCAAGCTTTAAATACTTAAACTTGAATTTATGAATATATTGAATATATACTTGAAGTAAAAATCGATGCTGCCTAATATTGAGGAAAAAATGCAAATCCATTGAAAAATATTCACAGTTTATCCATTTTTCCACTTAAATTTTGAACCTGGAAATCGCCATTATGTTTTGATCTCGTGCAAGTTTCTCGTCATGAGACTCACCTGTGGGATTCAGGCTTATTAAAATCGACCAAACGGCAACACGACATCTACTCGTCGTCTCAGAGGAGTTAGTCTTTTATTATCACCATGCCTCTGAAAAAGATGTAAAAGTTGGAGAAAAACCAAGTGACAATGAGTGCTTTCTTGAATAAAAATCAAAAGTTAATGACGAAAAAGAGACATATTGTTGATAGTACGGATAAAGATGCAGAAGAAGCCAAGCGAAAATCAGCAAAAATCTGAGCATTTTGTATTGCAATGGACACGATTGTTTCCATGGGTGAGGCACAGCTAAAAGTCAGCACCCAAGACACAAAAAATTTGTGCGTGTAGAAAGCTGTCAGCTTGGTGCAGTGTCAACAGGAGAATATATGAATTAGAGGCAAAGAAAACTATTGAATGAAAAGCAAAACTGAAAAAAAAAACATCTTTATTTCTAAAACTTTTTTGCTTTTTAATTAAACAGTTATGATGCTATTATTAATAAAAACCATTAAATTAACAGATTGTTTAGTTTTTATATTATACAATTGGCAAAACTCAATCCTTGCATATGGCTGCTACTGTATATTCTGTTATTATTTTTGGGATGCATTTTGAGATTCACAAATTTTTTGAAGCGCATCCCAGGGATGCACTACTTTCTTGAGATAACTTGAACTCTATCATGAAGGTTGTGTGTAACAACTGATATTTCTGTCTAGAGTACAAGTACTGTTTTGTACATTACACAGATGAACTTTAATACAAAAGTAATTTAAACAGTCTTTAAGAGTATGGGAAAAGAATACAGATATAAGGTGGTTTAATATCAGTATGGGGAAAGTTAACATTTAAATAATACGTAAATAAATATTTTGTTGCTATATCGCAGATTTTCACCTTTTGCCAGTGGTCCTTGAACGCTTTAACCGCAAGTGATGAGGGAATACTGTAGATGCTAATCCTATAGTTTTTGTTATATGCTGTACATTAAAGAGTAGTGAGCATCAATACTTACCCCTCTCACCCCTTCTTCCATCTAGGTTTGTGATCGCTCCAGATCACCCGAGTGGAACGAGGCATTTCACTTCCTGGTTCACAACCCCACAGAGGAGATGCTCATCATAAAGGTGAGCCACTCATTGCCTTATAACACTTATGAGCAGTGCCTGAAGCTCGTCGCCAGTGTCACAACCATCTCACCCTCTGACTGACTTTATTAACCTCTTCTTTTCTCTGTAGCTGTCGAGTGCGTGGGACCAGCCAATGGGATCGCTCGTATTCCCAGTGAGAGAGCTGTTCTCTGAACCACAGCTGGTCCTGGACCGCTGGATGCCTCTGGATGGAGCCTTACCTGAGAGTGAGATCCTTCTGAGAGCTGAGCTCAAGGTAAGAGAATGCACACTCCACTTAGCAGTATTACTGCTGTCATTGATACACAGAATAACTGAGTGGAAATGTATTTGTGACAGATCCTGAGCTCAAAGATGACTGAGGTGCCGCAGCCTTCAGGAACTGCTTCAAATAAAGAGGCAGACATTTCCACTGAACCAACATTCAGAGCAGTCAGTGAGGATAAAAGCAGCTCCCAGCTGCCAACAGATGAGTGAGTTTATTAGTAGATGTCACAACTCTGCGTACTGAAACTTACTGTACTGGAATCATGCTGCTCGTCATTTAAATAAAAATACATGAGCATTAAATACGCTTTTTCAAATATTAACAAAAAAGACAAACATTCAATTAAAATGTGCTGCCTGCTGGTGAGAGCAGGAGGGTCCAAGCCAATTAATATGCACCTTTAAAGTGTGATTGTAAATGTACTTGTAGTCACCTGAAGCTTCTAAAAAGCAACGTCCTCTGTTAGTAATCCAGTCAGGGGTTTATGGTGTTCAGTAATCACAGTATTCATTTTCAGATTGGTGACAGTATCCAGTCAGCTAAAACATTCGGAAGCAACAGAAGAAAACACTGGAGCCTCCTCAGAACCTCCGGCTGCCCTACGCTCTGAGAGATTCCCTCCTGCTGCAGTGAGTAACAGCACATTTCAGACAGTCGTTATCTTCTGTGTCCATTTCCACCCTTCATGACCCTCATGTGATGTTGTTCAGCTGGTCGAGGAACCGACGGATCCAGAGGAGCATTTCACACCATCAGACGTAGCAGATAGAGACGACTTTGGACCACAAACAGAAGAGTGAGCTCCTTATTGTGAAAAAAGTGCACATTTATTATTTTTTTTATAACTAAAAAATGGAAATACACATACAAAATTTTGCTTCCTGTGTGTGCAGTACTGGCTTAGATAACCTGGCTCAGGCTACGATGACTGGGCTTCCTGTTGACACCCTGGGACCAGAGACAGTCACAAAAATCTCCAACGCTGGGGAAGTTCTCCCACCATGCTCCAGCCCCAGCCAGGACTTTGGTAAAGAGGTGGGTTCAGTTATCTATGATCACTAGAGTAGGAGTTGAATAATAAGCTTTCATCTAATGTACAGGGGTGTTTGTTCTTTATTCCTTTCCATTTTTGTGTTGTTTCTTTTGTACATATTTACATGTGTATTTGCACTGTTTTTCCTGTAGGGGGTGCTAAGGATTCATCTGCTGGAGGCCCAGAATCTGGTAGCCAAGGATAACTTAATGGGGGGCATGGTGAAGGGCAAGAGTGACCCTTATGTCAAGGTCAACGTAGGAGGTGTTGCATTCAAGAGTCGTGTTATCAAAGAGAATCTCAACCCCACGTGGAATGAGATGTACGAGGTGGGAAGCATACGAGCTGAACTGTCGTATTCTGTCTGGATGTCTCTACTTCTACAATTTTTTTTACAATTTTGTTTTTCTCACAGGTTGTTTTGAGTGGCGACGGCAATCACGAGATCAAATTTGAAGCGTTCGATAAAGATTTAGACTCTGATGATTTCCTTGGGAGGTATGTGTCTCGTGGACTTGGCAATATTATTCAACCAGTAACTCTTATTAGTACTCTAGTTAAAACGTAAGGGATCCTGCAGTGATCAGTAAGGATAAATGATGAAAGCAAATATAACCTGTGACTTAATGTCATGGCCTCCTGAGGTATAATACATGTTTTACTTCTTACATTCTAATTTACTGCGGTATTTACTTAATTCATATTTACAGATTCAGTGTTCAGCTGGGTGAGGTCATCAGGTCCCAGTACACAGACCAGGTTAGTCCACCAGTCATAATCAGAAGTCATGTGATTTCTTATCGTTTTCTTGTATTGAGAGTTCTTCTGCATTACCTGACCTTTCCCCTGGCAGTGGTACACTCTGAATGGTGTGAAGTCCGGGAAGGTCCACCTCATACTGGAGTGGGTTCCTACGGTGTCACACTCAGTCACGCTTGACCAGGTCGGTCCTCACCAACGTTTGAGCATGGACTGTTTCAAGACTCCTAGATAATACAGATTGAATCTTTTTCAATACACACATCTTATCATATATCAACATAACTATCAGGCTGTGCTCCCTGTTGCAGGTACAACAGCTTCAGTCTCTCCAGGCGTACCAAAACAAAGCAGTTCCTGCTGCAGCTCTGCTCTTGGTCTATATAGACAGAGCTCACTCCTTACCTGTGAGTCGCCTGCAGGTCGTTGGCCATGCTAAAGAACAAAACAATTCTTCATATAGTAAAACTTAAATTCCTCTCTCTCCCTTTACAGTTGAAGAAGAGCGGAAAGGAACCCAAAGCAGGGGCTGAACTCATTCTGGGTGAAACAACCCACCGAACCCAAGTGAGGCCTTTGTTCCACAGTGTTGTAAAGTCAATCAGATAGATCAAGTATGATCGTAATATTCATATCTTGTTTTATGTTCTTTCTAAAGCTGTGTGACCGAAGCACCAGTCCCAAATGGGATGAATCTTTCTACTTCCTGGTCCACGATCCGAAACGTCAGATGCTCGTGATAAAGGCATGATGTTTATATGCATTCAAGTTTTTCAGGATCTGAATGCTGTGTTCATGAACAGTAATAGGGGACCAGATTTTCAAACTCTCTTGTGTCTTGTTTCCCAGCTGTCCAGTGGTTGGGACCAGCCAATGGGATCACTGGTGGTGTCGGTCAAGGAGCTGCTTACAGAGCCAAAGCTGGTCCTGGACCAGTGGTTCTATCTGGACGGCGCCTTACCTGACAGTAAAATGCTGCTGAGGGCTGAGCTGAAGGTGAGAATCCTTTCTCTAAACACACGCAAACACACACACACACACACACACACACACACACACAAAGTATTGAACGACAGCTGAGCAGCATTGACACTCATTCCTGATTTTCATTCGCTAACCATAGATTCTGGAGTCCAAAATGGTGGATCTGATCGGAGGAGGCTCGCTGCCTTGTTCCGCCTCTGACAGTGGTTCAGGAATCGGGCAGGTGAAGCTGTCGCTTTCATACGCTACACAGCAGAGACAGCTCATCGTCACCGTCCACGGCTGCAGGTATGTTTCCTCCAAATGTTCTCAGGTGTGAATGTGTTCTTTTTCAGTTATTATTTTATAATTTGTGACACAACTTCCTCACTTCTCACCCTTTGGTGACCCTGGTCTGAATGATACTAGTCCTTAGAATATCAAATGTGTACAAAGGAGGACATGGTTGAAATATATAAAACAAGTAATCCTCAAGATACGAATATCCGGCTTCTTTGGCTTTTTTTTTTGTTTGTTTTTTTTGTAAAAATAATCTTGTTTTGCATTTGATGACTACAACACATTTCAAATAATTGGAACGTGGGAAACAGAAACTGACTGGATCGTTCCACAGGTAGACAGGTGACTTGTTACCAGGTTTACAAAATTATACTAAATGCATTAGAACTTTTTAATATACTTTCGCTTTAATGTGTCAATTTATTGAAGATAATCATTTTCCTTTCACAGAGGCCTGTTGGCTCAGAGTAAGGATGGAGTAGACAGCTATGTTTCCCTCATGCTGCTGCCAGATAAAAGTAAGACCACCAAGAGGAAGACAGCGGTGAAGAAACGAGACGTCAACCCAGAATACAATGAGAAGTAATCATCTGGTTCTGTGGCTTTATATTAAATGTAGAATATCTGAAGGTCTTTGATAAAAATGTGATGATGTTTGTTAATCCATTTAAGGTTTGAGTATGCAGTGAGTGAGGATGAGGTGAGGTTCAGACGACTCAGCGTGTCGGTGAAAAATAGCTCCGCCTCCTTCAGGAGCCGTGATGTCATTGGACAGGTCAGTCGCCTGTCTCCATCACTTACAAATGGCAACAAAGGACCAACAAATAATAATCTGGGTGTTCCCAGAATGTGGTGAAAACTTCACAGCACTCTCATTTTAAGATAATTCTGTTAAAACCACTTTTGGACTCGTACCTCACATTCTTTCTGACTGTTTTCTGACTGTGTGTTTTGCGTTTACTCGTTCACCTGCTCTGAAGTAAGTCCAGAAATGCCGCTCACACTTGTGTCAATGTCGTCCTTGCTCCTCAGGTGCAGATCGAGTTGGGTCAGTTTGATCTGTTGGCCGGCGTCAGAGAATGGTAAGCAGAGCCGAGGGAACGTTCTCCAGTCGAAGGGACGCTCTGTAATATTTGTGGCAACAGAAAGAGGTTTCTAGGGGTTGTGATACTGGAGTCAGAGAGTCGTCTTTGGGTGTTTTCAGTAGAGCATTACCTAACATTATTTTCTCCATCATTTTTTTAATCATTATTAAGTCATTGCTGGGGCGGCACGGTGGTGCAGTGGGTAGCGCTGTCGCCTCACAACACGGCGGGTCCGGGTTCGAGTCCCGCTCTGTGCAGAGTTTGCGTGGGTTCTCTCCGGGTTCTCCGGCCTCCTCCCACCTCCAAAAGCATGCGCTTCAGGTTGATTGGCCGGTCCCAAATTGCCCGTAGGAGTGAGTGTGTGTGTGCATGGTTGTTTGTCTTTGTGTGTGGCTCCGCGGTGCACTGGCGTCGTGCCTGGAGTGTCTCCCGCCCCAAGCCATGTGCCAGCTGAGATAGGCTCCAGCTCCCCATGACCCGCTACAGCAGATGAAGCGGCAGAAAATGAATGAATGAAGTCATTGCTGATAATTTAACTCAATGTTTTACATGACCTGTCTTTGTTTTTTCTAGGTTCACTCTGAAAGAGGAAGCTGAATAATCCTGCTTTCCGATGTCACAATTCAAACACTTATTACCGTACCACTGCTGCAGTCCACAAAGATGCCTTCTGCTTCACACCGTTTCATAGAGTACTGCTGTGGTAGCCTTGATCTGCTCCGACCCAGTTGTGTGTGTGTGTGTGTGTGTGTGTGTGTGTGTGTGTGTGTGTGTGTGTGTGTGTGTGTGTGTGTGTGTGAATGTATAGCAAAACATTATACTGCACCGTGTAATCATGTACATCCATACTCACACCAAAGATAAATACGCTGAAGTAGCTTGCAGGAATAAAATGCAGGTTTGTGCTGACTGAAAGTCACTTCACGATATGAAGTGTACACCAGCTTTGTGATTGGTTGAGTAAGTGTAAGATGGATAGAGAATGAGGTCATAGTTTGTTATTTTTTGTTGCAATGCTGCTTGAATTAGAGAGTGATTTCACATTTTTAGGCTAGCTTGGTTCCCATAAAGCCTAAAGCCGTTTCAGTATTTTAGATCTGTCTAATAAAACGCTTTTGTTTATGTTTTGTCATGTTTCGCAGCACTTTGCCAAAGTTTGCTTGAAGTTGTTTTGAAGGATTATTTTTGTGTATTTTTTTCTACAAGATATGTATTTGTCACACCCATGTCACAATATAATCATGGCATGTTTGATTTATTTTTTTCTTTGTATATTTGAAGGTTTGTGGATCAGAGCTAATAACGTTTGTTGAAAGGTGGTGACAAAAATAAAGAGATTTATTTACTCCTCATTTTTTACTATTGTGGAATGTGTCTTTTCTTTCATTGTATTAATCATTTACTTATACATGGTCCAAAGCCAGTTATTACGCTGTGAATTATTTTGGTAATTAAATATAAAGATATATTGGTGGAGCCACCTTGAATCTCCAGGTTGGGGGTGGTGGGGCTAATCCGATTTTCCAATTCAGAAGTCTGACTACGGAGGCGTTCAAATGTAAAATAGCGGTAGGAAATTCCGGTTTTGCAGTACACCGTAAACGCACCATAATCTAAGATCTTTTTACGTTTTGTTCTTTTTTTATTTAAGCATTGTAAAATGCAATATTAAAAATGAGCCTGTTGCAAAAAATATCGAGAAGACATAACTTTTTATCTAAGAGTTAATAAATAGTATAACTTTATTTAGGAAAGTTACCAAAATGTGGTACAACAACATGTTCCTGCGTTGTGACGTCACGACCTCCGGTACTTTCACTTTCTCTTCACGGGAAGAAGCGGAACAGAAAAACAAGACACGGTGAGTCAAATGTATAAAAGCTGCTATTTCACGTCTTTACTAACGTTCAAAAGTAGGTCTGACGACACTGAAGTCTCAGAGTGTGTGAAAGTTTAACCTGTCATTTCCTGCGTGGAGACATTTCAAACTACACGTCGTCGCTCCTCAAGCTGTAGGTTGACATGGTGCCTGTGTGAAGGTGTAGCCGGTCTACAACTAAACTGCTGTTCTTATGTTTGAAGGAGGAACACTGACACACGGACGACCTCATGGATGTGAGTAGAAACTGTGCTTTCGGTATTCATTTGACTCTAGTGTCTATTTTTATTTAAAAGTCCAATCTTCCTGTATGTAGCAATTGGGAAAACTTGCTCTCATGAATAGGATTCCAGTAAAAGAATGTTTCAAATCAAGGAACGCATTTCAAGCAAAAATGATTTTCATCAATTATTTTCCAACTCAATTTACAGTTATAGTCACCTTCATAAAATTTAATCCTTCTATCATTGAAGGTTTTTACAGTAGGTCTGGGTAAGTCACGGGATGTTGCAGTCTCTGACTGCCTTGGTTCTTGTTTTTTTTTTTTTTTTGTGAAATGACGTCTATGATCTATGCAAAGTGTATTATTCAAATCTATGGCCATAACTTCAAGGAAAAATGTTTTTCTATGGTAATTTTCCAACGCCGTCTCCTGCAGCTCATCTTTACCCTCTCCTTATAAATGCATTCACATATTTTCACATATTTAAGTTCTTTTGAGACAGTTTGATGACTGATGCCATCTGCTCAGCATTCATCAGCCGTTTTCAGTTGTGATAGCCTCCAAAAATATGTTAATATCTTCACTCCTTTGTAATTTAACGCTATTACAATCCATTTGAAACAGAGGAAGATAATTGGGACTTATCAAGAGGGGGAAACTTGTCCTGTGGCCTCACAGCAGGAAGGTTCTGGGTTTGTTTCCTGTCAGGGCCATACACATGGTTATTATTAGTCCTGTTATAATCACCTGATGAGTATTTTTGTTTACCATGACCATTCTCCATAACTGTTAAGTTAGATGAAACTAAAACGTCAGAAATCAGTCGGTAAAAATGGAACTGAAGAAAAAAATTACTAAATTATTGCTTTGTATGTTATTCAGAAGGAGTTGCAGGCAGTGGAAGAAAGAAGTGGTAGCAGTTCATCAGCAACTTCACCAGCAGTCAGTGACTTCTGGTATGTGAGTCACATCTACAAAGAAGCCATAGAACGCATTGAGAAAGAGAATGGAGTTCAAATCAAGGCGCAAGTGAATGTGAGAATTGAAGAAGACCGAAAAAATGCAGACTCAGAAAAGGCTCGTTCTGAGTTTATTGACCTTGTCCAGAAGAGCATCAGTGAATCTGTTAACTCAGTTATTCCTGTCAGATGCCTCGATCCAGAGAAGTTGAAGGCCACGCTCAGAATGGTCCAGACACCTGAGAGCAAGCTTCTGCTCGCCCTGTCTTCTGAAGAAATGATTATGTACGGGCCAAGACGAAGTCAAACTGCCCTCAACAAATGTCATCACTCAAATCCAACACAGCAAAATTTGAATACCTCTGATAATTCCGAAGCATCGACACGGACATCGCTGCAGATCAGAACGAGTATCAGAGACCCTCTGGTGGACGGAGGACTAACCATGGAGGAGAGTCACTGGAGACTGATTTCCACTTCTTACATTGAGCATATTGATAAAATCAAAGAGAAGTTTGGTGTGAGTTTTCATGAATCTGGCATCACTGAAGGAAAAGTCACAGTCAGAGCTCATTACCAAAGATCTGAAGGTCGTAGTTCAATGGAGAGTCATGCTATCAGAGCTCTTCTTCAGCTGTGCCAGAAGGTTGTCTTGTCATCCGAGAGCATAATCAAACACCGATGTACCACTGGGCCCAGAGGACGACTGATGAACACCAAGTCAGATGGTGCTGCCAGAGTGTCCAACGGCCAATCAGGATACAGCACAGCAGATACTGGCACACCCACGGGAAAGGGAGCACCAGCTGGAGACGATGGCGACGATAATTGTCCTATCTGCCAGGATAAAATCAGCAATAAGAAGCAGCTGCAGTGTAAACATGAGTTCTGTGAGGAGTGTCTGGCACAGTCATTGAGAAACTTCGGACACATCTGTCCGGTATGCAGAGAGGTCTTTGGTGTGATCGAGGGAGACCAGCCAGATGGACAAATGTCATACACCGTAGAGCCCTCTCCTCTCCCTGGATTCTCAGACTGTGGCACCATAGTCATCATCTATGATATTCCACATGGAAAACAGACGGTAAATGTCTTCATTTAAACATATGGAGACACAGTGTATCAGAAAGTCCATTTTTCACATGATTTTCAGTTTGTTTGTTGTTTTTTTTGTTATCTACTTCTTCTCCTTTGGCAGAGGAAGCATCCAAATCCTGGAAAGCCCTATCGTGGTATTTACAGAGAAGCGTATCTTCCAGACAATAAGAAGGGCAGGGAAGTGCATGGCCTCTTGAGCAGAGCATTTCAACAAAAGCTGATTTTTACAATTGGAACATCCAGAACAACGGGGATGGAAAACCAGGTGACCTGGAACGACATTCATCACAAGACCTCAAGGAAAGGAGGACCAGAGAAGTACGACAGATCTATTATTTTGAATGAAAAGACTTCTGATGCCAAGTCTATATGAACTGACCCTTGCACATATTTTCTTTCCCCAGATTTGGGTATCCTGACCCTGGATACCTGAGCAGAGTCAGAGAGGAGCTGATGGTTAAAGGCATCAAATGAAGAGTTAAGAATTATTTTTAGACTAGTTGTTTAAAAGAAGAAATCACATATATGTTGTTTCTCTTATTACTGTATGTTGGGTCAGAATTAAATAATCTTTCCATTGTTTTTTTTTCCATATGATGGAAAAATGACTTCTATTATTGTGATATCATACACAGCTAATCACTTTATAACAAAAATTGTTAGTAGATTTTCTGTTATAATGTTCACTGCCAAAATCTAAGGTTCCCTTGTTAAAACTTCATTTCTAAAACTATAAAACGGGACTGATTTCCTGTCAGTCCTAAATCATTATCTAACCAATCAGCATTCATTAGAAGAATAAATTGACAATGGAAAGAACAGAAATGAAGTTGTTGTACGAAGAAGGGCGACAGAGAAACACTTTTGATAGAGGATGTCCTCTGGGTTTGTTGTTTGTCAGTTTCTCAGAAGACAAAAAAATCTCTCTTTGAAATTTAACTCCATGTTCACGTGACCTGAATTATGTCGTTTGTACAATAAATGATTAAACCAACTCATACTGACAGTATTCTTCACTTTATCAACTCAGGATTGAACAGGACTCAAAAAACAACGGCTTGTTTTCTGTACAATTTTTAAAATTTTATTTATAACAATATCTGTTATTTAGTTTGTAAAGTACTCCAGCAAAAATTACACATTATTCTCTTTCCAGAAGAAAGTCTGAGCCTCCATGCATTGTGTACTATAAAAGCTATGTGTCATTTTTCATAAAAAAAGGACAAATCAACAGTTCTGAAAATGCATGTATGATTTTGCAAAAATGTTCTTTAGATAAAATGATTGTACTTCTCTCTCAAAGACAAAACATATACAACAGCATAAAGTAACACTGACAAATAAGCAAAGTAAAAACTTATTGTAGTTACATTAAAGATCGGTGTTACTTTGACATGCATTAAGATATGGCTGACACATTTCTGACAGAAGCAGCATTTTGGAACAAGGGGCTGAGCATAAGTACGTGAGAGCAACCAGAATGGTAGCATTAGCAGCAGCAGAGCACAGAGGAGAGAGATAAGAAAGAGCTCCAGAAGAACTCTGAGGACCAGATGAACATAATGCACTTAATTCATTCCAAAACTGAATCTACTTCCACAAAAATAATGGACTGGAGAAGAAAAAAAAAAACTACAGACAAAGGATCCATCAACATTTTTTTTCCTGACATTTTACCATTATTGCAGACTTTCCTTCCTTCTGGGGAAGATCCTTGTAACAGACATCTGTGTGACATAGACATGACACAGAGTCTTATATGTCACACATCCCTCCCTTCACGAGCCAACTGCCCACCCATGAAGGTATTATCCTCACAAACTATTTACACCTGTGATGTCCACCCACCGTTCTGCCTGGAATGTTAAACCTATGACCAACTTCCTCACCCTCCAACTCCAACATAACACAATGAAACAGCTCACATCCTCTCAAATCAGCAATGCAGGAGTTCGAACTGTCAGAGTTAATCAAACATACCTGTTACATCTTACTGTACGTAACCTACAGTATACATAATACCGTAAAATATGAATTCTGTGCAAGGAAGACAACACAATCATTTCATTGTTCTCTGGAAAAAAAAAAGGAAATACTGTAGTTGCCATCTTTACATGTGCTACACACAAACGGTGCTATCACAAATCTGAATCACACAATCTTTCGAGAAACCCAGCGAGACAACATATGTACCGATTTAGTAAACTTTTGTTTTTGCTTTTCCCGCTCAAAGTCAAATACAAACAACAGATAGTTGGCACTCGTGAAATGGAACAATGTTTTTTTTTTTCCTTATCTATACAATTCATACAAAAATAAAAAAAAATTCAAATTGCTCCAATGATAGCATCTTTTGATTTTCTTGTTTCCATTTCATTTTGCACAGAGGTAGTGGCTATTTGGGTAAGGGGGTAAAAGGAAAAGGTGTAAATTAAAAATCTCTCATAGAAAATGTTACTAACTTTTGACCAGAGGAATCTCAAAGGAACAAAATATAATACTGCAATCACATACAAAAGTAGTCCTTCATTTTTGTACATTTTATACAGTGTTCACACTTTTTAATCATTTTTTTTTTACTTTTTGATATTTTTTTGTTTAGTTTGTATTTTAAAAGGCAAGAAAAAGGATGCATTGGGAATAACGTGATCCAGGCCAACAGACAGTTTATGCCAGGGGGTCCACCAGGGGCTCCTCATCTCCACGTGATAGCAGCTCCTTCTTCTCGTCTGTGCTCGCCAGGGAGTTGCGACTGTTGTGAGCTCCCATGTACAGAGTGGCGTATACTGGGTTTGTGAAGTTGGTGGGCTGAAAAGGGTAAAAATCATACATTTAGCTATTTTTACAGGCATATGGGAAAAAAAAGTGGATCGATATAAAGACATTTCTGATATTTTACCTTGTCTGGATCCAGCGTGAAATCTGCATCAAGCAGCTCCCCGGCATCGTCGTCAGGTTCGCCCTCGTAGATCTTGTAGGCAGGGTTCCCAATCTCCACATTCATGGCCCCATTAGTCATCCTTTGGTGCTGGAAGCCCTTCGCCCTGCATAAATTATCAAGGGTACAGTCATACATTTGTGTCTCAATCTATTGTATGAAGTACTTAACAGTATAAGCAGGGACACAGCCACTTTACGCAGGGAGGGAAGAGGCATTACAAGACTTGCACCACCATCCAGGCTGGGGGGGAATAAGCCACAGCACAGACACCGACACAACCCAGCATTCCAGTACACTATCACAGATTGAGACACAATGGACCTGGAAATAGGACCTTTAAAGGGGCAGTGTGTATGATTGAGTGACATCTCGTGGTGTAGTTGCAGAACGCTACCAACTGAACAACCCTCTCCTCGCCGGCTCTTTGTTAGCGGGCTAGGAACCGACGGTGACCTCTAAAAATTGTGAAAGACCCTCTTTTACCTCATTTCTTTATGAGCCACAGCAGAAACAGGGTTGATTACCCACCCCCTCTCTGATGGCTCATTTTAAACAACAACTGCCAATAGAGCCCCTTAAAACATACACACTGGACCATTGATGAAGAAATTACTGAAGATCCACAATAGATCACCACCACGACAGATCCTCTGTATGAGATTTTCCAATCTGAGCTTGGGAGAATGTTGTCACACTAACACAATACAAATCACAGCACAGGACAGCAAATACAATATAGCACAATATGATGGCTGTAGAGCACTAGTGCCCAGTGCACAGACAGATCTATTAAATAGATCTGCCCAGTAGGAGAAAATCTGCAGGAGCAGGATGAGCGGCAGCTCCCGCGGACATCCGACACAATGATTTAACATTCACCACAGGACCAAACACTGGACAGCAATGAAGACGTGTGGATAAGGAAAGAAGATAGGCAGAGAGACAGAGAGACAGAGAGAGGGAGCATCAGAATGCAGAATTGAATGAAGGAATGGAAGCAAAGAGTAATCCTGGCCACCGTTACCGCAAATGTCTGGAGTTTGTTTTGCTGGGTCGACTAGACCTGAGGAGCAGAAAAAATGCCATTAAAAGAAAGGAGAATAAGAGTGCAGATGGAGGAAAGCAAAGGTAGAGAAAGATGGAGGAAAAGAGTGAATACGGAGGACAAATCTAAGCTGTCTCTTGTTGCTCACCCTCTCATCCGTTTCCTGTACCAGAACAAAGCTCCTGCGGCCAGCAGAACCAGCAGCAACAACAGCAGCACAGGTACCACTATGGAAGCTGTGCCTGGACACACACACACACACACACACACACACACACAGTGAATTTTCAGCTAAAATCGCATTCAGAGAATTTCATTTTTAGCTTCACAGTAACAAAGTTGATTTACGTCCACTTGTGCTTGAGTTGCCTTCAATGGTGGTCACAGATTCACAGCGATGTCCCGTCCACCCAGGGGAACATCTGCAGGTGCGAACACACACACGCACAGACACGCACACGCACAGACACGCACACGCACACTCACACACACACACACACACACACACACACACACACACACACACACACACACACACACGCAGCAAATAGGAGCTTTATGTATGCATGCCGGGATACAACACAGACATTCACACATCAACAATCATGAATGAACACAAAGCTCCTCACCTGCACTCTGGAAGTCTGGAGATGTGATTTATTGAACACTGGCCGTTTGCACAGTACTCATTTGTGTCACATGTGTAACAGCTGGGCTGGACTCTTCCATTCGTGCAGCTATACAACATATAAGAAATGTGAGTGATGGTGAAAAACACAACTTTTCATGTTTGTGTTTCATTGTGTGGAGGAAATGTGTGTGTGGTAGGGCTCCTACCGGCAGGTGAAGTCCCCTGTAGAGGTGAAACTGTTGCTGGAGATACATTCGCCATCACGACAGTAGTGACACTTGTCGATCTCACACGTGCTGCCGGTGTACTGAGGCAGACAGCGGCACAGTTTGGAGCCGTCTTCCCTCTGCAGACACGTGCCTTGATTGAGGCAGTGGCCTTCACAGCTTCCTGCTCACACATTCACAAAGAGTGCACCGCTTATCAACCAGACCAGGTAATCCGATTACAGTACATATCTAACTTCATGGTGGGTACAACACTCACTGTAGTGGCACTGGTCGCCCAGAAATCCTGGGGGGCAGCTGCAGGTCGGCTGGTTGCCGATGCTGACGGAACAGTTGCCGCCATTTTTGCAATAATCTTTACAAGTGTGCAGATTACAGTTTGGCCCTGTGAAACCTGTCAGGCATCGACAGGTGGGAGAACCTGTAGAAAGATCCACACATGTGAGGATAAATAGTAAAAAAAAAAACTCATAGTGACCGTCATCAAATACTCACAGCCACAAGACACAAGTAGGAAAATGAAGTCATATTGTCCACATCTCACCTGTAGGAGAAGGCGTGCATGTGCCTCCGTTCCGGCAGTAGTCCCTGCACTGGTCGATCTCACAGCGATCTCCTCCATAATTCGGTTGGCAGCGACACTTGGGCTGCTTGTGAGCGTTCAGGAAACAGCTGCCTCCGTTCATACACTGAACCAAGCAGGGGCCGCTGGGAGGAGCTGGAGAGGATGGCGTTTTGTTTCAGTCACGCAGAAGTATTCAGCTGAGGTTGACAGTGTGTGTGTGTGTGTGTGTGTGTGTGTGTGTGTGTGTGTGTGTGTGTGTGTGTGTGTGTGTGTGTGTGTACTCACAAACAGGAGACAACGTGGGAGTAGGCACCTCGACACATGTGCCGTTGTCCAGCCTGCGTCCATTGGGACATGTGCAGACTGGCCCACTGGGACTCAGCAGACACAGCCATTCACATTTCTTCCTGTCACAGGGGTTGGTCACTGACAGAAACAGACAGGAAATGAATAAAATTTCCAAATGTGACCACCTGTTACAGTTCTCTCTTCTTCATTACGTTTGTTTTAGTGAGAGTCTGGCTTCTACTTACTCTCAGGCTGCTTGTAGCGGTGGTACAAAGCTATATCTGTGGCGTGGTTCATTCCAGTCGTCAAATTCTCAACGGGGCCTTTACCAAACTTATTGACTCGGAATACATAGTTGTTGATGTAGGTGACGCCATAGATGTAGTCCTCAAAGACGTCGATGCTGAAGGGTTTACGGAGCTCTGCAAAAAAACAGGACTTGTTATAGAAGCTTCATTATTAGTATTCAATACCTTTTTCCATAAAATCCCTGCTGAGCTCTGACCCATGACGTTTGATTACTTTACTAATGCAGATTATAACAGAGGCTGCGTGAGCAGACGTCACTCAACTGTTCTTAATGCTGCTGACTGCCACGACTGCATCGCTGCCGTTGAGTCTGACGCTGCAGATCACTGAGAGTTTAGCATCAGCCCAGTAGAGACGCTCGTTGAAGTAATCCACCGCCAGACCTTTACAAAGAGACAAACAAGACAGATTAAAAGGACAGATTAAAAGGACAGATTAAAGATGTGTCCACGTCGAGCGGATGACTGAAAAGCAATCGTCTGTATTTGTTTTACCGGTTGGCCACTGGATGTTTTCCTCCACCAGCGTCTCTCTCATGGTTCCGTCCATTGCTGCTGTTTCGATCTTGGGGTGGTTTCCCCAGTCAGCCCAGTACATTTTCCTAATGGTGGAAAGGGAAAACTTCATTGTTGCTCGATTACAGTTAAATCTACATTTGAATTCTTTTTGTTCCCAAGAGGATCTGCTCACCCTCTCTGAGGGTCGACCACGATGGCGTAGGGCTCATCGATCATGCCGGAGATGAGAGTTTTGCGGTGACGTCCTCCACTTAGCTGCGCGACCTCGATGACATCCCTGCCAGAGTCAGTCCAGTACAAGTTTCCTGCCACCCAGTCCACAGCGATGCCACGGGGCATCTTCAGATCGGGGATCTAAACACACACACACAGAGGAAAACCACACTGAGACCCACTAAAAAGAGACACACACGCATCAAAAAGGTTTACTTTAACCGCACTTGCCTCCACGTTTGTAACCCTTGAGCTAGTTTGCCGTCGGTTACGGTTGTTATTAGGGGAGGAAGAGGAAGAAGGCAGCTCATAGGAAGAAATGCGCCCGGTGTGCCAGTTTGTCCAGTAAATGCGATTGGTCTTGACGTGAAGGTCCATGGCATCGATACGCACGTTAGCATCGCCCTGGAAGATCTGCTCGTAGCGCCAGTTTGGTATGGACGGGTCCAAGCTGCGGATCTCATTGTCATCGGCGATGTAGAGGACTTGTCTGGGAGCTGGGATAAAAAAGGGTTATCATAGCAGAGCAGAGACATGAAAAATAAACCTAGGAAGCTGGGAACCA
Organism: Antennarius maculatus; assembly: GCA_013358685.1. Taxonomy (NCBI): domain Eukaryota; kingdom Metazoa; phylum Chordata; class Actinopteri; order Lophiiformes; family Antennariidae; genus Antennarius; species Antennarius maculatus. The sequence continues at coordinate 18,082,244 of CM023609.1, read as the reverse complement.
TTCGTGGTAGAAGCGCTCACCATCGGCCTTGCACGTCTCATTGATTCTGGTGAAGTACTTGTGGCAGCTGCATTTGTGGGAGCCCTTTGTGTTGTTGCAGATGTGGGAACACGTTCCAAACTGACTACACTCGTTCTTATCTGTGACAAACACCGGAGTGATACGCTGAACTTCACGCAAAGCTAGTTTTATGTATTCAAGAAGGAGATTTTAGCGATAACATAAATATCCAAAATGTAGCAGAGGAAAACCTCACCTTCGCATCTGTTATGGCCTTTGGACTGGAAGCCAGGTTTACAGGAGCAGAAAGAGTCAGTGCCAATCAGCACACAATGAGCTTCGTCTCCATCTCCACAGGCTGTCCTGTTGCTGTGGCAATCGTTCAGGATCGTGTCTGCGGGCACAGAAATGAGAAATGAGCATGCATTCGCTCTGATAACTCTGCAGAACAGAAGCTGTCAAGAAAAGAACTGAGCTGTGACAAAAATCACCTTTTTTGTTGCAGTTGATTTCATCCGAGCCGTGATCCTCGCAGTCATTGAAGTAGTTGCAGCGCAGGACCGAGCTGATGCAGCGGCCGTTGGAGCATTGAAACTCATCCTTCTGACACACCGGAGTGGACGGCAGAACTTCTAGAGATGGAGAAGACATCAGTGACCCTGATTCTAACCTTTATGCGTGGTTCAGATACATCACATTGAAATTTCAATGAAAGGCTTTTTAGAATTGTCGATATGACCACAGAAAGCTCTGAAAAACACTCACGGCAGTTGAGTTCATCGCTGTCGTCCCCACAGTTGTTCACGCCATCACAGCGTTTTGATAACGGCAGACACACACGATCGTTAAGGCAGCGGAACTGCCTCGTGGGGGGACACTGGAATTTTACTGAAGGACAAAAGGTAAGAAACATTGAGAAAGAAAAAAATGCTTAAGAAACTGGTGTTCAGGAACACGATCCACGTGTGAAATAAAGATTCTCACCACACTCTTCTTGATTCTCATCAGAGTTGTCACCACAGTCGTCCTCGCCATCACACTTCCATCCCAGAGGTTTACAAAGAGTGTTGTTGCACTGGAACTCATCCAGGGGGCAGTTTGTACTCACTGAAATGCAAGGTGAGGAATAAATGTGACAGCAGCCTTAAATCCATCCATGTTTTCCATTCGTGACATATTTGGCTGTGTGCGTGTTTCTTACCACCAGTGTCACAACTCTCCTCATCGCTGCCGTCTATACAATCGGCGTCAGCATCACAGCGCCAGCGAATGGGGATGCAATGCATATTCTTGCACTGAAACTGATCGCTATCGCACTTCACATCACAGCCATCCTGAAACAGAGTTGATAACTCTCTTTGTTAGCGCCCACAGAACGCCAAATATAAAAGAAAAAAGTTAATAAAGGCATAAAATGAGCCACACCTCATCGGAGCCATCAGCACAATCGTGGTCCCCGTCACACTTCCAGCGCCCAGCAATACAACGGCCGTTTGTGCAGGAAAACTCGCTCTCTGAACACTGCCGAGGCACTGAGGAGAAACACACCGGTTGAGGAGACAGAGATGGAAAAATGAAGTACAAAGCAGAGGCGAGGAGCAAGAACGGGGTTATGTAAGGGAAGAGAAGAGAAAGGTGGGAAAGGGACTGATTGCGAAAAGAACAGGGTGTTGTCAAGAGCCACACACTTTAGAAAAGAAACTATCACGGCACTGACTCATTGGGAACAAAGACGAGGAGGTTACAACATTCTTCACTGAATGTAGCAGAGGAGCTAGAGGAGTTGGAGGAGCTATTGGGTTTGAAAAGAAAGGGAAAAAAATCACAAAAACGCACAGATAACTGGGCAGCTGAGGCTGTGGATGACTGAGCTGAAACTATGAAAACACCTACCTCTGGCTCACATCAACAGGCCAGTGTGAAATGCAAAATAGACACGAGATGACATGAGATGCGCAGATGGACACAGAACCAATCAACACAGAAGGAAATCAAATTCTCATCCATGAGTGTAGTCGATTAAGAATAACAGACAAACACACACACAAACTGGAAGGAGAGACTGAGAAAGCGATGTGAGCGTACCACACTTGTCTTCATCAGAATTGTCCCCGCAGTCGTTGTCGTAGTCGCATTGCCAGCGTCCGGGAACGCAGCGGTTGTTCTTACAGCGGAACTGGTACGGTTCACAAGTCCTCTCATCTGAGCAGCAGCAGACACAATCAGCACAAACACGACCACGTCACCCAGAGGCTTTCCTTTCTTTCTCTATCTACTGCGCCGTCCATACCGCATTCCTCTTTGGGTTCATCCGAACCATCCCCACAGTCGTCCTCTCCATCACACTTCCAGCGTGCCGGGATGCACCGTCCGGAATCCTTGCAGCGGAATTCATCCACACCACAGGTCATCTGAGCTGCAGTGAAGAGGATAGAATGGATTAGACCTCACCTATACTAGGTATGGGATTAATCCCTGTTTCTGAACCAGAAAACAACTAACTGATAGCAACATTAACTTCAACAAATGAATCATTGACAGCTGGATAATATTAACGCATCAATGGATCATCACGCTCTCATTTTCAGTTGTGTTGATGCTGTAAAACATTAATTTGCTTTTTGAAACCCTGATGTAACTTTGTATTTCTAGCACACGCTAGCCTCCATTCCACGCAAACGTTCAGTGGCGTTTGAGCGCCGCCTTACTGCAGTTGGCTGGCTCATCAGATCCGTCCACACAGTCGTTGTCTCTGTCACACACCCACACCCGTGGGATGCAGCGCTTGGTGATGGCGCACTGGAACTGGTTGGGTGCACATGTAACTTCGGCTACATGGGAAACAGATAAATACCAAATTACAAGAGTCACAAATCAAAAGGATTAGATTATAGTAAATTTCTCTCAGCAGCTCCGAGAGGTTACAGGTTAGAGGTTTGTAATTCTTATAGCTTTGCATTTGAAGACTGACCTCAAATGAACAGTTCAAGTCATTTCTCGGTGGAGTATGAATGTGTTCATCAAAGGTCAAGGCAATTCCTTTTGCACAACATCGTTTGTAACATCCAAAGTAAAGGTCAAAAAGAAAGAGCGATCCAAGTCCCGTCTCCTTCAATGGCAAGTTACAGTATGTGGAGGCGTGTGTGTGGAATGAAGGGGTTTACATCAAACAGTAGGGTTCATCCCTTACAGTTATAGACATTTTTTTCCATTAGCGAGGCAAAGTAAAAGATGGCCTAAATGAAAAACTTACGGCAGTCTTTCTCATCTTCTCCCTCGCCACAGTTATCCTGTCCGTTGCAACGGAAGATTCCTGGGATGCAGCGACTTGGGTGGGTGCATTTAAATTGACTCGGCAGACACACATGAATATCTGGAAAAAAAAAAAAAAATTAGGCAACGGAGGATGAAGGTTATTTAAAGTATATGTGAGAAAATGATTCAAGGGGAGTGTGTATATCCAGGTGTGTGTGTGTGTACCGCAGTTGGCCTCATCAGAGTTGTCCTGGCAGTCATTGTCTCCATCACAGATGTAGGCTGGGTTGGTGCAGATCCCCGTCCCACACTGGAACTGACCAGGTCTGCATTTGAACTCAGCTACAGCAACAGAATCCGGCACAGAATTAACAAACAGATTCCATCTGCGATGACAAGTCATCATAACCCATCATGCCACTCACCACAGTCTGCGGGCTCATCGGATCGATCCCCACAGTCGTCCTCTGTGTCACACTTCCACCAAAATGGAATGCACTTGTCGTTTTTACAGACAAACTGAAATATCAGTGGCAAAAAGTCCATTAGTTTCTTTTAGATTTGACATGTTACGTGGTAAACCTCTAACACTACAGCCTCATGTGTGCTAACCTGACTTGCAGTGCAGTTGGATAAGCATTGTTTTCCATCGGCTGCTAGATAAAAGTTAGTGGGGCAGGCACACTTGTAGCCCCCTCCAGGTGAGAGCAGACACAGGTTACTGCAGCCTCCATTGTTGATCTGACAGGGGTGATCGGCCACTGAATGTCAGGGAAGACACAAAAGTAAAGTTATGAAGATCATGAGCAGACTGATGATTTCAAAGTGCTCGTGAGTGACCTCAGTTTCACCTTCAGGCTGGCGGTAGGGGTGGTAAATGTGGACGTCCATCGGTCTGTGTAAGGTGCTGATCAGCACCGTCTTGTTCACTCCCAGCGTTTTATGAGCTCTGTTGATTGACTTGGTCTCCCAGTCCGTCCAGTAGATGAACTCTTCAAACAGAGTCATGGCAAAGATGTGGGGGATATCCTGAACCAGAACTACGGGAGAGAGGGCAAGGGCTTAAAGTCAAATATATTAGTAACACAACTGGAAAAGTGCACACATCATGCAGTTCATGTGTTTGTTACTTGTGTGTCTGCTGGTTCCGTCCAGACTGGCAAAGGCGATGTAGTCCTCACGAGCGTCGGCCCAGTAGATCCGGTCGTTGACGAAGTCCAGCGTCAGGCCGTTGGGCCAGGTGATCTTATCCTCCACTATGACACTCCTGTTGTTCCCGTCCATCCCAATCCTCCCAATGTGTGGGCTGTCCCCCCAGTCCGACCAGTACAAGTATCTGTCGGGGGATGTGTGTTTTATGAATTATGACGTTCTCTAATAAGAATCCACTGGATTCTGGGTGTCTTCTGTTAAACGGAACTAAATCATTACCACTAACTGTCATCTGTGGATTTAACTCCATGAATCCATTGACCCAGATGTTTTGCAGTGTCATTCTCACCCGTAGCGTACGTCCACGGCAACGGCCCGCGGCTCCCGCAAGCCGCTGTTGACCAGAATCGTCCGGTAAGCTCCATTCAGCTTTGACACCTCGATGGTGTCCCGTCCCTTATCGCACCAGTACAGGTTCCCTCCTACCCAGTCCACCGCCAGTCCGTCCGGATTACTGAGCGACGTGCGATGAAGGACCTAATACATGAGCAAGCACTTTGTAATTCCAAAATCTTTGAGCTACGATAAAGAAATTAATCATCTTTCCAGGGATTTTGCTTCTAGCACAAGTATCCTGATAGATCCTTTGAAGCGCCAGGCTAAATTTAGGTTTAATTATCCACATAGAGCCGGACTGACCTGAACGTCACTGCCGTTGATATACATCCTTCTTATCATGCTGCCCTGGGTGGTCACATCTGTCCAATAAATCATCTGCTGGCGGTAGTCGAAATCGAGAGCCACGGCATTGTTCAGTCCCTGTCAAAGCAGCAGGAGTTCCATTAGCCTGAGCCGAAGATAAACCCTTGTAGGATTTCTAAGCGTTTCAAAAGGACCTACTTTCTATGCAAGTCTCACCTGTTTGAGCAGCGTGTAGTTTGAGCCGTCCAAATTGAGCTTTCTCAGATAGTAGCGGTTGGCAAAGATCAGGAAGGGTTCCTCATCTGCATGGGAATTATACGAGAGTGGATGTAGCGCAGACACGTCCTGCATGTCGTCAGCCTTGTCATGTTTTCTTACCGGAGGTGGATTTGCATATGGTGGGGTTTTCAGGGCTAGGCTTGTAGCCGTCCACACACAGACAGTGGAAGCTGCCGTGTGTGTTGATACAGCGCTGTGTGCAGGGATAGGTGGTGGTGCACTCGTCTATGTCGACACACGTCTTGCCATCGTCTTTCAGACGGAAGCCGGGGCGGCATCTGCACTGTGAAAAAGCAGATCCCGGAGCAGATAAAGCAACTATGCATGGCGCTCAGTTTCCAATTGTGTTAGCACAGAAATCGCAGCAGAATTCCACAGAGTTCACTTACTTTGAACCCAATTTTAAGGTCTTCACAGAGCTGGGAGCAGCCACTGAGTTTGCTGTTCAGGCATTCGTTTATGAAGCAGTTCAGCTCATCTGAGCCGTCGCCGCAGTCGTCCTTATGGTCACAGAGTAACGTCTCGTTCACACAGTTCCCATTGTTGCAGGCGTACGCTGTGTTGTTGCATTTCTTCTCTATTTCATAAAATAGGTAAATGAGAATTTAATGTAGAGAAAGTGTTAAAAGGTTTATATATTATTCTGGTTGAAGTCTCATGAATTATGCTGGTGCCATAAAATCACATTAACCTCCGCACTTATGATTATGTTTGCCTTCTGTACCACACTAAAATATTATTTGGCCTTTGCTTTAGCCACATTTTTCTTTCTTAAAATTAATTTGCTGAAATGCTACATATGATAACATATCCCGAAACAGGAGTGTTAATTATGGGGCAAAAAAATAAAAGTCAAAGTAATGCGCTGCTCTTTTTGGCAGTGTGGATCCAACCTGGCCCAATGCAGCGTGGATTCTTGGGGGCTTCATCTGACTGGTCATGACAGTCAAAGTCTCCATCACACTCCCAGGAACTCTGGATGAGGCAGCGTCCGTTGGCGCAGCGGAACTCATCAGCTCTGCATGTTGGGTATTCTGTGGCATTAAATGGCACAACGGTGACAGTTAAATTCAAAAATGGTGAAAGGATGATGTTGAAAACCGTCCCTTGAGGAGTTGGGGGGTCACTCACCACACTCCTGGGACTCGTCTGAGCCGTCGCTGCAGTCGTTGTCGTGATCGCACACGAAGTGTTTGGGGATACACTGACGGTTTTGGCACATGAACTCATTGCTGCTGCACGTGTCTTTGAACACTGAGGCAAAAATACGTGGGATGGGAGTGAGAGACATAACTTTAATATTCTTTCTTGTCTATATGGGTAATTAAAATGATTTATTCCCCAGTCTGTGCTCACCACAGCCAGCTTTGACACCCTCATCAGCCCCATCAGGACAGTCCTTGTCGCCATCACACTTCCATTGCTGAGGGATACACATGTGTGATACAGGACACTGGAACGCCTCCGGACTGCAGGTTTTGCTCTCTGCGAAAGAAAGATGTTACCAGAACAGAATTCCGTGGGGATCCCTTCATGTTTGATCATGTTATGCTCCTAAGTAGTTTTCCGCTCACTGCATTTGCTGTCCTCGTCGCTGCTGTCGCCGCAGTCGTCAGCGCCATCACAAACCCAGAGTTTGGGAATGCAGCGGCGGTTCCCACACTCAAATTGAGAGGGTGAGCAAAATTTGTCTAAAGGGGCGCAAAGAAAGTATTAAGTGCAAAATACAAGCGTCACAACAAAATAATGGTCTGTTGCACTTGATGTGAAGTTGCCGGATGTAAACTCACCACAGTGAGCCTCGTCTTCACCGTTCTCGCAGTCATTCTCTTTATCACAAGTCCAACTCATAGGTATGCAGCGTCCACTGGGACAGGCGAAGAAGGGAGGAGAGCACTTTGTTTTCCCGCTCCCTGACAGAGGGATAGAAAAGTTAATCCGGCATAGAAGTAAAAATGGAAATTCAATTTTACTTTCCTATATTTTACATAGGTTTTTGCAAAAGTGTGTCACAGCTGGAATAAATAAAAAACAGACACTTTGCTCTAATCGATCTCAAAAAAAAAAAAAAAATACAATTTCAGCTTTCAATTTAAGATTGTAAGAAGATTTAGAAGGTTTGTAAAATACCTGGACAATTTCTTTCGTCTGAGAAGTCTCCACAATCATTAGCTCCATCACATTGCCACGAAGGTGCAAAGCAGAGCGTGGTGAACTCGCACTTCTGAAACGTCACTCCCTTCACTCCCAGATGGAAGTAGCTGGAACAGTCTGTGGCAGCTGGACAAAAAAGAGCAGCGCTGCTTTATAACACAGCCAGACCAGAAGAAGGGGACGACAAGCTGCATGGAATCATTTTCACTTACTGCAGTTCATCTCATCACTGGCATCCTCACAATCCACTTTCTGATTGCACTTGCTGGAGTTGGAGATGCATCCTCCATCTCTGCACTGGAACTGATCGGCCGAGCAAAGTGTGGCTGGCAAAGACAAACACCAGAGATGACGTTTAGTTTTCAAGGTTTTTCAACAACCTTACGTGGCCGGAGGGGACTGGACTCACTGTTACAGAAGGCTTCATCAGAATTGTCTCCACAGTTGTCCTGCCCGTTACACCAAGAGCTGTGGCCCACACAACGTCCGTTCACACACCGCCGGTAGCCCTTCTTACACACACGGTTGGCTGGAAAATACGTCGGAAAAATTGAAAACTCAAAATATACATATCAACAAGAATGTGATCGAAGACTATTTTGACTGAGAATAATGCTACCACTCACCACAATAGGACTGTTTCTCATCAGATTTGTCCTTGCAGTGGGCCATACCATCACAAGTCAGGGTGTAGCTGATACAGTCACCGTTTCCACACTCAAACTCATCAATACTGTTGCATGTAGTGTTGAGAGCTGTGAGGCAAAGAAAGAAAAACAAGCACTTCAGGGTTTTCCTTCCACTCAGGCATGCGTTTTTTTCTTTGAATAACTTCACGTTTCCTGCTTCCTGTATTACCCGTGCAGGTGTTATCTTCCAAAAGCTTCCTGTCTCCACGGCAACTGCAATTGACCCTTCCCTCAGAGGTCAGTAAACAAAGGTCCTGACATCCTCCATTGTTGACATGACACTGAGAGAACTCACCTTTGAAGATATGAGAAAAGATAAAGAAGGTTAGTCACATAAACCTCCACCTGCATGTTCATCCACACACTCAGAGTTCAAAGGGTGGACCGAGGGCTTTGACAACCAATCAGATTACACATTCAATCCGGAACAGTAGCGGATGTCATAACTCACAGCTGTTGGTGTCATTGGCCACAGCGACGATGCCCATTGGCTGCTGTGGAATGTCGGCGCGCAGCATCTTCATGTCTCCTCCGGTGTATTTATCGGCCCGAAGCACCGCCCTCCTCACCCAGTCGGTCCAGAAGATGTAGTCTCCATACACAGCCAGGCCGAACGGATGCACAGGCTCGTTCTCCAATACCACCTGCAGGGGGAGCCACACCCACAGTCACCACCTCAATAAAATGCAGCCTGTCCTGTGAGAACCACACAACATTCACAAAAAAACCTGTGCACATCACTCACGTAGCGCCGACTGCCATCATACTCGCAGCGCTCAATCTTGTCCAGTGTGGCATCAGAGAAATAAAGTTTTTCGGCTCGGTGGTCGATGGCCAGTCCGTTGGGGGTTCGGATGTCGCTACCGATGATCACCAGTACGTTGCTACCAGTCAGTGTGGCTCGCATGATGCTGGGAGATTGCTCATTCCAGTTGGTCCAAAACATGAGACTGCAGGAGAAAGTCTGAATCAATGACGAGCATTTACAGAAACGTTTTGAAATAACTTAATGGTATGAGAGGTATGATGTGAATTATTGTCCAGTAAATCTAACCTGTGACACTCGTCTAGGACGAAGGCTCTGGGGTGGTCGTCTCCTGCCATGGTGACCACGGTGTGTCTGTCAACGGCTCCCCAGTGGCTCTGATCCACCGTGTGTCGGGTGATGGATGACGTAGTATAGCTGGTCCAATACAGCATATCCCAGGCCCTGTGGTACGCCAAGCCCTCCACTGAGCCAACATCTGAACGACAATGAAAGAATAGAGGAAAAGCAAAGGGAAAAAGAGAGGAAAGACATTAAAGACAAGCAGGAAAAAGAAGCACGTCAATCCCATCACTATGTTAAAAGGCCAGGGACTGTTTGGCAGCGGGTCAGTGCTGGCAGACCGCTGTGTGAGCAAAGAGTCTGGGCTGAGGACATAACAGCTTGGTTTAAATGATGAAGAACACACTGTGATTTGAGGCTTTCATCCAACAAATAGCTCACTGAAAAGGTCACAATAACAGTTGTCGCTGGTATATTACTTTCCATCACACTGAATAGATGAGAAATCAAGTCATTTTTTTTCACTATCGTGGCCTTAAAACTAGGTTGTGAGCTCCTTTGCCTGCTCAGAGACCAGAGGACACACAGGAGTCAGCCAAAATGGAGGAATGCAACGTTTAGTGGCGGCAGATGGAGAACAGCTGCTTTTACTGGTAAGCAACAAAACATGCACACACAAACACACACACAAAACGGCGCGTCGTAAGAAGAGCACATTTGAAAATAACCACATGTAAGAGCACTCCAAAAGCCAATAATTGTCAATCGTTGCCTCCTTGTTCCAGTTATTGCAAAAGAACGGGGAGAATCTAAAGATCACAGCAACCTTTACCAGCGCTGTACATGAGCTCAACCCCTCTATTAACCGGAGGATCAGAAAGCTCCCCCACAAGAAGGAACGCTTTTCACGACATCCCAACATCTCCACCAGCACGCCGCGCCGCTGACATGAATCAGCATTTGTCTGGTTCCTGCTGTGAATGAAGCAAAGCGACTGCATAAGGAAGCAAAAGGCATGCAACATGAAGAAACCCCCACCACCACCACCACCCTGCTTCCAGTGCTCATAAATCAGTGCCCTAAAAATCAATGAGGAGGAACATGAAATCCATTCAACCCATTTCCTCTTTCTTTACTGCTGTTAATGAAATGTAAATGTTCAGCCCACAGTGCTCCCTGATCAAATCCTTACTTTTCGGTTCTGTTTGTCTTTTCGTTGTTGACCTAAGCCTATCTGGGTTTCTGTACACTTTCTTTTGTTGGTTAAAGTCATACAGAGGAGCTGAATTTATAGGACTTGAGCTCAGCCTGTTATCCTGACGGTGGTATTTTTTTTTATTGCAGTTATCTGCTCTACGTATGATAACAGTTCAGTGTTTGTGTTCAGACTGGCACACAAAAGTTACCCTGATTGTTAGAATAAACATTATTTCACTGTTTATACATGACATCTGTGTATGTTCTGTGCAGAGACGATGCTTATAGAACGTGAACAATTCCTTTCGGAAAATGAACAAACACCAGACCCTGGGAAAAAAACTGTTTGGCCTGGGTAGGCCCTCCCACAGGGAACGGGCCGGCCCATCTCCTGCCTGATCTGTGATAATCAGTCCAGAGTTCACCTGCCATTTACTTGGTTTCATCTTCACTTGGTGTTCAGCTATTCGTCTCTCATTTTCTCACCCAGAACTGTGTCAGCGATCCACTGCTAGGAGACAGGAGTGAGGGCTGATTGATGGCCTGGTTTGTCATGACGAGGAGGAGGAGGAGGCAACTCTCAGGTGACGAGAAACCACCCATTCTCAACAGATTGGCTTTTAATCCCCCCAGCAGAAAAGAAATCAGGAGTATTTCACCTCAACAGAATGGACTAATGTTCATCCAATCTGAGGCTGGCTGCCTGTGAGGACCGGAATGGATTGATTCACTTGCAGCATAATGGAGGCCACTTGAATCGCACAATGAAAATGACTGAACGTGTTTCAATGCACAATTTCTAGAGAAGATGGTAAATCAAATGCATTTGTGTGTTTTTAATCTACTATTGGACATCCGTCTTCACTTCTTTTTATTGGCAAGTCTTCCCATCATACTTGAGGAAATGATAAGAAATCTGTGTGATGTTATTTCTGAGCAAACAGTGTGACTAATCATTCCCTCGTGTATTGTCAGTAGTTTTATGACTGCCATTATCAGTTTTGAGCAAACCGAAGGAGAACACCTCCATAGCTGGAGACAGGATGTCACTGATGAACTCTACAGGTCCGGATGACCCACCAGCCAACAGCAGTGACCCCAGGCTGGTCGATGTGGAAAAGATCCTCGTCCCAATCATGGACGTCCTGATCCTGGTGCTGGGGGTGGGCGGCCACAGCATGGTGATGGTGATCCTGTGTGGGAGGCGGAGAAGAGGCGCAGGGCTCATCGGAGCGTCCCCTCAAAGGGCGATAACGGGCACGGGGACGGACGTCCTCCTGTTGGCTCTGAGTGCTGCGGACCTTCTGTTGCTCTCTGTGCTTCCTTTCCACACTGTCGCCATAGCGATGCAGCACTGGCCCTTTGGGGACTTCATGTGTCGTCTGGTGGGCTTCTTGGGGTCCGCCTGCTCGTCTGCCAGCGTTTTCACTCTGGCCATGCTGGCGGTGTGTCGTTATCTGACTGTCGTGCATCCCAGAAGAGCCTACAGCCTCCTGTCACCCCAGCGGGTGTCAATAGTCTCTGCGCTCCTCTGGGTTCCGGCCTGCTGCCTGGCTGTCCCGCAGCTGGTTTATCGGTTTGTGGGCGCCCAACGCCGAACCCCCGACGGTCTCGGCTGCTTTGCTTTCCTCTCTCACAGAGACCAGCTGATCTACGGATTGTGGCACTTCCTAATGGCCTTTTTACTTCCACTGGTCACCATTGTGGTGGCGTACATCAGGATCTACATATTCCTGTGGGGGAGCCGACATGCCGGCAGGACACCCCAGGTAGAACGTTACCAGAGCAAAGTGACCCAGACGTCGGCGATGCTGGTGCTGGCTTTCACCTTGTGCTGGCTGCCGTCCTACAGCCTGACCCTGGCCTTATTAGCAGATAAAAGCTCAGGGGCCACGGGGGCCTCACCGCGCTATGGCCCCATCAGTGTGTTTGCACGGCTCATGGCAACCTCCTCTACAGTCATGAACCCCATCCTTTATGTGTTGATGTCACAAAAGTTCAGACAGGACTTACTGAGGCTGTTCAGGAGGGAGAGGCAGACGGCTACTGTGACCGTGGCTATGACTGCTGCTGACAGTAAACCAGCTGACAGCTAATCTGACACCTGATAGCACCTGACACACTGAGCAGAGTCTACTGGGACTCACAGTAAAACAACATGCAACGTCTACGCCGGTGGGGGGGGTGGGGTGTGAATCTACAGGAACAGCAGAACAAACAGCCCTTTATCACTCAGTTGAATGTAAAAGGCATTTTGGTGAATAGTACAGAGCACCTGTGTTTTATTGTGACGGTACAGTGAATTTATGTGTGCAGAACTGCTTTTGTGCTGCCTGTAAATTAAAAAAAATGTTCATCCTTTTGTGTCTAGTTTAGTTATAAATTCAGAAACAAAGATTCTTGGTTGTGTTTAGAACTTCTCTCCTGTGGGGTTTCATGTTTCTCGCTAAGATTCTTTGTTATTCACTATAAAAGTAACAGAATCGACTCTAATGACAGGCCCAAGACGAGGGGATACTTACTCTCTACCACAGTTTTGCGGTCAGATCCGTCATCGCTGATCTGCTGGATGTTGCCAAAGTGGATGTCACTGTAAAATACACGGTTAGCTCCTTTTCCTCCACCTCCTCTGTAATCAAAAGTGAGGGCGATGACGTTCTTCATGTGCTCGGGTTCCTCGAACGGTTTGATAGGCGCGTTTAGGTTGTTTTCATCCGACAGGTGGACGCTCTTTAGAATGGTGCGCTCTGAGTAGAGCAGGTAACCGTCGTAGTCGCGGCAGCTGCAGCCGTCTTCAGCCAGCATGCCGTGAGCACAGGCGCACGTGCGCCGCCCGTTACCGCTGTAGAGACAAAGCTGCTGGCAGCCGCCGTTGTTGTCACTGCAAACGTTTGTTCCTGAACACACAGATGAGATCATTAACTACTAGAAATGTTACAAAGAAACACAAAAGCACACAAACATCACACTTCTTACCTTGCTGTCTGGCCCTGTTGAAAACCTTGATGTCTTTGAGCTGCACCCCAATACCCGTCCTCAGAGACACCGAATCTGTGGCGTTGTCCTTGTTTCCTCTCTTTATGGAACCGTTAGCATGTGTCCTTTTTCAATCCATACATACAGAAAAATTATTACATTGTTACGGTGAACAATTCTGAAGCTCACAGATCAGAGAATTGAGAATAAATATGCCAACGGTTTGACTGATGAATGTCTCACCTGTCACTCCAGTAAATGTAGTTCTCAAACACAGACACAGAGAACATGTCCATGTTGTTGTTGGCGAGCACCACTTCCCTGTTCTCTCCCGTCTCCAGGTTGATGCGCTCAATCTTGTCCGTCCGGGCGTCACACCAGTACAACAGACCCTCCTAGAAACAGCAGAGGTTCAGGTTCCGATGTGTCTGTGATGTGATGTGATCTCAATGTGTGTGCGGTCAGTTATGCTGCACCTCGTAGTCGATGGAGATGCCGTTGGGCCAGCTGATGCTGACGTTGACCAGAACAGCCCTCTGAGAGCCATCCAGACGGGACCGTTCAATACGTGGGTACTGGCCCCACTCAGTCCAGAACAGGTAGCTACACACACACAGTCAAGCACACACAGAGATAATAAATCAGACACTAAAGAGAGCTTCTACGGTTTCTGGAGCTGGAGCCAGCGCTGTGTCCTCTCACCCCTTCTCTGGGTGGACAGTGATCGCACGAGGTTTGTCCAGGTCCTGGGAAATCACCACATATCGGAAAGAGCCATTCAATCTGGCGACCTCGATCACATCGAAGCCTTGATCCGTCCAGTAGATGTTTCCTGAGTGAGTGGAGGACAGTGATGAGCAATAACACTCATGCATTGAGTGCATTTGCATTTATTTTTCTTGTCTGACCTTCATTCAAAGTAAATTATTCTATAAATTATTTTCAAGTGTTTTTTTCTATCTTTGGTGTGTGTGCTTTGCGTATTTGCTTGCCCAGTTGATACAATAGTTTGCTACTACTTGTGCAATGATGATGGTTTGACCGACTGTGTTACTGAAGATGAATTCTGACCATATTGGTCATGCGAACATAGGTCTATGTGTCAGCGGTGTCTCCCACCTGCTATCCAGTCCACAGCGATGCCCTCCACCCTGGCGATGCCGTTAGTGACCACGTCCTCCCTCCATGTTTGGTCCCTCTTAGCCCTGCTGATGGTGCACAGACCCATGTCCACCCAGTAGATGGTGTCATTAGCTGTGAAAATTACAAAGACATGATACAGTTGGACAAAACATCATCTTATGCATCAACTCATATTAACGTGGCAATAAATTAAGCTCTTCATTCAGTTAAAATATATCGATGCATGTAGCTCTTTCTGATCTAGCACCAGAGGAAAACAAACATGTGTTGCTGAAAGAGTTACCAGCATGGAAATCTATGCCGACAGCCAGGGAGGTGCCTGAAACCGGCACCAGGGCATCTGACTTGTCCGATGGGTCCAAAGGAATCCCACGTATGCCTTCATGCACAGAATATAGCAGGAAAGAGCCAACACCTACAGCCAAAACATTACATTTCTTGTTTTCAGTCAAAGGCGTCTGTTGCGTTACACATTTATCATTTAAATCAGGAATGCATTGCCTGTTTGAGTTCGTCTTACCCTCACAAGACTGTTGCCCGGTACGGAGGCTGTATCCTGCGGTGCACATGCACGCTCTGGTGGTTGGGGAGGTGGGGAGACACAGCTGGGAACAGTCTCCATTGTTATTACTGCAAAGATTGGTGCCTGAGAACACAAAATCATAATGACACATAAACACAACCAATCACAGAGCTGTTACAGCGACATAAACAGACAAAGAGGCTACATTAAGCAAGCAAAATTGACCATGGAACAGTTATGGGCTGTGATTTTTATACTTTTATATAACAGCATTCATAAAAGCTAGTTTCACAAAGTAAAAGCTGCATGTTGTCAGAACAAGTTGGTGCGTGTGTGACAGCGCTGCACCTTTCTGCACGGTTTCATTGTAGATTTTCATGTGCATCATGGGGGATGTGCTGTTCCGCAGGACTTTCCAGTTGCCACCATCCTTCTTGTCACAAGTTCCTATTTGGTCAGTTCCTTGGTCTGCCCACCACAACTTGTCCCCTAAAAAACAGATGACGTGATCAAAAATGACTGAACCTCCACATATATCTAAATACTGCAGACCTACCCATGATGGCAAGAGCAGTAGCTTTGGTTAGTTTTCCCTTCACCCCCTCAAGGACTTCCAGTCCAGATCCGTCCAGGTTACAGCGGTTGATGGTACTGTTTCCAGAGCTGATCCAATACAGCTGCTCGGTGTCAAAGTCAATGGAGAGACCTGGAAAACACAAATAATGACCATGATGTGTGACGTCCTGCCCTGCCAACCAGACACGTGGCGTCTCATGCAGTCACAGTGCGTCACTCACCAACAGGGCCTTTCTGGTTGGTGAAGAGGATGCTGTGGTTGCTGCCGTCTGTGTTGGCGATGTTGATGCTGTCCCCATCTGTCCAGTAGAGTTTCCTGAAAGGGGCAGGCAGACAGAATTAGTAACGCTGCAGACACGTAGCAAGAAAGAGCAACCACTTCGATTTCAGCACATCAATATTGACTAAATAAGTTGGAGTAGCTCACTTTCTTCACAAAAAGGTACATTTAACTCACAAATAGAAGGAATCCATTCATCATTCATCCAAGATGTCTTGTCAGACCTTGAAGTCTATTCACCTCAATGTTTCCTCTTGTTTCAATAACAACCAAGCATTTCTTTTTACATAAAATCTAGTGTAAATGGGGAAATAATGTATATAATTACAACAATATAATTATAATATATATAAATCTAACAATAGTGGACTGCCTGGTACACTTGATGAATTGGTTTTGTCCAGTTTGCCATCTCCGTTCATTTGCTTGCATGTGGCTATAATTTGTACTAACTGTTTTTCAATTTCAGCCCAACCAAATTCAACAAATGTATAAAAATTGCTCTGAATCATCATCTCACACATCACACACTAATATAAATACCTTCTTTTTTTTACTTTTGAGATTGTTCTCACTGAGCAGCACAGAGGACACAGGATAATGGGATGGTGTGTCCCGGTGTTTAGACTGCCTGTCGTCTGTGTTTAAAGAGCATCCATCCACTGCTCCATCACCCACTTCCTGTTCAATCCTACTGCATCCACCACGCCCCTCACGTGTTTGTTAACATGCCTTTAAATAAAGGATCTGGAGCGCTTTAGCTCCCACATTCACACACACACACACACACACACACACACACACACACACACACACACACACACGCGAGTTGGTCCGTTCCTGACTTTCTTTGCCCCCACCCACTTTTGGACGTATTCCAGGTAGTATGTTTGTATGTCAGGAAGAGGGGGCACCCCACCCCCCACCCCCCAGCATATGGATCCAGCATCTGCTTTTCATTTTCTCCCATCCCAACAATGGTCAGAACAGAAACATTTCTCCCCTTAAATAGCTTATGTCTTTGAAGGAGATGAAGGAGTACACACACAAACACACACACACAAAAAAAAACTCCAGGAGGCGGAGTCAGTCCTTTAGATAATATTCCTCATCCACTTAAAAATACTTAGAAGCAGCCACAATCCAGCCAGACAAACTAAATACATAAACACAGATGGTTTGTCTCTTTTCTGCTGGTATGAAGAGAGGCTGAGGCCTAGCCTTGTGCAAGGGGGTTGAGGAGGTGTGAGGTTTCAAACGGGGGAAATGGGAGGGGAAATTGAACCTTTGCTCAAAAACGTGGACGTAAAATCAACACTGGGAATAGAAATACAGAAATAGTGATAGACAGTGACTAAGACACTGGCTGTAAATAATTCATAGAAAATCTTTGAGCAGAGAGGCTGTCTTTAGAAAGAGAAACAGAGATTGACGGAGGACAAGAGGAACGGAAGGGGAAAGGTCAGACGGGGAAAAAAAAATTGTATCGACATGCGAAGTGAAAAAATTAAGAAATTAGCGACTGCAAACACTGTGTGTGTGTTTGTGTGTGTGTGTGTGTATGCGTGTGTTCGCATACAACCAACCCCAGTATTGGATGCAGGACCAGACAGTGCGGTTTGTCCAGGCCCTGAATGACAGCGTTTTTAAAGGAGCCATCAAGTCTGGCAACATTGATCTGTTTCTTGTTGGCATCATAGCTGGTCCAGAACAGGTTCCTGGAGACCCAGTCCACTGCCAGCCCGTGAGCATTCGGCAAATCTGAAGGAAAAACACACACAGAGTTGTTAAACGAATTTCTCATTCACGCCACCCAAAGTTCAACTTAATAGAATGGAGCCATAGCACACAGTCTAAAGACCACACTGACGCGTTCAGCTCCCTTTTTGTTCTGCTGGTACAGAGTTGTTGGCATTCACTGACTCTAAATGTCGCTTTCCATTCATTCTATTTGCTGCATAGATGTTTTGGTTATGATGGACCTGCATGTTATTTTATTTCATTTTGCTCCCTTGTCTGTCTAATTCACAAAGTGTTGTTACTGTTACAATTGGCCTTAGGCTAACTCTGGTTTATTGCATTTATGGAAGCTGTATGGTACCTCACAAATCAATAAATACATGGTAGGTAATCTGGGTGTGAAGGTGTAAAGCACAAGGTAAACCTTGATAGTTCACATATATGTGTCATGTATGACATGAATTAAATCGGTTACATGCAGATTCAGAATAATAAATCCACAGTGTGTAAAGACAGTTTGTGAACCAGACCATGAAGCCACAGCTGAGCCCCTTTAAATACCAAGAAAAATATTGTACCGCTGAAAAAAATGCAATGCATTAAACCTCATTTTAATACAAACACTGACGGCCACTTGGATAAACACAAAAACATTTTCAGCTGAAACTATGTGGGTGTTCAGTGTGAAAAGAGGGTAGAAGACAAGAAATGAGGTGTGTGTGTGTGTGTGTGTGTGTGTGTGTGTGTGTGTGTGTGTGTGTGTGTGTGTGTGTGTGTCACTCTGATCCAGGAAAAAGACTTTATTTCTCTCTGACAGCCCTCGATTCTCTCAGCTGATAATGATCAGAGTTGTCTAATGTTATCAGGTAGAAGCTGACGTCCATCTCCATCACTGGGTTTAAATCATGGCTTTCAGATGTGTTTCTAGTCTCTTCAGAATAATTTGAAATCTAGAACCGTGTAAATGTATTTAAACACAGGTTATTGGCAATAATTAAGCATGACACAATCCTGAAAGGCTAAAGTTAAAGCTGCACATTCTAGGCAAAACAAACGCTTACCACCAGTCTATGTTTAGAGTAAAAAGCCTAGACACTGTTTTCCTTATTTTTCTCTTCAATGACTGTTATTTGGGGCATATTCTGCAGTGACTTTGACAAAACTGTAATGAATGGAGCCAGAACTCCACATTTAAAAAGTATATGGGCAAACTATCAAAATGAAGACTGAAATATCAGAACGAACACTCTGAGCCTGAGGCTCAGAGTGTTCTCTGCCGTGTTGTGTTGTGTCCTCCCCTCCTCACCAGCAGAAACCACCGTCTCAATCCCAGTGCCGTTGATGAACGCTCTCTTAATGGTCTGGGTCCGGACATCCGACCAGTAGATACGTTGCTCCAGGGCGTCGTAATCCACAACGGTTACGTTGTCGATGTCAGGAACCGTGAAGGAGATGATGTAGTTGTAGTAAGGGTTCTCAATGTCCACACCCCTGATCTCGATCTGACGAGCGTACAGCAGGAACTGCCGAGACTCTGCGGAGTAGGACACGTGTTGACATGCAGCTTTAGTCATCCAGGTCATGGTGGACCTCTGCTTTGAGTAAAGTCAACTGGACGTCAGTTCGGGAACTGAAGAAGCCTCTTTAGATGAGACGACAGATCTTTAAATTTTTCTTCGTCCAGTTGATTTTATTCAACACAGAGATTAAATTCCCCAAAGCATGAACATTCAAGGGAGTAACGAGGAGTTAAATGCAGCTTCAAATCTAAAATCAAACATTGAATCCAGTGTGATCTGCACATTATTTCTGCTACTTGACCACAGTGCATCCAGTCTCACTGTGGACTCTAATGACAGCGTCTAGCTGTCAGATGCAGCAGTGAAGCCGCGACAGTGACTGAATTCAATCAGTGCTGATACGTTACAACTGCACTGACCTCAACAGTCCCATTATCATTTTACTGTTTAACTTAAATAATAGAAAGGGGAAGAGAAGGGGGGGTGGGATAATGACAGTGTCAGGCTGCATCAGCCGGGCCAAGGCACATGGTGGATGGTGAGAGATGAGGCTGACGCCCGCCTCAGACATAGTAGGGGCTCTCCGTTCCATTACTCCTGGAGATAATGGGAGGTGCTCCCCTGAATACTAAACACACAGGTGGAATAAGCAGGCTGCTCTGGCTGATTCGCACCAGACACGCTACACGTCTGTGCTGTCACAGCGCTAGCATGTCAAACTGAGAAAAAAAATCAACCTAGTTTAATCTCCACGGTGGTCCCCAATCATACCAACAGAAACGCATCTGCAGGGGCAACCACCGTCTACCGCATAAATGTTCACATACACCCATCCGTGCTCACCGTAGCAAGTGCGCCTGTCTGGAGCCAGTTTCATGAGATGAGGGCAGGCACAAGAAAACGTCTGATTGTAGTTAATGAGGCAAAGATGAGAGCAGGGCTCCTTGCCGTCTTTAGCTGCACACGGGTTTGGAGCTGGGCAGAAATCAGAGATGGAAAAACAATCCAGAATGCGTATTTAAACTCACAAATCAGCGTGTGTCACATCTTCACATTTTAGGACAAGAGACGTCATGCAGAATCTAATAACTTCACCTGTCCATCAGCTGAGAATATTTTTATCTGTGTGCGTGTGTGTACGTGTGTGTGTGTGTGTGTGTGTGTACGTGTGCGTGTGTATGTGTATGTTTCTCACCCTGCGGCTGTCTTGATGGATGATAGACCTGGAGGTCAAAAGGCTGTGTGTTGGTCCTCTGGACCACCGTAACGTTGCTTCCCGTCCACTTGTTTGCCTTGGCCAGGGTGTTGGTTCTCCAGTCCGTCCAGTAAACCTCTCCACCGTACATGGTGACGGCAAACGGATGAGACAGATACTCATGTCCCCGTAGAACCTCAATCAGCCCAGAACCATCATACTTGGCTGAATAAATGGCATCAGACCTGCGTAAAAGGCACGTTTGTTCTTGGTGAATGCCTGGATGGGACTACATAAAGGTGCCTGGATGAGTGTTCTAATTTTTTTTTTTTAACCTGGCATCAATCCACAGGATGCGACGCTCCAGATAATCCACAGTGAGTCCATTTGGCCAGCCTCCATTACCAGTTTCCTTATGAATCGTCTTCCTGCCTTGTCCACTCATGGATGCAGCTTCAATCCTGGGCAAGCTGGCATCCCAGTCTGTCCAGAAGAGGATCCTGCCGCAAAAAACACGGAACACCAGGCAGTTATTAAAAGTATCAGCCACAACGGTTTACAAATCATTCACCCATGCCACTGTAATATGATGTAAATTTGTTTTGTTTGATATCTACAGGAGTCAAAGTCAGCAGTGGAGACGTTACCCATCCCGGGGGTCCAGGGCAATAGCTCGAGGATGCTCTACCTCCCCGGCCAGCAGCGTGGTTCTCATGGTGCCATCCAACTTGGCCACCTCTATCTGATCCAAGTTGCTTTCTACCCAGTAAATGTTTCCTGCAATCCAGTCCACAGCCAGGCCCTCAGGGGTTGCCAGCCCATACTGGATCACCACATCGAAGCTGGTTAAAGCTACCAGGACAGTTACAAGAAAAAGAAAGAAGGGGTTATCTTATTTTATATGTCTTTCAAAGGTTTTGTGTGACTTGATGATATGCCATCATACCCACTCCCTTTTTAAAGCAGACCATGAATATGATGTCCTTGGCTATTGAAAGTTATCTAACAATTTAAGAAAAAGCAAGAAGTAACACCTTTAAAATTTTCTATCCTCCATCTGTATTTAAAACTGGTTGAAAAATCACACCTCACCTAACAACTCAGTAAAATAAAGCTAGATTAAGCTCCTTCATTAATTCAGATTGTATTTCATTTAGTACAATTATTTCATTAAGTACTGATAAAGGCTTTGAAGGTTGGGATTTGCTGCTGGCAAAACCTCAAAATGCACCGGGACCTGAATCCCTGATCTGTGTCGCCACGGCTCATACAAATGACGTCCATCAGATCAGGCTATTTGGAGTCAAAGCTAACACACCTTATATCAAAGGGTTAGTTTCTATATTTATGCAAAAATAGCATGATAAATGAACACCTGAATAAATACCAAATCGTATCAGCTGGGGCGTGTTCGCGCGCGCGTGTGTGTGTGTGTGTGTGTGTGTGTGTGTGTGTGTGTGTGTATGTGGGGGAGTGGGGGGGATGGAGTGTCTGCAGCTCAGAAACTAAATATGTGGAGTCTGGAGGGCTAAAGAGAACATTTTCCAGCTTCTTCCGTAATTAGGTATGCCGAATTGCTTGAGATGAGTCATTATCCTGCAGCAATTAAAAGACAAACTGACTGTATTTAACTCACAATGCCGAGCAAACAAAGAACAACCACATGCACAGACAAGAATACACACGTAAATGCAACACAACCTGTCTTCATTACTTGTTGCAGGGTCATATTTATTTGTTGGGTAAGTTACTATCTGGACCTTATGAAACCAGGTCAGACTTCCTGAAGTTTTCCTGCCTGCTAAGCATCGTTACAAACGTTTTAGGGAACATAATATTTAGGTGAAAAGTCAAAGATCAGCACCTACAGTATCTACAATAAATATCCAGAGGGTACTTCACCCTATTTAGAGGTGGTTAAAATGTAATGTCTTATAAAAGCCTCCCTAAAAAACTAAAACCAAATACAGCGACTTACTAATGTCCTTTTATTTGATTTATGATGATGATGATCTAGAGAAGTAGCATTGAATCATGGGAGTGATGACATCATTGTCCATCATGGGTCAGATGTTCTTTGTTTTCTATCATGACACTTTTAGTCTAGTTTTGTTTTGCCTGTCTCTCCTCCTGACACTTTGACTCCTCTGGTTTGATGGTGTAAATACTTCCTCAGATGACAGATTTGTCTGGGTTTATTGGAAACACTCAAGCTGACTTGAGTACACAACTCCACTAAAGTAAGAAAGTCTTATTTTAGACTTATTTTATTTTAATTTCTAGGTAAAAGGTTACATATTATTGAATTATCTTAGAGTCTTTAATCCTGCACATGACACACAATAAATGGTCCAAAAACGTAATTTCTGTACCATTTGTACAACATAGTAACTGTGTTAAAATTGCACACCTCCGTTCTCAGACAGGTTCCCACGATAGATCTTGTCCTCCACCACATCAGTCCAGTAAAGGGCGTTTTGGCTCAGGTGGAAGTCCAGGGCGATAGTGTTCCTCAGGCCCGGCACCAACACACTGAACTCTCCTTTATTCAAGTCAATGCGGCGAATTTCATGGCGATTTGAGAAAATGATGAAGGGCTTGAAAAGATCTGCGGTAATGGAAAAGAGCAAACAACCGAGAGAGAGAGAGAGAGAGAGATGTTTCAGCCACGTTGAGCTGAGTTGAAAGTGACTCTAATCCTGCGTAATTAAAAGGCAGTGTAAATAAGACAGGAGTTTATCTGTGCCTAACAGGCATCCAGACAGGCAGCAGGATGAAAGGCTGGTTGCTGGTCTCTCTGACTAGCAGTCAAAACCACAGGCTTAAATTCATGTTCCATCACAGGCTGGCGGCTACAGGCAGACAACTATATTCTTTATATCGATGATAAATTTCAAAGTTGATCCAGTTCAATTGAGCAGTTTATATTTTTCAAACCTTGCCCTTCCGTTGCCCTTCTTTTTTAAATATTCCTTTTTATAAAATGATTACAAAAGCAAGAAATCAATGCCTACTCATGTTTTCTCACACAAGTGATCAGCGATTGTCTCCACCAACTACACACCACCCTGATTGGGGGGGAGTAATTCCTGACCCTTCACCACACCTCTTGATTCTGCAGACAAATCATGTGTCTTGCTTCCTCCCACGCCTTAACCTCATCTACATTCACTGCAGTCTTTGGACTTTCCATGACTCGTGCATCATGGTGTTTCAGTTTCTCACCTGTGCTCTTGCAGTTTTCCATGTCAGGCTCCAACTCCCAGCCCTCATAGCAAGAACATTTGACACTGAACTTGTCCTGTTCGCAGCGTTGACTGCACTTCAGGTGTTTTGCACAAAAGCTCTGAATTTGACAGGTCTTGTTGTCTGACCCCAACTCCATACCCAGAGGACAGGAGCAGATCACCCCCTCGCCAGGGGCCACGCTGCAGTTATGGCTACAGTCACCATTGTCCAGTGAACACAAATCTGTAAAACAGAGGAAAAGGAATAGCTACAAAGAACTGTTACTGAACCATGAAGCTGTGATTTAAGATGCAAAGCATTTGCCTGCTGGGAAGGTGTTGCCTGGATGCTGTTGTTTCTTACCACAGAGTTTCTCATCAGAGCCATCTGGACAGTCATCAGTACCATCGCAAAGTTTCTCCGCAGGCAGGCAGATGGTGGAATCGTTGGCACACACATGGTGGGAGAGTTTACACACCAGCGCTTCACAGTTGTCCTCATCGGAGTTGTCTTCACAGTCACTGTCTCCATCACAAACCCAGGCTTTGCTGATGCAGCGTGCTACAAAGAGAGCGGAGGGTTACTTTCAGAATCACTCAAACTGACTGTCTATATTTCACAAAGAGTTCACTCACCAGAGTCCCTGCAGCCGAATTTGACAGCCGGGTCACACATGTGTGTGACCCCCTCACAGTTCTTCTCATCGCTCAGGTCCATGCAATCCGTGTCACCGTCGCAGCGCCAGCGCAAAGGGATGCACAGGCCGTCCATTCGGCACTGAAACTCATCTGTATGACAGCCTCCAGGGGGACGAGTGGCTGCAGAGAGACATCACAGCGTTGACGTGCAACTTGAAAAACTAATGAGCTATCAGTCTGAAAGCAGAGTGACAACAAGTCTTGGCAATATTAAAGCCTGAAGACATTCAAGTATGCATTTGTAATCGTTTGAGTCAAAAGACCTCCCGCCAGTGAGTAATTTATGTTGTTCCAGATGACTCCCATGACAACTAATAAATGATTATACAGAGGTATATCTACAACACCTCAGACAGCTGGTGGCATCCATTAGATTGTTGCTGATATGATTAATAGGGACCAGGGACCTATTGAATCTACTGTCTAAAAGGACTGCAGTGCCTCTTGCACATGAGGGAATAAATGACAGAACACAGCAGCAATGCAACATCCCTCCACCATAATAACAACCACGAGTTAGGCTGTGTTACATAAATAGAGCTATGGAAATTGTCTGTAGCTGTTTGTGGAAAAGTGGATTATAGCATCTGCTTCAGTTGTTAGTGAAGCATTTGTATCTTATGTATTTTGTGCATCTTCATGTGAAGTTGGGCAGAACCACTTTGGAGTGTATATGTTAAAAGCTGTAACAAACAACTAACTAAAAATATTCTTTGAAAAAATACCACCGCAGTTTTTGATATTTTTCATGGTTAGGGTTTGTGAGGAATATTTGTTTTTGCTTGCTGTTCTCTCTGTCCCACCTTTCCACCAATGGTGAGGCACACCTAGCTTAGATTTCACTTCATCAACTTTACTATTATCTTCGGTGCTGGATAATTCCATCTCCTTAGGTAGAAGCAGCCGTTTTTGCTACTTCTCCACTTTTTGTCACAAACCAGTTGTGAACTTGACTCATTTATAACTTTAGTCTCAATCATGAATCTATACTTCTTAAATAAAATAATCTGCTGCAACTGCTGATAGTAGGGACACTCACCCTGATTGGTGCAGTTTGCGTGGGTTTCATCGCTGTAGTCTCCACAGTCGTTATCCCCATCGCAGGTCCAATAATCCGGGATGCAGCGGCCGCTGTTACACTTGAACTGAGCACTGGAGCAAGAGTGACTACAGCCCGCCTCATCGCTGTTGTCCCCACAGTCATTATCTGAAAAACAACAGCAGTCAAACAATACCCGCTCTTTTGCATTATGTGGCACCCACTGCCTCAAAGGTAACAAAAAGTGGATATGTATTGAAATATACAGAAAGCAACTGTTTGTTTTTTTCACATTTAACACAATGGCAGTGGAAACCATGGAATACAAATGAAATGAAATTTGAGAGAAGATAAATAATGGCAGAAACTGCATAGATCAGACCATGCACCATGAGGGAATGTACCAAGTCATGATACATTGAGCTTGGAAGCAAAGCATTTGCAACACTTTTACATCTATGCCAATGAAAAAGAGCAACCTAACATTCATTTCATAGTCACGATGGAAAAACAATCTATTCTGTCCTTAAGAACCTTTACCAAATTAGTTCTTAATAGCTAAAATATCATCCAATCTTGTATTGTTTCAATATTTAGTTGTCTGAATAATGGATTTAGAATATATAAAATATTAAGTAGTGTCAAATCTATCAACAGCCAATAAATGGCAGCAGTTTTGGCCTTCGAGCTTGTGACCGTATTCAAAGAGCAGGAAAGCAGCTTCCGAGCCGGCTTTAACCAGTTCTAGAACTAAGCTAGCATCATTGCTGTTTTGGTGCATGTTGATCTATGCACTAACCGGTCAGGTTTGGACAATGCAACTCATCAGAACCGTCCCCACAATCCTTTTCTGTAAAAGAGAACCAATGGGAGACAGCAAAGTGGGCAAACAGCACAACAAAGAATGATAAAACCAACAACACAGAATAACAAAAACACACACAAAGGTGACAAAAAAGAAGAGTGTATGTCAGAGTGACGATGGGGGGCGAGTCATGCACAGCGTACTGTGAGAGAGGAAAGGGAGGAGTCACCACTGCAGACGCACACAGGAGAAAGAGCAGAGGGGATAAAGAACAGACACTAACCGTTATCACAACGCCAGTTTACGTTGATGCAGCGTCCGTTGTTGCAGGTGAACTGGGTGAGCGGGAAACATGTGGGGTAGGCTGTGGGCAGAATGGGAACTAAGACACTTTGCTGCTCATCAATACTTGAACACGCGTGGTAAAATATCAAAAAGATCTCTACAAACGGCTGCACATCACTCTATGGCTTCAATGACAGAAGGAGTTGACCCACCACAGGAAGTAGGCTCATCCGATCGATCACCACAGTCATCGTCAAGGTCACATGTCCAGGAAATAGGGATGCAACGGCCGCTAGCACACGAGTACTGATTAGGGGGGCAGGTACGCGCTGAAAGACAACACAGCGTGGCACTCATGTCATAAATAACCATAAAAAAAGCAGCAATAAATGCCTAAAAACTCATTTTTGTTGCGTTTGTGAACCTGAGCAGGTGGTGTTGGATTCATCTTCATCGTTCCCGCAGTCATTATCGCCATCACACAGCCAACGCAGAGGGATGCAGCGGTTGTTCTTGCACTTAAATCTGTCTGTGGGGCAAGTGTGCTGGTCTGGAGAGGAAAAAGCAGACAAATTAAAGGGCACGACAGGAATAAACTAAATGAAAAGGCCATAGGGTAAATGAAGGGTGAAAAGAGTCAAGAGATGTGAAAAAAAAAGCAGATATTTGATCGGATTTTGTGACCTAATTTTAGGATTTTTTTTTTTGGACTGGATTTTATTTTGTCTCGAACAGGAACATTTCCACCACAACCACAGACAGGCAGGCGAGCACAAGGAGAGCTTTTCCAGATTCACAGACATTGCTACATTCTGCCTTGCAAAAACACACACTCAGACACATCACGTACTCACTTACACGCAAAAATAGCAAGAATGAACACATCCTCACTATATTCAGTATTTGCTCTTATTTCATTTTGGCATCCTCAGCCTGTCAAAATCAGACTTGCTGAGGTCATTTGACCTGGTACAAGCAGGAGGGGCAGCAGTAAGAAGAGGTGTGTGTGTGTGTGTGTGTGTGTGTGTGTGTGTGTGTGTGTGTGTGTGTGTGTGTGTGTGTGTGTGTGTGTGTGTGTGTGTGTGTGTGTGTGTATGTGTAGTAACTCACGGCAGAGCTCAGAAGCCTCGTCGCTGTTGTCCAGACAGTCGTTGTCTCCATCACACTTCCAGCGCTCCTGGATGCAACGATTGTTCTTGCAAGCGAACTCCCCAGACTGGCACTGGGGTGGGGGAACATAAGACGGGTTGGCTGTGGAAAAAAAATAAGAAGAGAAAAAAGAGGAATGGAAGGAATGTGAAATAAATGTACCTGTAATGGAAAGTAAGGAAAAAATAAAATATAGTTTCAAATTTTCAAATTTTTGCAACTGAAGAAAAACAGACTGGATTTGGACAATTAAAAGAAGACGAGCCAAAATCCATCTGATCATATAACAGACTGAAGCGTAGCTGGAAAGTTACTGCATGGAAATTACAACAGCATGGTCAAAAAAACAGCAACACACAAGTCAAATCTTTCATTTTTACCCAGATTGTGTCAGAGTGGTTGAATGTGTTGACTTTGTGGTGTCGTTGTTCTGGAATGTTTATTTTCACCAATGTGGGGGCGGACAAAATAACAGGAACACCTTCAATATTCTAGGCTCCAAAGAGGCAGTATTTATTGTAGACTTGTCGCTGCACAGCATTAAATTATGTAAGCACGTCTGTTATTGTGGCAGTCTCCTGTATTTCAGCATTTGTCCAAATATTTTTGTTCAGCACTTCCAAAACAACCCGCAGAAACGCAGCTTGATGCATTCTGTGTGGCATATTGAAAATAAAATCTTGTATGTTTGGGAGACCATTAGAATGTCTTTCATACATCTAAAGAAAAATGCATGTTTGAGCTCACCTTTGCAGCTGGTGTTGTCAGTTGGGTCTAGTATTTGGTCTTCTGCACAGGCACACTGCCTGCCAACTGGTGTGGCCAGACACAGACTGCTGCAGCCCCCGTTGTACACACGACACGCATTGGAGCCTGCAGATGAACAAGCATATATGTGCATGAGAGTTATTAAAGATGTCAGGACTAAAACAGATGGATAAATAGAAGGGCTTTACACACACAACGTTTTTCAAAGCACCTTGCTGCTGCTGAGCGTCGTACATGCGGATTTCAAAAATGGGCGGCCTCTCGTTGCGAAGCAGAGTGGCGGTCCCAGATGTGGTGTCCAACTTGTAAATGCTGCCGCTGCGATACTCGTTCCAGAACAAGAATTGTTTATAGTGGCACAGACCAAAGGCATGGTTCAGCTCCTGACCTTCATACACAGTCTGATGATGTGAGAGAAGCAACAGCGAGATGTTTGAAAAAATACATAACAGCTCTCCGTATCCAGAATTACAGCTTAAAGCATACTGCTTCATGGAGAGAATAAAATAAGATGTGATGGACCATAAAAAAATAATAGTAATAAATTGTTTAAATTATTTGAAAGTACTGAATAAAAGATTTACCAGCGGTACAAAAGGCAGATGACAAATTTACATATTCCAAACTGTTTCCCACACAATAAAAATGTTACTGCAGTGGAGACAGAGGTGGTCATATTGGTTTGATATGCTGATGTGAGAGAATACATAACAATAACACTTTTTCTTCCGTTTTCATAAAAGCAGGTGAGCTGATTGATAAAAATCAATTGCGAATTGTGGCTCTGGGATGCATAAAAAGAGGTGAGTGGAACAGATAATTTGATATTAGTTAATACGTGGCAGGCAGCGCTGATATTGTGGATGAGAAAAAAAAATGTTAAAGAAACACAGAAGAATATGCGCGTAAATACTTAAAACGCCATTGATCTAACATGATACTATTGTATTTCAATTTTGAATTGTACAGTTTAAAGCCTAAAAAAGAAAAAAAGCAAAGTGAAACCAAAATACAACCAACACAGGCAAGTGAAAAGAAAATACCATCAATGTAGCCACAAGCAGTGAGACGTATTCAATACCAATAGACTATGAGCTGTAAGACGACAGACCACCCACAGCCTTCAATCACTTCAGACCCCCATTAGCTCACTCAGAGCCCAGCTGTCACAATAATACCTGCTTCTATTCCTGTCAAACACTTTGTCTCCAGACTGCACACCTGTCCCCCCAGACAAATGCTAACCTTGCGTTCAGAGCTGTTGAGGTAGACCATCTCAATGCGGTCGTAGTAGGCGTCCACCCAGTACAGGATGCCCTGTGGGATGTCCAGACTCAAACCGTTGGGCCAAAGCACAGTTTTACTGGTCAAAAACACATTTCTGTTAGAGCCGTCCATCCAAGCCCTTTCGATTTTGCCTCGCTTGCTCTCCTTGGGGTCCTCCTCCCAGTCTGTCCAGTACATCCATCTGAAGAGACAAGAAGGGATCTGCCATGGGTACAGTTATATAATGACATATGAGACTCAGACACACAAGAGAAACTTTTATTGAGGCATCTTCACAAATCTCTGAGCATTAACAGGAGAAAGGCCATTATTTCTGGCTGCCCCGCAGCACAGAGCTCTCTGCTGAAGCAGCTCCCCAGAGTCTCTTTGTTGATCGGTCTATCGGCAAATCGGGCTCCTGAACACTTGTTGGTCTTTCTCCATTGACGATGCATCCTGTAGCAGCTGGCTGTCTGCAACGTCGTGCTAAAATAGACACAATCGCTTTTCTGGAATATGACTGGAATGAGCATTAATCCATTTCTTTCTCTTTTTCCTTTCTTCAGATGTCTTCTCCTCCTCCCTCCTCTGAGTCTGATTGATTACAGGCATTAGTGGGCTTGAGTGATTTTCCCCTGAGAAATATGTGGACACACATCACCCTGTCACTGGAAATCCAAAGAGCGGGTTTGTTTATGAGCATATATTTTTTGGGGAAAAAGCCCAAGCGGGTCAAATTAATAGGAAAAATCATACATGCCAAGAGTCATTTGAAATAGCCTGAGCAGGATATAACTCAGTTAGCAAGCCTGTATAGAAAATCATTTCATGTACAAAATGCTTCAACATCTGAAACACACAGTGTGTGATATATAATCAGGATACCTGGTCACGACACAAATAAAAGAAACGATGTAAGGTTCTCGGCAAGAGATGGTGGAGCGGAACGAACAAGAAAAAATACACAACACTCATCAACAGCGATGAGCAATAAAACCACACACAGCGTGACAAAGTGGATGAGCCATCAGACAGCTGATGGGTGAATATGACCCCCCTCACTACAAGCATCACATTTATTGTAACATCCACCTGAAGCCCCGTCTGGACTGTGCAACACTTAACCTGGATCTGGATGTTGCTCAATGATCCCCCCCTCCCCCCTTACCCATGCAGAGGATCCACAACAATCGCTCGAGGGTGAGTCATCTTCCCCTCTATGAGAGTTTTACGGGTCTGCGAGGCCTTTTCCAGGCGAGCCACACTGATGGTTTTCTTCGGTCCGTCATCCGTCCAGTACAGGTTATCAGCCATCCAGTCCACAGCGATGCCCTCTACTGTGTGAATTCCTGAGCCAGACACATAAAGTCAGTGAAGACTTTTACTACAAGACGTAAAGTCACTGATTTGAACGTTTTAGATTTGAACCTTAATTGTATCCTGGAAAACAAGCTGCTGGGGAATACAGTGAATTACCAGCATTAGTACATTACAGTCATGTTGATTAAATTCTTTCAAAGTTCTTGTTTTCATTGGAATAAAAAGGAAAAAAATTACTTAAATGGAAATTATATGTTGTAAAATTTACAATTTTTCTTAAACGTTATTGCAGTTTATCACTTCTTGGAAACATTTGGAAAATTTCTGTACACATTCTTTGTTCATTTACCATATATTTTTATCTACATCATGTAGCTGTCATTACCCCACCTTCTTTTACAATGATGTCCCTCTCTGTTCCATCAATCTTCTGTCTCCCAATGATGTAGCTGGTGGCATCGGCAAAGTAAATGAATTCACTCCCAGCATGAAAGTCCAGAGCTCTGGGGTTCATCAGATTCTCAATGGGGATCATGTATTCATCTGGGACCTTGGCATTCATGTCCATTCCCCTGATGACCCCTGGACGACCTTTACCGTAGACCAGGAAGAGCTCATGGTCAGGTTCTGCAGACAAAGAGAAAGAAAAACTTAATTTAGGTCCTGAATTCAAACAGTAAAAAACAAAACTTCTTTTACTGCTCCTGTGCTCATGATGGGGTTTTTCCCAAAATTTCGTTAGACAGCAGTGGGTGAAGATTCCCTTGTGCGTATCCTGTGTACCGCCCACATCTTTCACTATCCTTATTTAATGTTCAGCACTTACGATTTCTTGTTTACAAAAATATATTGTTATAGTATGCTGTGCTGTCATCATGGAAATAGTTTTCTGCAGACTGATGCAGCGAGCTCCACATGGCAGGTGTTGAAACTCTGCCACAAGTTGGAGTTTCCCTTTAAGACGCTTTTCTCAAGAGCAAATTCTCTCCAACCCTTACAATCATCAATTTGATAAAAATCAATGTATTTGTAAAGATCACAGGTAACCAAATGAACTCTGAGACCTTTTTATTAGCACAAGTCCACGAAGCACTAAAGTCACAAATTCTTCCAGTTTATCTTTTGACAACAAAACTGATTGTTAAAAAAGTTTGTATTTCGTTGTGATGGAAATTGTATTTTCTGTCCTTGAATCCCTGTATAAAATAACAACATGGAAACACCAAGAAAAGTATGAGGACAAAGTTCAAATGAAAATAGCTTAATATAGATTTTAAAATGTCTTTGGATCATACAATACCTTTTCATTTTTCATTTCTCATTTGAGAAGAGGTATAATTTGCAGCTATGATACGTGGATTTCATAATGGACCTGTGTAACCTAAAATTCCAGTGTTTGGCATTTCCTTTTCTCCCAGAAAGGGAACAAGGTTCAGAATTCTGTTGATTGATTTGTCAGGCCCCTGGCTCTAGCTATTTCAATGTGTGACATTACTTTAAGCTTTTTAAACTATGCAGCAATTAGCGTTAGCAGACTATTTATTGTGTTTACCCACTTGTTTACCTAATACACTTAGATAAAAATTAAACTGCAAATTGATCACTTTATGGTAACAATTTCAAGTGTTTTCTTTTAGCTGAGCAGCTCAATTGTTTATCCATTGTTTTTATCTAATTCAAATTCTTAGCTATTAATTTTGAGTTTTTTTGCAGATGATTTAAAAGAAAATGTCTTGATTGTTTCTGATTTGCAGCTGCAGAAACGTCCTCACAGTTCCATTATCAACAGCATTTCAACTTACTTTTGCAGGACTTGCCATCGCTACCCAGGCTGAATCCGGAGCGACAGCGGCACGTTCGGGTCTTGTGACCATTTCCCAGCAGACAGATGTCTGAGCACCCTCCTGCCTTTCCAAACTGGTCCACCTCACATGCGTGACTGCGCACTGGACAATCAGAATGAAGACAAAAAGTGTTGAAACAGCATTCAGATGTACGTGACTAGTAAAGGTGTGTGTGCTTGCCTGAGTGTGTGTCGTCTACCTGGAGGCTGGCGTCTCTGGTGGTACACATGGAGTGCTCCTCCTTTATCCACTCTGGTCACAACTTGGTAGTCCGTGCTGTTGAAGCGGTTGACCCTGATTACGCTGGTTTTAGGCTGCATGTTGGCATTGTCCGAGTTGGTGGCATACAAATAGTTTTCAAAGACAGTCAGTCCGTACAGGTGCTCGATCTTAAAGACAAAAAAAAGGAAGTGGAGATAATTGAAGAGTTGAGGGAGGCTGGCTGGGAACTCTCTTGGAAGATCATGGTTAAGTTTACTTTATAAGAGTGTAAACAGCATCACGTAGAGGTATTGTTTTTGAGATTACTTTCATTAAATCATGTGCTGTGTTGTTTAACTGTGGTTAACTTGTTTCCTGCAGTTCTTCTGCCACCTATCTTTGGCTCATAAACTCCATTTTCTGCAGCAATGGCATGAAATTGCATAAAGTGATGAAGTGTCTAGAAGCATTTAGGCCACAAACCAACATCTATCTGACAAAAATTAAGATGAAGGGAAGGGCAAAGGCTGTCTCATCTGAATAAATATAGGCCAGTGACTCAATGTCCCATGAGGCTATGTCTGCAGCAGCATGAACCATGAAATGCTGCTGTGGTTTATCATAGCGGGGTATGTGGAGGTCACTCAGCCATAAACAGACACAGATAAAAAGGGTTGGTATCAGAGGCTGAAGAGAAGTAGTCTGCTGAGGAGACCGTGGACGGAAGCTGCTATGAAACGTGATCAAATATGACCTCAAACACAGATAAAAACAAAGAAAACCAGCCCAATATTAATTATGAAAAAAATAAAGAACCCTGTGTGTTATGTCACACAGGATCAACAGATAATATCACATCTTTATTTACTTTAAGAAAATGAATTATTTCTGTGATCTGTAACCTGAAGGATGTGGATGGATGGAGTTCTTATCACAGGTCCACACACACACAAATTGTCAGACCTTCTGACCTGTGCAAGTGTGCATATTTGTGCCCTCAAGATCAGCGACTAAATGAAAACCATCACTTCCCACAGATCGTATTAAAAGCGATAACGCGTTTGAGAACCACTGTGCTGCAGCATCAATAGTCTGAACATTTAACGCTATTAATCAGCCGCTTTAATGAAAAGCCAAATGTCCACCGTTCTCACGCTGCTCATAACTCACTGAACAAGAACACATTCTCAGAGCACACAGGAGAAACATTAGGTCTATTACAGAAATACTATGGAGGGAACTCTACCACACCAGAGGTCTTAGCGCAGTAATCCTTAACCGCTGGCTCACACTTTTAATCTTGCCAAAGGAATTTTAATGACATCAGAAGAGGGAATATTATTAGTTTTACCAAAAATAAGCAATTTTTCCTAATTGAATTTGTCTTTTTTTATTTGAAAATCTGGTCCCAACTTCCAGTTATGGAAGAATTTTCATATATTTGTGAGACTATTGAGACTATCCTGCTAATGGAAGATAATGGCAGTAATAATGGAAATGCAGCGCTTCCAATGCAGTCGTTCTCACCAGCAGTCCCTGGATAATGGTGTGTCGGTTCTTGCCCCCGTAGTCCACCACCTCAATGTAGTCCAGGTAGGCGTCTGCCCAGTACACCAGCCTGCTGACCAGGTCCAGTGTGATGCCGTGGGGGAAGACAATCTTACTGTCCACCAGTTTGGTTCGGTTCTGTCCGTCCATGTCGCAGCGCTCCACCTTCGGGATCTGACCGTAGTCTGTGAAGAACACCTTCCTGTGACGAGAGAAGAATCAGGCCTGACCAATTGAACAGGAGACTAAATTAACATTCTGGATTTTTTTATATTAGACTGAGCTCAGTTCTTATTACATGGAGGCAATAATAATTTAGCTTTTCAAATGAGACAGTTAAGTACTCCTGAGAAGAGGCAGCTGGCAGGATTAAGTTTTATGGATTCAAGGGATCATATTCAATATTTCTCCAGGTATTGGAGTCCATAACTTGGATTCAGTAACCCTCATATTTCTTCCTGAGGCTGGCAGCATTCTGAAGGAACAGATTTCTCAAGCGAGTGACAGCATGATTATTCCGCTTTACACTCACGACAAAACAAACACAGCTACACATTGTATCTATGGACTGATCTATGAAACCAGCGGGTGGGAGCACATGAGTGGTGAGCACTCCACTTGTGCGGTCAAAATAACAACCACCAACGTCTCCGTTATTGTGTCTGTGCCTAAAAAAGAGTTTGAGTTTGATCAAGTGATTTTGGAGTGAATTGCTTCACAGCCCCAGCTCCACTTTTCCCTCCTGTTTCTTCTGAATTCACTTCCACTCATTCCTGTCACCTGTGTTTCTGCAGTCGTCAGTATCCCATTTCCAATCAGAGTTCGGGGCCAAATTTGAGTAACTTGTCTTACTCTTAACATTCTTGGATTATCATGTGATTTTACCTGATAGTCCGTTCCCTGCCTGATCTCCTGACTACCTGGTTTTGAATTCTGTTTTTATTAAAACTATGAATGTGGACTTCTCCTCTGCTGCAGTGCTTTTAGGTCCAAACCACACCTGTAGCAGAATGGAATGGAATAGGATGTAATAAAAAGGCTTCTGCACCCTTTCCATGCTTATGGCAGGAATGGGATGTGTGGGAGAAAAGTTGGTTACGGGCGGAGCTGCAGGCAGCGTTTGAGTTTAAAACAGGGTTGTTCCCAAACTGGACGTGGTGGCGATCGGGGATTCCCTTATGAACATTCTGTGCACCGCCCAAACCCTTGAAAACTGCACTAAGGCACCTGATCACAACCCAGAGCAATCATCTGATGTGCAAACTTAGATTAGCATATAAAAAAAGCACTCATAGTTCCTCTACACAATAAGCAACTGTTCTTTAAGTAGCGTTTTTTACAGTGTGGAAAGAAATTCAGTGGGACAACAGATGGCGACACTGAAAACTGAAGACAAAGAAGTTTACGACAAAAATCCTTCTACAGTGAAGCTATGCGGCTAGCAGAAGGAATGAATGAAAACAATGTATGTCTCACATTATACTGCTTATTTTCTCCAACGTTTCAAACATTCCCTCTATCTCGCACACACACTCACACATACACGCACCATGGATATACACACACTTTCAGGAATTCAATTGGAAAGAGTAACAAAAGCATGCTTTTACTCTCAAACACATGCAGTCAGCATACCACCACCACAGAGCAAACACAACATCTGTACTCAATTATTCCAATGTGCAAACCTTATTTCAGCCTTTTCCCCCATTTCACCTCAAAGTTTCAAAGTTAGGCAACAACAGCAGATGACTGACGCCTCACGCCGCTTACTTTCATTGAACTATGTGTTTGCGTGAAGAACTTTCTGATGGGTTTATGTCGAAACCTGATGGGTGTTTTGTTTGTGTGTGTGTGTGTGTGTGTGTGTCAAAGAATGAAACAGAAAGAAATGAAACCAACCCCATGGTGGGGTCCAGGGCAATGCCTTTAGGGTTGTACAGCTCCTGGTCCAAGAGGGTAACACATGTCTGCCCGTCCTTATCACACACGAAGATCCTGTCGTCCACGTCATCCACAAAGTAGAAGTTTCCGGTGAGCCAATCGATGGCCATCTGCTCCACATCTGGACAGGGAAAGGGTTGAAACAAGACAAAGGAGAACAGACTTTGATTCCTTTCGATTGATGCTGAAATTCAGGATGAGATGTTCAACTAATGGTGCAATGGTTCAACTCATGATCATGTGAGGGGAAAACACTGTGTGTCAGCTCCCCGAACCACAACTACACACACTGTCAATCCTTTCAGGAGAAGTTCTCTTACCTGACAAACAAAATGACAGCCAACACCAATTACAAGTGTCTATGTAATGCATGTGTCTTTCAAAATCTGATAAGTGGACAGGAAATGGGACGCGTGCTTTGTTGCCTAGAGGAGTGTAATGTTGCTGCAATTGCAGCTAAAAGATGACAGGAGGACAGTTTCCTTATTTTCCCGAAGCTCAACACCCAAATACGACCAGATTCCTATCTGTCGATCAAAACTGATCACCTGGTTGCAAACGCATCAAATATTTAACTGCTGAAAGGATTCCAACAGAGACCAGTAAGCTGTAAAATAAATAAAAAAATACCCACACTCTGTACAAACTATTCTGAATATGGTTAAAGAAACCACATAGGAAGGGTTGCAAGGGAAGAAAAATACTGAAAAATATAACATGAGACATTAATATACCTCCCGCTCCTGTTTTACCTTCCTTTTCTCAAACATCAGCTCAGCAAAACTGTCTGAGGCAAGGATCAGAGACAGAAAGCTGTTGTTGAAGTTAAAAAAGGATATTAAAGGTCCAAAAAGACAATTTTTTAAGTAGTGAGTATTTCCCCTCAAGTACTTCAGTATACAGTACTCTTACATACAGAGGGTATTACTGTTTTGTACTCTAGCGTGTATATTTGTCAGCTGCAGTTGGAGATATTTGACAAACTAACATTAAAAATTTATAACTACAAAATTTGTAGCTGGTGTGCGTGATGCTTGGTGCAGATCCCAATACTCAGAAATAGCACAAAATACTCAGAATCCCCTTCCGTATCTAAAAAAGTAATAAACTCCAGACACTCCTGGGAAACCCTCATAGGAGACTGACCCCGCTGACAGAATGAGCCCCAACTGAACCGTAACCATGGAAATAGCAAAATACATATCATTAATAGAAGATCAGAAATAAATTTCAGCCCAGT
The DNA here is from genome assembly GCA_013358685.1 of Antennarius maculatus. Classification (NCBI taxonomy): domain Eukaryota; kingdom Metazoa; phylum Chordata; class Actinopteri; order Lophiiformes; family Antennariidae; genus Antennarius; species Antennarius maculatus. The sequence goes on along the minus strand of CM023609.1, from coordinate 18,044,480 downwards.
GCACAAATGTCCACGGAAAAATGTTAAACTCTTCTTGGAGCTGTACTCCACAGGATGGAAGCCATTGTCAAGGTCCATCACATAAATACTGTATATGAGTCTGTAAACCTTGTCGACATAGTAATAGTAATAGTAATAGTAATAGTAATAGTAATAGCGATAGTAATAGTAACAGTAATAGTAATAATGCTTACAGTAGTCACCCCATTGTACTATTTGTAGTAGTCACAGTATTAAAAGTAGTAATAGTAGTAGTAGTAGTAGATTCATTATTAAAATAATATAAGTAACTAGCATTGGCCCTGCAATGAACTGGTGCCACAACCAGGGTGTACCCCACTCACCGCAGCTTGGATTGGCTCCAGCAGACCCTATCCAATCACCTTGAATGGAAGACGTTAACTTGTAAACACATACTTTTGGTTTGTAATGGTTCAGCTTTTACATTAAAGGTCTGAGTACTTCTGACAGCAGAATTTTTAAATATTAAGAGATAATAAAACATAACTCAACATTTGAGTGAGTGAGCCACAAAGAAGTGTGGGGAGGAAGGTTTCACAGGTCACAAGATTTGTATTTTCACAGCTGCCACCTATTCTGTTTTCCACCGACCGTCCACACACACTCACGCAGACCCACGCACTTCATCATGCCACAGGAGTCCTCGCTCAAGGAGAACTCAGAGCTGAGGGTGGACGGCGAATAAGATGGTGTATTTACCAGAGCGATCAGGTCGCTGTGGTGATCCAGGGGAGAACCGAGGATCAATTTCTCTTAACAGGAAAGTAAATCTTTGGTGGGGGAAATGACAAAGCAGATTCCTCTGGAAAGGTGACTGTAATTCCAGAGGAGACCATATATAATAAAAGTGACACATTCTGAAGAGTCTGCCTGGGGAGGAAAACACCTTTATTTTAGTAACAGTGGAAAATGGAAAAAAAAAAATGTAAGAAGAAAGACAGAAAAATTCAAATGAGAAGTGAGGAAAGGATGAAAAAGTTTGAAATGAAGCAAGAAGATAAAAGATGTGTGGTGGGGGGTTGAGAGAGAGAGAGAGAGAGAGAGAGAGTGAGAGAGAGAGATCTACTTTCCAGAAACGTAACTGAATCATTGTGAAGCAACATTTCTGAGGTTTTCAGGAATCAGGGTCCAGATTCCCAAACGTGCTCTTAATTTTTAACACTGAGTTCTGTGTTTAAGTGCATCCAGCTGCCCCACAGCACACTGATTCACTGATTAAGCAATGGATCAACAAAGGTGGGGGGAGAAAAGATTGTGCAATAGTATTCAAAAATGTTAGTGAAATCCCTGTATAGATGCCCACACATGAGGAAAACTGGAGACTTTCGTATCTCCTCCCATTCTCTTTCTCCTTCTCCCGCTGTCCCTCCCCTTTGTCTGTTCTCCTGAAGTGGAAAAACAGTCTGGATTCATTAACTGCAACTCTCTCTCTGTCTGAAACTATGCTATAAAAAAACAACACGGCATAATTGACAAAACAGAAACCGGCTGCTTTCTTCATTATTCCCCCGCTCTCTCTAAACAACTTGTTTTCTACTAATTTTCTTGTTCGTCTCTGCTCCCGTTGGTCTCACAAAAAAAAAAAAAAGATGTCACCCTGATGTATCCAAACTGTACTGCTAAATGTGTCAGAGCAGAAATGAGCCTAAAAGATCTTAGCAGGGATCCTCTGCTCGTACTGTGGTGCTAACGCCGGCTCAGACTAGTAGCATACTTTCAGAGGAGGTCATCTGATGCCTCTAATTTGTCCCATTTTAACTGTTGAGGCTTTAGCCTCGACCCCCACTTAATCTTGCCAACCCATATGGTCAAGGCAACACGTAAAAGCGTAAAAGCAGGCAGACAAAAAAAAGAAAAACAACACAACTTGGTGCTTCTGTGTGTGGTTCTATGGAGAACCAAAACCTACACAAAGCCAGAAGAGAAAGACAGAAAGTGGGAAAAATGTCAAAGACTGAAATGTTTTTCGTGTGTGTGTGTGTGTGTGTGTGTGTGTGTGTGTGTGTGTGTGTGTGTGTGTGTGTGCGTGCGTGTGTCTGTGTGTGTGTGTGTGTTCCCCTACAGTCATGGAGCATGGATTGGACACTTTCAAATGTAGACCAAGAGTGTGTTAAAATGTGGGAACAGAATGTGGGACCATAGGTACAAAAGTCAAAGCAAGTGTAACGAGAGAAAGGGAGAGAAAGAGAGAGAGAGAGGAGAAGGGGGTGGAGGGGGGGAGCGAAGACACATCTGGACAACTCATTTGTGGCATACTGAGGGAATGAGTCACTCCAACCACACACACATCATTTAGTGTACGTTCACCCTGACCATTTGTTGCTGCTGAATCTTTCTTGTTGACTGCAAGTATAAACGTACTCCTCCTTTTCTGTCACACTGTATGACAGGAGAGCAACGCCGCTGTCTGAGCCTTCGGGCCACATTATGCACTGGAACAGATAAGAACAGTCTGCCCTTTTGCAGTGTATATATTGTGAGACGGCATGTCTGCAGGCGACAGACGTCGAGCGACAGCAGAATCTGCAGGAGCGTCACTCTGGCTTCTAAATTGCCAAATCCGAAGTGATCTGAGCATCTCATCATAACATCCACAGCGATAATCCATGTTCTTTTTATTACTCTGACTAGGGTAATTAAGAACAGATACACATTTTTCTCCATTCATCAATGCAATGTTATTCTTGAGTAAGATGCAAGGTCTTTTTTCTATTACAAAATCAATCAGGCAGATGCAGGGATGTTTTGATCATTTTGTAATACCCAGTTAGAAAGTTTAAAAACAGACAAAGAGGTGTTTCCATAAAATAATGATATGTCTGAGGCACACTAAAATCGTTTTCATAGTTAGGACCTTGTCTGATATTATACGGTTTGAAATCTGAAATGACAGCTACAACATACTCTACAGGGCTGTTGAAGACAGAGCGGCTGGGCTGCCATCGTTCAGTCACTTCTGTTATTTCTGCATCCTCTGCTCATGTGGAAAAAATAGGCTTGCGGAGTCGATGTGACCAGTCACAATTCCTGCAAGCCAACTGAAGATGATGCAAAAGAAGAGAAATACAGCTGGCAGATTCCGAACAACTGCAGTAAATCTGCAACCTTCTGAAGACGAGGGGATTGAACAGAGAGGTGCTTTAATTAATGTTTGCAAGTAAGTTATCAGCCAACTTAATGCTGCCTGTCAGTGGATAAAGGCATTGTTTCTGTGGTTGATTCACAGTGAGGACAAGTTGGCAACAAGATGAGCTCCTAAGAAGAAGTGATAAAGGGAGGGAGGGAAGGCTTTTGACCCACAGATTGTCTATACTACTGCATCCAGTAACACCGCTCAGACCTCCATCGCCAAGTCTTTCAGTTTAATTCTTATAGGCAAAAAGACTCAAGTGTTTTCTGAAATGAAACTCAAGCCATGGAAAATCACAGCTGCTTGCAGTGTGTGTGTGGAGTGTCACAATGGCTCTGACTCACGGGCTTTAGCTAAAGCGCAGAGCAGCTCAGGATTTCAGCAGGTATTGTGCTCAGTTCAGTTTTAGCTTCCTTTCTGAAAATTTTAGCTTAATCTATTACAATTTGAAAAAATATTTTCAGAAATTGGCCCAGTTGTCTCTCAGCAAGAAGATCCTGGGTTCAATTCCTCTCAGTGCAGACTTATTTTATATTACTGAGTTCTCCGGAACCAAAAACATGCAGCCAAGGTGAATCTATCACACCAGGTTGCCCAAAGGTGTGTGAGCGCGTGTGTTTGTTTGTCTTTCCTGTGGCCCTGCAATGCGTTGGTGTGTTATCCAGGGTGTACCCAACTTTTTGCCTGTAGCCAGCTAAGACAGGGTCAAGCAGACCTGGGACCCGCAAGGCAGACAGGCGACTGTCTACAAGAAAATGAATAGATGAATTTTAATTGATCCTTGTACGAACATTCAGACTGAAAAATTCAGTAGAATCATCTACAAAAAATGTAAAGCAGATAATTTTATTGCAATAATTCAAAGTCAGGATCAGCTGAGGCCTGCAGCTCAAGGTTTATTTTTAGGTAAAAAGGACCTTGGAAAGCCTGACACACATGTAAATGCGTTCCAGGACCACCCGTGAAAAATGAAATTCCACGATATAGCGTCAGACTATTTATTTTATCATTTATGGTAATTTAAATGTTTATGAAACCTCCCCATACTGGTATTAAACCACCTTGTATCTGTATTACCTTTTCCCACACTCTTATAGACTGTTTATAACACATTTGTGTTTCACAGAAGTGTGCTGCGTTCTGTGAGTCTCGGAACTCAGCACACTTCCGGAAGCTGTCAGCCAATAGCATGCGTGTACGGTATCACGTGACTACCATCTTGAAGCACGAACAAGCGAGGGATTACTGTGTTCAGTTGAGAATATCATGAGACATTTGGGAGATCAGTGCTTGCTGGCTTTTTGTTGTGTTGTTGATGGTGGATGTTGTTGTGTACTCACGGTGCAGGCTGAGGGAGATGTTTATAACCCTCTCATCTGTGAAGCTCTTCAGATTGGGAATCTTGGCACATTTGAGGTGTGTGGACGAGGGTGAGTCTCCCACATGGATCCAGCAAACAGTCTCCTCGGCATAGAGGAAGTCCATGGCCGTGGTCTGTTTGGTGCTGGTGGACAGAAGGCTGTGGACTGTGGTGCCACTCAGGGAGGTGGCCTGGATGTTCTGAGAGTTGGCGATCAACAAGACAGGCAGTCGCTCTACCGGCACTAGAGATAACACAAACAACCTCCACTAAGTGACATAAGTCACCATTTTCATTCTCCCTGAAGGTGTCGAAATGTTTCCATGCTTGCACTCAATTTTAAAACATAACCGTGTGTTCATACCTGCTGTCAAACAGTCCCCCCGCCCCCGTGGGTTACTCACCATTCTTGGCCTTGCATGAGCGGTTGTCCGGCTGGGACAAGTAGCCCTCCACACAGGAGCAGGTGTAGGCGCCTTCAGTGTTGGTACAGGTCTGACTGCAGGTCCCATACACATTGCACTCATTGAAATCTAAACCACAGAACCAGCTGGTCTTAATGATCAGATATAGCAAAGCGGTAAAAGCAGAAAATAAAATAAAACATTCATCGCCCGGTGAAGTTACAGCTTTGTCTCTGAATGAGTTGGTAATTCATTAATGCTGCACAAAATGAATCCCATCAGTGTCGAAACCTCGAAACCTGGACTGATATGGAATTCCTGGACAGTTGATGCAAACTTGTAAGATACCCTGTGGTCATTCAGCCTCTTCAAACAGGAATGAAATGAGAATATCTTCTTTTTTTGCAGACTGACTAATTATTTTTGACACATATATAACCTCAGGTGCCGCAGAAAGGCGGCGCTGTCTTAGCAGGACTCACCTTTGCATGTCCGTCCATCTGGACTGATCTCATAGCCGCTTCGACAATAACAGACCGGCCCTGCTGGAGTCACTGCACAGTTTTCCTGACATCCTGAGCAATTGGAGACAAACTCTGGAGAGAGAAGGGAATGATTTTTTGACATAATCTGCTGAAGAATAGATGCAACAGATTGTAAAACATGCTATTAAGGTGTAAATTCATGTCTCTCTCCTGTTGCTGATGTCGCTTTTCAGCTGAAAATGAGTTGAACTACAAACCCTTCAGACCATACTGGGATTGCTTCTTGTATTCATCCTGCTGGTAGCTATTTGGCTGAATACAATGAGAGGCTACTACTGAATGGGCTGCTACTGAAAGCTGTGCATTTAGAAAGTATAGCTCTGAAGACTGCTAAAGTGTGTGTGTGAAAAAAAAAAAAATCACTAAATCCAATCCAGAGCTATCAGGAGTCATATTTACATTATTATTATCGTCTATACAAAAGTTATCTGAGACTCGAGACACTCAGAAGTTTGAGTCATCTATTAATCGTGTTCACTTAAACTCCAACAAAGGAAGTCCTTGACCCTAAGGATTTATATGTTCCAGTAACACTTCATCTATCCAGTTAAGATATAAAGTTTTTTTGCAAAATCAGCAGATTTTTGTCAAGGATGCAACATTTTGTTAAGGCTCATCACAAAAAACTTCCTACTTTTTGGTTTTAGAAATGAAAACTTCCCTAATTTGATGCTTTATCAGGGTGGATTAAAGCCTACTCAACTCTTCTCATACAGTCACAGACATATGACACACAAAACCGTTTTGCTGGTGTATTAACGGTCTCATGTCACGCTAATGTTGTAAATCAATCTGTTACTTTGACTTGGGTGAAGCCTCATACAATAAATAAGGAACAGATAGAATATCACAGTATGAGCACAAGAACTGAAATATTAACATGCTGTCAACTTGTGTATCCCAACCATGTTTGGGTGGGACGTATGTACCTCTACAGTGCGGTCCCTCATCCCAACCGTCCGTGCAGTCCGGTAGCCCGTTGCACAGTTTACTCATGTGGATGCAAAGTTCTGTTCCTCCACACTGGTACTCATTGGGAGGGCATCGCGACACGGTACTGTGAGGACCTGAGGGGTGCAAACATAAACAAGGCGAGGGTCAGATGGTATCCCTGGTTATTAGATCAATTCCAACACACGTGATTCCATTGCTTGCTTGTATGCATTTAATAAAGTCCTAAATTTTTGCTAAACATCTCCAATTGAAATTCTGGGTAAGAAAGTCAGGAAAAAGGATGGAATGTTGCATAGATACATCAAACAATACAAACTGACAGCCTATTGGGATGATGATCCTTTACATTTTAAATTAATACAAGTCACCGCTACACACATTCCTCCAAATTAAACAGAGAGACATTCTATTATATCACTGTTTAAAGTCAAACCACTTCTCTAACCCAAATGCTTGGCCATCTTGGCTGTATTATTAATTGTCAGCTGATGTATATTGAATGTGCGCCAGATTAAAGTTGTATGTTAAAGACAAAGACGTGAGGCTCAGCGTTCTTTGGAGTCACTAAAATGATTCTTTGAGAATCTCTCTCTCTCTCAAGTGCAATGTGGAGCAGACGAGCAAACCAAAACTGCACTGTTCCACTTCATGTGAGAACACAACCCTTCTCAACTCCTTCCCCTTAGCTCTCGTTATCTTGACTATAACCTGCTCAGCGAAGCAGAAATGCCTTCAGTGAACGCTGACCTTTCCAGAGACCGACAGACCTTCCAGCAGACCGCAGGTTTTCTGTGTGGCTGACGACACATCAGCCACCGTCTCCCGCAGGGACAGAACATCAAGCTACCTGTTCGGTCACATTTATGCATGTCTGTGAATGCACTAAACATTGAAGATGTCCAGAGATCGTTGGAGACCAGAGAAGCTTATAACCACTTCTGACCAACAAAAGAACATACTGCTGTAAGTCTTCTTTCAGTTTGTTCCTCACCATTGGCAGATGACCCTTCATCAGACGGGCAACAAAAGTTGATTTTCCCATCGACTTCATCTGAAGTGCTGCTTCACTGCTTATTCTAGGAGTCTGAATCCATTCATGTCAATCAAACAGGTACGATAGACTTAGACCCGATCCCAGCTCTCCCCTTCAGTCCAACCACTTGTCCTTCCTACGATCATATTTTTCAGTTTGATCACACACATATGATATGCTTTCATCATCTGTGTGAGAAGTTTACAAAGGCAAATTCCAAAATGGATATGTTTGTTCTTCTTTTCCTCACACTGGCCATTTTTGTTCTTTTACTTCATTTCCCAGTACTCTGCCTGGCCCGTGGGTTTAAATTCATCGTCTCCTCCTTCCAGCTTGCAGTCAGAACCACAAGGCAGATACTCAAAAAAACAATTGTGGCAGCAAAAGACTGCCAGCAGACAAAACTAGCAGGAATGACAAACACACCATTATCCTGCCCAGGCCCAGCCAAACGACTACCTTTAGTGGATCTGCAGCGTATACACATCCAACCCTACGTATAACAGTAAGTAGGCGGCCTGCAGTCCTGGTCCTGTACTCTGTTCTGAGGGAGGACTTAAGGATCCCTGAAAATGAAAACATGTCAATATTGGAACATCACATTTAATAAAAAACTACCCCCTCGAAGACACAACAGTGAATCCATGCAGCTTTAACTCAATTTATAATGAACTGAGCTGAACTCCTTTTCTTAGGTGCTGCTTTGTGCACATATTTCTTAATCAGTGGTTGCCTGGAGACAAGCAGCGGCAGCAAGACTCAAGGACTGAACGTGGCAGATGATCAGAATGTCTAATGGATTAAACACACAAAGCAGTTAATAGTTAATGGTAATTTGTGAACATCAGAGGTGCTGGAAGTTGTATTTGTGAACTCTGGGGAGAAACTTTTCCCATTTCCTCCAGCTTTCTTTAACTGTGTTCATTTGGATTTGATTTTCATTTATGCATGTATCTATGTATGTATTTATTTATTTATTTACTGTATTTATATTTTCATTTTATATACTGATTTAATCCCCGAGAAATTAGTGGCACACTCTAGTTAGTTGAACCATCCATATATATGTGTGTGTGTGTGTGTGTGTGTGTGTGTGTGTGTGTGTGTGTGTTTGTGTGTGTGTGTGTGTGTGTGTGTGTGTGTGTGTGTGTGTGTGTGTGTGTGTGTGTGTGTGTATATACACAGTATATGTGTGTACAGTCCCTGAACACACAAACACACACAGGAGGCTTGTAGGCATAAGGTGTGGGGGAGGTAGAGTGACGGGCAGCTCCTTAGTGGTGCGCCCAAATGAGCAACTTGTAAAGGGAACAGCTTCTTGCTCAAGGGTGCCTGGGCAGTGCTCCGGAGGTGAACTGGCACCTCCCACTGTCAGCTAACACTGTCAGTGTTTTTTGGGGCATGAGTGGGAATCGAACCTTCCCTCTGTGTGAAGGTTTACTTTCCTTTTTGCATCTGGTTTGTGTTGTTTGTTCTGATCGATTACTAATTACCTATCTCCAATGTGATTATCCGTCTTCTCCATGGGTAGCGTCCCTATGTTTGTGTTCTTCTTTGTCGGTCTGCCTGTGTTGTGTTCTTTTGTACCGGCGGATCCCTTCTGTTAGATTCTGCTGTAATTTTTCTTCACCAAAAGTTTTATCTTCCTCAGGGTTTTGGTAATTTTTACTTTTACTGGTTGTGCCTGTGTATTTTGGATTTACTTCTTTAAAACACGATGACTGGTTAATCTCCTGCTGGCTCAGTTTCAATATTATTTTTTTTTACTTTGTAGTTTTTTTAACTATTTTTTCAAATTCCATGGGAAACACACGACCAACATTTTAAGACAATTTCTTTTCATTTCAGTGGATCATTTCTTTACCTCCTGCCTACTTTTTTTTTAAAACAGCAAGTGAGATACACAAGCCATTTCCCTCCTTTTTAATTTTCATCTTTTTAGTTTGCGGAGAAAGTCAGGCTGTCCTTCCTCCTCCCTCCCCTCCAAACTCCCTTGGTTTTTATCTCCTGCCGTCATTTTCCTCCGACATCTGTTGACCCATTTATAGCGAGCATATAAGAGGGCAAAAGAACAGGGAGAGTGAAGGTGAGAAGAAGCCAGAGGAAGCCGGCAGCGCCCCACAAGGCTTCATTCTCGTGCGAACTGGCAGCGGTGAAAAAGGTTTTCCTCATTTGAATTGAGGTCTTTTTTTCAACATTTCTCCACTGTGAATGTCTGGTTAGCAGCCCCCAACTAGTTTGTTCTTCTCTATTTGTTCTATTTCCTTACGAGGCTTGGCAAAAGATCCACACAGGCTTCAGCCTTTCTGTTCTGGAGCCAAACGAGAGCACCCAAAGACGAGGAAAATGATCCCAGCGACTCTCTTATGGACCGGTAGAGCCTGTAATTGAGACAGTGCCAGTGAATAAATATGAGGGCTGGGATTTGACTGTTCTTTTCCTATGGAGAACTACAGTAGCTTCCAAGGCTTCACTTCCCTGTTACAGACGTCAGAGAGACGTCAGCAGATACCATGAAAGATCACTTTTTCCATGGGTCTGTCTGACTCAACAAATTTGTCTGAAGAAGTACAAAGAGACAAACTGCTTCAACCTTCATGGAGATTTCAGAGCCAGTACAGTATGGGCTTTGCAGTAAATGCCTGTTACAGAGGAAATATTCACATGTGACGGCTCATTTCCTGCCGGCGACAGAGGCCCCATAAGAGCCAAAGAAAGCCTCTCCCTTCAAAGCATCTAAAAACAAGATTAAAGTATGTGGATTTTAGACACCTTGCACAAATGGAGTCCTTAAGCCGCTGCACATAGAGGTAGATCACATGCGCTTGTTCAGTCCGAGCGCTGATGAGGGTTGGGGGGGGCGCGGGGACGCAGATAACCAAGGCCATTGTTCACACAAATCGGCTGTGGCCTTCTACAAAGCAGGCTGAGCGCTACGTTAAGCAGCGTCACGTGCAGATCCTGAACTGACCCGTGTCACCCAGAGGGAGTGTTTGGGACACGGCGATGGCCATAGGGGGTACAGTAAAGAAAGGGGGAGGTTGGAATTCAATTTCATGTTGTGTTATTTTTAACATGTTTGTCATTTTTGTAAAAACCTTTTTATAAAACTATATCTCAGAGTTTGACTAGTAGCATTTCTGTCGAATGATTCATCCTAGAAACTGTCTCTCTGACCTGTTTCCTCTCTGGACTAAAGATCTGGATCTGGATCAGGCTGTCCCTGTGCCCAAAGCTTGTTAAGCAGTGGGGATTTTCCATTCACTAGTTCAAGTCGCCCCCATATGCTGGTCAACACAAAGCTTATTCAACCAATAAAAGACACGCAAACAAACACCAAGTTGCTGCTGGTGCTGGAGAAAAACATAAAAGGGACTTTATTTGGGGCCAAAATGAGGCCGACTGGAGGCAGAAACGAGGCCTCCCGCTGCCTCCCGCTGCCTCCACAGCATTTCAAATCCTGGGGACACAACAAGAATTTAAAGTAAATAGCAACACGTTCAACAAGCATTGAATAATTAAAACTTGTCGTACTATTTCTCAGAGACATCAGCCATCTAGATGTAAATGAATTATTGAACATGTTGATCCATAAATACACCTCATTAATAAATAGTGTTGCACCACTTAATTACCAGATACTCCAAAGTACACTGACCGATGACGATGGCTTCCGCAAATCAGATGGGGCTGTTCTTGCTCCGAGCCACACATTCCTGGACGAAGCGTCTAAATCCTGACCAAGCAGCCCAGTGCCACCCCATGACCGGTGCTCTCCAACTATAGCCTCCCTCGCCAAATATGTAAAACTCCAAATAAAATTAGGACACGGCTCTAAAAACAAATCCAAGCATCACCGCCAGAGCTACATTTAGACCAAAGAGAAGCTGACGTTCTCATCAGCATCACGAGCGGCAGAAGAGAAGGTGAAGGTATCAATACCTGCAATTCAGGGCTGTATAATTCCTGACAGCTATCCCATAAATGCTTGACATCGCAGGTGAAACAACAAATTAACCTGCCACTCAACCACACTTGTGGGCGCCTAACAAATACTAGAGTGTGTTTATTTTCAGCTACCTGATTTTTTTTTCAGGTCCCCAGACAATCACACCTCGGTTTTACAGTGTTTTTCTATACACTGACAGCATAACAGCAGTTTATTATAACCATCTCTGACTTGCGGTGGGCAGTGCACCCTATATGCACCCTGCACTTGATGGTTGGATCATTGGTTTCCTTCCAACATATCAAAACCACATTTTCATTCCTTCCTGAAGGGGCTTGCTTCTGGGATGACTGGCAGGGCTACAAGCAAAGCAGGAAGGCTAAATCTAGCACAACAAACTGAGTGTTCTCCAAACACAGCAGCACCGCCCGCTCCGTATGGCTGAAGAAAAAAACATGCTGCAAACAGTTTCATCAGGAGAGTAAATTGCAAAATTCATACATGACAATGACACCAGATTACCGAGACAAACACACAGATTGAGCCTGAGGTTAATGAATACACACAAAGATAATGAAAAGTGAAATGTTCTTAAGCGCCAGCATAACAGGTTTTTTTTATCTACTCTTCTTCTCACAAGCACAGAATTTTTGTTTTTACATATATATACATATATTTTTACACACACACACACACACACACACACACACACACACACACACACACACACACACAAAAAAGAAGCATAATCAAATCTATTTCTGAGACTGAACAGATGCATTACTTGATTAAATCTGCACTTATTTCATCACATTCATAATTCAACTATGGAAGAGTATTGTGAACGCTTGTGTTAAGAGAGGTGGGCCTGAAGCCTGGGGAGGGTGGGGGGGGGGGTCCTCAAAATGAACTTAGTTACAGTGTGAAAGGTACTTAGCACTTGCTTTTACCCACAAGGAAAGGGGATGGCTTCTATCATCACAAATTAGACACCAAGCCCTCTCTTGACACTTGTCTTCTTGATATGTACTTAGAATTACTTTACTAATGCTTCAATTATCACATTGGGGGTAAAAAAAACAGCTATTCAAATGACAGGGAAGGCTCAGGGAGGATCAGAGCGCAGAACAACAGTAATTGACACTGTAAGAGCCAAGAAACCAGAGGAGACACTCAGATTAACAACCACCTCGGAGGACAGGCTGTGTATCCAATAGTAAATTCCACCATAAAGGATGCAGTCATTTGTTACCACGATTTATAACAGCAGAGGTAGTCTGCTGCAGAGCTCCATGACCAGGTGCAAAGCATTTGTGCATCTGTATAGATGCATCATCCAAATGTTCACTTCACTGTTTACGTACAGTATGTCTTTCTCCTGCGTTATAAACCCCTCTTCGTCTCCCTTATTGTATCAAGCTTGTTCCTGGTCCCCTTTAAAAGTGGCCTCCGGCCGGCCCCGGTCCGTTCTGTGGGGAGCCCCGCTGAGATTACATAATGGTGTTTTTTAAAATTTAAATCCCTGACACACTTTTCTTGGCAGAACACAGGCCACGCTCTCTTGTCCCACTGGAAGGGGGACAGATTTGCCCCCTCTACTGCCCCAGCTACTCTGCTCCCCGATGCTCATCTGAAAACAAGTTCTCTGTGAATCTTTGCTGTTACTGTTTCACAAATTCTGTCTTCAGCAACTGATTAGCAGGGAGGTGTAAAGCATTATATAATCGAGTAGCAATACCAACTTTATATGATAATAATATGTTAATACTGTGTTAACATCCTGTTGTGTTGGCTTTGGACTTCACTCAACAAATTTTGCAATTACGCTAGCCTATATGAAAGAGAGACAGACAGGGAAGAATTGAAGACACTATCTCTCTCTAACACAGACCATGCCCACCGGCTTTAACAGTCAGTGGGATCCACAATACAGTATGAAAGATAATGTTTTCCAGCATCTGTTAAAAAAGTGTCTCATCATCTTTAAAGTTAATTGCTCCCAAGGTGGGGACTGTTTGTAAAACAGCCGTCATTAAAGCCCAGGGGCAGGAGATGTCATTGCGGCGCTACGCCCTTCCTGTTTCCAGGGCACAGTCTCTGCACAAGGGAATTCTTCAACACCCTAATAAAGTGCACGGCCTGAGGAGACGGCAGATGCGCATCAGTCCAAACCCTACCTGAAGCTAAGGACCGGGCAAATAGTCTTCATATTTACTGTATCATTGATTAGGAATGCAGATCAAAGTTCTAGAAAAGGGACATACGTCCAGACGACTACTTTGTTTTGGTTTCACTCGGTCAGTATTCCTTTATGCCAGTAGGACCAGTACCCTAGGGCACAAAGAACAGCATTGTGGGGGTTACACAGCGGCGCAAAGCAGCTGCACTGACAGTGACTGACTTCCCTGGCAATAGCCAGCACATTAACAAAGGCCACTGTGAAGCCGAATCCACACGAATGAATACATAAACCTCTCTCATGCACCGTTCAACCAGGAGCATCTAGTGAAAGGCTTCACATACACTGATCACAACAATACAGGTGCAGGTGGAGCACAGACGGCCCAGCTGACAGCACAGCATTTCAGTTCTAAAGTTCAATCTTTGTGACAACTCTTTCTCAGAGGAGAAGAAGTGTTCTTGCATGATGAATCTGAATGGGTTAAGATTCATTCACAGCTTCCACAGCCGTTGTCTGCTGTGCATCGATCAGGTTCCGAACATTTTTCAAACAGCACGCCTTCTTTTCTTGAGATGGGGGAGATGGTCATGATGAACCATGACACGGACGCTGGATGTCGTGGCGTCACCTTGGAGTGTTTCTAAGAAAACTTTAAGAAAAAAACAGACTTTTTCACGAAGTGTTCTGGCTACTAGATTAGTGCGTACTGAGTATTTACTTCAACTGTTGTGCAAAGTTCCTCTATAATCTCGCAAGTCACTTCAAAAAAACGCCCAGATTCTAAAAAAAACATCTTTGACAAGATGTAACTTGATATGATATGTTTGTTTTTCTGACTCACTCTATGGGTTTTCCACCCAGACGCTGCCAAATATCTGGTCCCTCCAGAGAACAGATCTCCTAACTGTTGTTTCTGACAGGAACAGACATTAGATCTCCCTGAAGGAGTAGCTGAAGATGGGATGGAGTCACAATTATTTATGCACAAAAAGAGAGACTGGCCCACAGATAAACGTGAGGAAGAGAAGAGACTGTGTAAAACAAAAGGTCTCTCCTTTGCTCTGGACGAATCTCTAATGACTTCCAGACCGACGCTTACATAGTCTCTTAATAGTATTATTTAAAATTAATATAATGTTGCTTTCATTTGGTTTTCTCTGAGGACAGCATCCATGTCTGCTCTATATATGAAAGGCACAATTCATAAATCTCCTAATTGGGCATGACAAGACCGTTTAAGAGCAGTGTGACCTCCATCTGAGCCGATAAGATGATAAATCATTCCATCGTTTTCTCCAATCCGACAATGGAAATACAAATGAATCTCTTAGGAATCTGTTATTCAGTCAACACTGTCATTTTTCTGCCTTTTTGTTGTTTTGGGAACATGTTTTGAGAGAAACGGTAATGAGAAAGAAAAATAGAAAAGAGGTCAACTATATTGAATTAGTTCACCTTTGACATTTTAGAAAAATGTGTTTTAAAAACACAAGAAGTTTCTTTCGTTTTTTATTCTTACATATTTTTATTTACTTGTAATGTGAGGAGGTCCTTGCCTTCAGATGATGGCTGTCTTCCATCACAATGTGGAAGAATCCGAAATTTGTCCCTGAACATACGCTCTCACTTTCTTGCTTCAGAATGTCAGACATCTGACCTCAGACGTCTCTCTGGATCAACTCTTGGGAGAACTTTAGTTCCTCGCCAATATGTTCAATACAGCATCAGCTGCCATCCGCCATCATGTCTCTGTGTTTATAGTCCAATCAGTCCATACTATCATTAGTTCTTTCTGGGTGACAGCACTCTGTGTCCAAGAAAGATTAAGTGTCTGGTGAATTTTAACCAGAATCTCGCGTGTGATGTGTGCACACTTTGTGAAAACACAGGAGCTGTCGAAATCTGTCAGTAGGGTACAGGGAGGAACCAGAAGAGGTTTTAGAGGCAGCATTACGCTTACAGACCGCAGCTGTGGAACGGTCATCTATAGTAAAAAACAATCTGCGTGATTCATCATATGTCTTCTCCACATAGAGTTTGAAGATGCTACATACACCACCTATGTGTAATTTTACAATGATTTGCAAAGATTCTTCCTGGTTTAAACACATCTTAATTCATACAAGAGGAGTACATGATGAAAACAAGTTCCTCCATTCTTAAAACAAACCAAAGTTCTGTCCTCAGTGACCAGTAATCCAAGCAGGGTCCAAACAGCAAGAGCACATGGAAAGTAACCCACACTTCTCTAGGTAAGACTCACAAACGTCCGGCTCCTCATCAGAGCCGTCTGGGCAGTCTTTCTCCCGATCGCAGCGCCATCCCTTGGAGATGCATGTGACGCCATCTTTACACACAAACTGCTTTGGGCTGCAGGTCTTTGGGCCTGAAAAGAAAAAAGAACAGATTTAATCAAAAGATTTCAGAAAAAGACACCTCTTTTTGTGCCTATGATCTCTTTCTTCTGAGGTCTCATTAGCAAACGTGGTCCGTTGTGCTCGGAGTCAATAGTAGTCCTCCCTGGCCCCAGATACATCCTGGGAAGTTGCTACTTGATGGGCAGGGGGGGTGATACACAAAAACCGAAACACACATTCATATAAGCTTGGAAGGACTTGGCATGTATTTGCGTTAATTAAAACATCCTGATTGGTATTCATAGACCAATCGGTTTGAAACACTGGAAGGCAGGAGGATATCAATGATGATCTTGTCTTGTTCAGCCTCTCTTGCATTCGTTTCCCTTCAGTCCAACATTCCTGAGAGAAGAAAAACTGACCACTCCAAAAAAAAAAAAGGAACCCAAATGAGGGACTGCACTCCAACTCAGAGCTCAACGACACAACACAAACACCGACAAACACACACACACACACAAGCAAAACCATTGAGTCACTCTTGGGCATTGAGGGGAAACTCTTACTGAGTCCAGTCTGATACAACAAAGTACAGATGAGAGGGAAACACACAGAAAACATGACAGACAGCTTCTAGTATGAAACGAAACTAAACATTCAACGTGAAGGCTCGGGGAAAGGTTTGGGAAAGAAACGCATAATCTGTGTTTGTCAGCTGAAGAGGAAGAAGTAGAATATTTATATTATTATTTCCCTTAGGGGAATTATTTTTTCCACTCGAAATATATATTAATCTATTTAACACATACGTACATATATATGTACAGGCCCTAGCACGCACGAATACACACATATACACACACACAAACAGACGCACATACACGCACACGCACACACATAGCAGCATATTTCTGGTGTGCTCCAATGAGCAACTTATAAGGGGACAGTGCTTTGCTCAAGGGCACCTCAGCAGTGCTCAGGAGGTGAACTGGCACCTCTACACTCCAAACTTTTTGGTCCAGAGGTGGGTTTTGAAAAATCCACCCTCCAATGGCCGAGTCACTGCTAGTGGACTGGAAGCAATTCACCACACCTGCAAACAGTAGTCCTAAATTAATCACAACGAATGGAGCTAAATGCTACTATAGTTATTTCTACCTACCTACTTCAAGATAAAAAGGTTGAGATTTTATTTTATTCTGTACAAGCATACAATCGAATATATATCAGACAATATATCAGACGTGAAATACAACTAATGTACGGTCAGTGTGACTGAAGGACATCGACGCAGTCGGTGAGATAAAACAAATCGTGGAGTAGACACGGTGATGACGGTGGTGGCTGATGACTCTGCTGAAACTGATGAGGGAAAAAAGCTTGACGAAATAAAAAATTTGGCAAATGTGTGGACACTGGGCATTAACGGAGAATAGCAGCCACGTGATAGAACTAGAGGTACAGGGAGATCTGCATTTACAAGTTTAATAAAGTTTAGTAATAATAATGAAGTTGTGTCACTGTGCCCACTGGACAGACAAGATGTCCCAACTGACAGCTCCAGACAATGATAGCAAAAAAATCGCTCACATTTTTGTAGTACTTAAGTCAGAATATGGTAATGTTTGAAATGGTAATGTTATGGTAAAATTTGTCTTATTTAGGCATATGGCATCATGGATAGGACAAGAAGACGGATGGGATAGATCATGTGATGAAGAAGGATAAACAGGATGAGTGTATTTACATTAAAGCAAGCCTCCAACGCCAGCAGTGGAGGAAGTCTTGAAACGGAGCTAAACCTAAATACCATGAATTCAACCTGACATATTGCTGCACACACTCGCTCCCTACTTATCCTGCTCTGTGGGGCTGTGATCAGTGTGTCTCTAGATGTGAGTGTATGAGTGGTTTTGTAGATTTGTGCATAGAGTGGGGCATTTTCTCTCTCTTAGAAGTCCCAAGAATTTGAATTATTCATAAAACCATCCAAGCTTATGTTAAAGTGCTTCCTCTTTGCTTCTCATCTTTCTTGCTTGTGTACATGTTAGCTTGTTTATTCAAAACCATAGCAGGCAGCGAGTCACAGAGCATTTGTCCCTTGTTTTATTGTTTATTTAGATGTGGACATGTGTTTACTTAACATATTGCTAACTTCCACTAAGTCCGTCTTCTTCTCAGTCAGAACAACTTTTTTTAATAATCTTTGGGTCATGGTTTATTCCTCATAACATCCTGTCATCCACACATCTCACACCAGCAGCCTTCTTTTCCTATCATTCCGTTGGGTTGTTGACTGAGTTATCAGCTGTTCTCGTCAACTGGTCTCCAATATCACATTACTGTTAGCCTGTCACATCTCTGATTCTCCCTGGAGTCTTCCACCTCTGTATCACTAGTTTTAACAGATTAATTGTCATCTTTCTATCTGCCTCATCAGTTTCGGTAGCGTCACCAACCGCTGCTGGCCTCCAGACGCCACGGGGAGATTTATCTCATCGCTGCTCAGGGCCGACGAGCTTCACTCACAATCTCCCTGAAGAGTCTAAGCTTCAAACACTTTGTGACACACTAATTATCAAATATCATCTGCTGCATTACACAGCAGTGTTCTGTGAATACAAACCCCCACCAAGGTGGTTCAGTTCCCCCATTGTGTCACTGCACCTTAAAGCAATAGTCACATGGTGCTTTAATCTGGACAATGTGATTTACTGATGATAAAACCCTATCCTTTGACAATGGAATCACATTGAGATCATTATTAAATATTGAAGACAAACTATTGCACAAATAGAACCTTTCTTCAGGCACCAGCTCTAAAGTTTGATGATTCTTCCATGGCTCACGTTCACTCTTTCACCCAATTTCACGGTAATCCATCAAGTAGTCAGTGTATAATTGACAAAGGCAGCCTAAATAGATTAATCTTGCAATGTCAGATCAAACAAAAACTTTTTTTTGGATCCACTCCTAAATTTAATGGGTTCTTGCCTAACCAATGAAAATGTAAATTGTGTAAATCCATCAAGTCGTTACTGTATAATCCTACTAATAGTCAGAGAAAAACAAACCGATGCCAGCAAGAACATTACCTCGGCCTCGTCTCTACTGATTGAAGTGGATGCTAGGTGAGGTAGGTGAAAGCAAATGCAGACAACATTAAAGGTCAGCAGCAACTGTAGGCTGGTCCCAAGCCTGGATAAATGCAGAAGGTTGCAGCAGAAAGGGCATCTGGCATAAAACTTTGCCAAACAAAAATGAGCATTCATCTAAAGAATGTCATACCAGATCGTACATGGCCCGGGTTAACTACGTCCACCACCGGTGCCGTTAAAGCACAGGGCATCGATGGAAATTCAGCTACTGTGGTGTCAAAGATGAAGGAGAGGTGGACAGTGGGTTCTATGAATGTAGTGACGGAAGACAATTGTTGTTTGAGAAGAAAATGCGGAAGATAGGCTGACATGTAAAAGGATGACATGCTGTGGTGACCCCTAACAGGACAAGCTGAAAGGACAAGAAGAGGAAACTTAAAGGTTGCCATGAACTCAGTCAGCTGTCAGGGTCGAACAGAAGCAAAGGAAGTCCAGACAAAGACTCGTTTAGGAATGCTGTTCTAGTCTGAGGTCATCTAATCACAGCAAGAATCCTAACAGAATACAATATGTACAATAACTGCATATATGTTTGATACCATTCACCTTTTCATAGAAGTTTGGAATCCCTAACCCACATCCTAACCCTAAATCTAACCCAAACGAGTGAATCTTTTCATGGCTGCTTTTCCTCAATCTGCAAACTATTTTCCTCTGTTAGTTTTATGTTTTGGTCCATGTCTGGTTTTAACTTGAGCAACAAAATAAATAAAACTCAAACACAGAGATTCCAGACAGCACAAACCACACTAGTCGTCAGAAAGGCAAAAGCTGACAATGAGGGGACATTTTCTTTGCTTTAATTATAACCATGATTACATCGCTTGCATTTTTCTCACATCTTAGTCCCTCCCACAGACAGAGAAGAGCAGCACAAAAAAGATATGGAGGAAGCGAGGAGAAAACAAATGGCTCTGCTACGCTGGTATGTTTTTACATCTCTTATTCATAGTGTGTTACTTGATTTAACGATCCACATACCCATGAGTGAATGAGAAATGAATGGGAAAATTGGTGACACCTCAAAGCGATAAATAATTAAAATACATTCATTGTTGACTAAGATACCCCTCTGCTCCCCCCTGACTTCAACGCATGGTATAATACAGTTTGTTGGGGGAAATGGTAAGGTGCATTTAGCTCAGTGGGGAGAGTGTACCCATACAGCCATGGGTTCCATTCCCCTGTCTACCTATAGTCTCATCAAATTCACTTTAGAAAAGGCCCAAAATATAACTTTGAAAAAAGCATCAGAAATGCCAGATCAAGAAAATCCACAATAATTATAGAAGTTATTTGTTCTTTCTTTGTCACAACTTCTGATTAAACGCCTGAATTCAAACTCAAGGAGGACAAACTCAAGTGGTCTCTGACACAACTGGTGACACTATAAGAATCTATATGAATGAAGTTAAATAAATGTACATAGAGTTGTTGATGACTCTGACACATCCTGGTTGGCTGCTGTGTTTCAGCAAAAAAGCAAACAAGATAAGATGAAATATGTGGGAGCAAATGGATGTGGGGGTGGGGGCTTTCACAACTTCGGAGAGGCCTTTAGATCAGGCAGTGATACTTTGATGGGATGGAGGAATATCACACATCCAATCAGGGAGCTGCTTGTGTGTTTACCTTTGTGACGGCTGCGAGAAAACGTTTTGGGTCACTGCCATTTGGGCCGAATTACAAACCCGCCGCTCCTGCTGCCGTCTACTAGCCCTCCATGATGGGCTCCGTCTGGTGGGGAGGGAAGATTTCTCCCCCCAAGGCAAACAACCCCCCTCCACCCCCCACCAGCCACAGCCTTATTTCCTCTGACACCCACAGCAGTGCTATAAATACCCTGGAGGTCTGCCCTCTCAGATCAAGCAGGGTACTATAAAGCTCCAGCAGACATGGAGGCTACTGCCTCATCACACACCACTCAGCAGAGGATGAGGAGGAGGCAGATTGTCAACGGGAGCACTGACGGGGAGTAGGACAAGTAAGTAGGCTAAAGCGTAGATAGAACTTCAGCTGGACGTGTATCAACGATTGTTGCATCATCGGGAACAGCACATGTTGAGTCGCCCCCATAATCTTCCCTAAATATAAGGTACTACCTGTTTATCATCTGTAGTTTAGGAGTAAACACGAAAATACGATCTTCCATAAAGGCCGATCTGGATCTTCTGTTAATCACATATAACCTCCTACCTTTCATACACATGAAATTCATTTGAATGACGCTGAATCATCATAATTTAAGACACATGTTGGAATATTCCCATAACTCTGTTAGTGCACTGTGACCCAAAGTATATCACATTCTTCTGAATGTATATTTTAATCTACCCAGTCGATCCGGATGTGGGGTATGCCTGGGAACTGGTGACCTCTGTAAAGCACCCACCACTGTCATCCACTGTCAGATGAGATCCACCCCACCCACCCCCACCCCCCGGATCATAAAGGACGAGCATTAGTAGTATGAGGGGGGGCAGAAATTCATGTTAGCACCAATTCATCCAGACTTTCTGTAAGATATTTCAGTCAAAGCCATAAACGTTAACCTCATGGTGGCTCTAAAAGCCATCTATCAACAAATTCACCAGCACTCAACACAACAAAAACTGTCCTGAGGCTACATCTGCCCAGATCTGAGGAGAGGATCCTCTCCAGCATCTGGAGCTTCGTAATAACAGGAGAGTGGTGAAGTTATTCAAAACAGTTGCAATGACTGCTGGGAGAGACTATCCTGTAGTTTAGTCTACTGAAAGAATGAATTTGCACTAAAATAACACTTCAACAACACTTTTCAAGGATAGAGGGTTGACCCTGACACCGAAAGTTCTTCAGTCATGATGAAAAGATGAATATAGAGATGAGCGGCATTAGTTATGTTAAAATGATCTTCCCAATGACACACCATTTAATGTTGTTTCATAGATAAACACTGATAAATATCTCTGTATATAACTAAATATTAACAGAATAAAATATAAACGTGGCGGGAAAGTCAAGGTTAGTGAGTCAAACCAGTCGACAAAAAACACTAGAGTTTTTTTTTTTTCGTGTTAAATGCATTACAGACTGATAAATGTTGCTTTAAGGGTCCATAACAAGGTTGTTTCATATTATTTGATTCTTCTTTTGGTGGTTATAAGGCAGTAAATAATGTGAAAAAGCCTTGGAACTTAGCTCCTTTGATTTACCTTCAGGATGGAAGCCCTGAGTATTAGTTCCTACATCAGGTTAGCTTATTACACATCATGATTCACTGAAGGCTTGTTGAATTGCTGTAATCTAATAAGTCTTAATTTGATAGAGCCATCATTGCAAAGTCGGCTCGCATTACAATGCGCCACTCATAACTTCCTAATATTTGAACTGTCATTTTTTTTCCCCCTCAGGATGTTAGCTCACATTTTAATGGAATGATTTTACTCTGACAATAATCATATGAAGATTGGAGTTTTATTATTGCGCAGTTTCTGAGGAACACTGACAGAAAAATGGCTCAAATATCATTAAGGCTGTCTAATAAAGTAAAACATATTTCACACGGATATAGTCAGGATCATCTCGAACAGGAAAACATTAAATAAATTCAGAATGCTTGAAATAAGAAAATCAAGTATTGTGTGGGATGTTCCAGAACCTGCCTTGTTTTGAAATGGTTAAATCAAATCATACTAGGGCTCTGAAGACATTCTGGCTAAAACAACAAATTAAAATTCAGAGAATTACATTTTGGCACTCATGATTTCAGAAGATAATAAGGCCTATTTTATTTTGATTTTCTTGTGACTTTGCTATTTGATTACACAAAATAGAACATTTTACTTATCCCTTTTTTGACCATGAAAAGTCAAAGACCTTGTATTTTAGTTGGAGGGGGTTTTGTAATTATTTAAACAATTAAATAGTTTTTTTACAGTACAGTACTCCTTTCAAGAAATAACATCAAATTACCAAAGGATGTAATTACCAAGACCCAGTCTGGCCGGTAATGAGACAGCAAACTGTCATGACAATGAAAAAGGGACAGGACGTGTATAAACAGACTCATGTAGGGCGAAAGGACCAGGGGCAGGGGTCTAAAAATGAGTGTGTTTAGCTACAACCGGCCACCCCCTTATCATCCTCCACATGTTCTGGTAATGGAGGAAGGAGAAGCGGGAAGAGGTACGGATATTTTTACAAAACAGAGTCAAATATCTCAGATTTGCGTTTTAAATTCTGGCCCAGTATGGAGAAACTGACAGATGGAAAAAAGAATGAATCATAGAAGAGAATGGATGACAAATTCACGTCAAATGTCATAACCTACATCCTATCAGTGTGTGTGTGTGTGTGTGTGTGCGTGCGTGCGTGCGTGCGTGCGTGCGTGCGTGCGTGCGTGCGTGAGTGCGTGCGTGTGTGTGTGTGTGTGTGTGTATGTGTGTGTCTGAGTCTGGTTGTGGTTAAACTGACCAGCTCAACCTTTGGATGAATGTTTGTTTAAAAACCCTGTTATAAATGTCTGTGTAATTGTGTGTTTTGTGTGCACTTATGGCTGTGGAGAATTAACATTAGGAATGTGTTGCTGAGGGTTTCCAAGTAAAATGGGGCTTCGGTCAGGCAGGACGACCCAGTCCTGCCTGCAATCTTTGGATTTTTCAGATCAGATCTCAGCACTGAGTCCATCTGTCTGAGCCCTTTGACAGGTAGCCTGTATTACGCAAAGCAGGGCAATCAAATGACAATTTAATTGGAGGCTAATTGGACGTCTAGCTGAGTCTGATCCAAGATGTCTTAACCCCAGAATGTTGTCCAACCATGAGGACTATTTGTACAAGAGTGTGTATTTCAGCTCCGAGACAGAAAACATCCACATGAGAATTACATCAATTTGAGCAGTGGAAGTAGAAAATCCAAAAAAGTGTGATCTGCCTTGATCAAGTTAGTCAGTTTAAACAAATCCCTCCATCCTACACCAGCAGAACACGGGCGGAACAGAACTGCACATGGAGAGAAATGATAATTAAGCCTACTTAGAATGCTGCAGAGGGAAACATATTAAAGAAGATTATGCGAAATTCTTTAGTGCCCTTTCATAAGACCAGGACAAATTTCAAGTCTCGGCATGACGTATGAGCTCCAAGGCACCACCAGCCTCTCTGGAAGGTTCTCTCTCATATACTATCCATGTGATGGATGGAGTACCTGTGGCTGCTAATGACACTGCTAACAAGATGCGGTCCTCGCTGTTATTTTCTGATGATGCAAAGGTAAAAAGATTAGAAAAGCACCCCAGCAAATCCTAACCACTCATCTTGGAAATACAATAATACAGCAAGGAGAGCTTTCAGTTGAAGAGTTTCCAATTTCACTTTCTGGAAGATAAAAAAAAAAAATCCATTCCATTCTCATGTCTGTCTATTAAATAAAAGGCTGGAGCCAGTAGCTGATTAGTTTAGCTTAACACACAGACTGGAAATAAGGGGAGGCAGCTTGGCTCTGGTCAAAAACTGTTTAATTCCACTGAATAAAAACTATAATTTACTATTAATGACAGTTTATGTGCTAAAGATTTCCTCTAATGGGCAACCAGTACAGGAAGAATTACAGTTAACTGATGTTTTTACATTAAAGTTTTTGTCTTTAATGAATCATAATAATTTAATGTTGATTTTATAATGTAATTGTTATAGAATAATAATAATAATAATAATAATCTGCATTTGGTTCCCTATAAAACTAACTTTCAAATTCAAATTTCATCTGCCAATCACCAGACGGGTTGTGGTCCAGATTGGGGTCCAGTTTGTACCACATGTGATGGCCGTGGGTTCAATTCCCACTCTTAGCCCTTTGCAACGTGCCAATCCCTCCCTCCTCAGCTGTCCAATCCAGTTTCGGCCATGATTTGTTCCGAGGTGGAGGTTTATCTCATCTCGATTAGGTGTTCAAAGCATCTCATCATTTCCAAACGGTACATGGAATGTTTTTTACCAAATGCATTGCATGCTTTTGTTGCCTCTGACAAGGATGTTTTCATTGGGGTAGGATTGATTTATTTGATTGTGGGCAGAATTACACAAAAATTGCTCAACCAGTTTCAGTCTGTTCCATTCGGGTTGGAGATGGACCAAAAAAGAATCATTTAAGTCCCAGAGAGAAAATGGAAAAACATGTTTTTGCAACTACTTAATATTTCAAGACATTGTGTTTTATACTTTTTCCTTTCACTCCAAAACAACTAAACAGATATCCATTAACCTTTGTGGAGGGGTAAGACAAGCTAAACGTGTACACAGGATTGAGTAGACTGTCTAGTTTAGCTCAATTTCCTTCTTACAGGCAATAATTTGCTCTGTCGCATTTGTGTACCTGAAAAGAATGAATGTGACTGAAAAAGCCCCGCAGCCGAGGTCTAAACATACAGGAATCATTACATTTGCTGCATAGGCTGATGTAGAAATAGACCATCTCATCTGGTGGTGAAATTTATTTTGATTTAAAGACAGCACCTATTTGAAGATGGAATTGATTCTCAGTCACAATCACAAAAAGTAAATGAGATGATCTTGGTTCAGCGCTTAGGTGATTTTAGTAAACACAGTTAAGTTCAATCTGATGCAAAAAATTAAATAGATAAAAAAAACACAATATATATCCCCCATTGTGTAATTTCACCCTAACAGATCAGGGTCACAGTGTGAGGCACGAGCCGTCGCACAAACAGCCCTTTCAGACCAACACAGAGGAGCGAGTTTGCCGTCAGTGAGAACGGTCAACACAAGTCATCCGAGCTGACCCTGACACTGCCTGGTCTCAGCCCCACGGACTGAATGGCTTCCTGTTTCTGGAATATTCCACAGTTACTTAAGCTACATTATGCAGAGTTGACAATAAAGAATAGAATACAATTGCACAACTGCGGCGACATGGAGAAATACGTGACAAATCCCTCAAGGTTAGCTTTCAGCAGTGAGAGCTGCTAGCTCCAGCCCTGTGGGAGTGAGAGTTGACTGAACAACCCTATCACTATCCTTATCACACTCACACCTGTGTATTGGACTGATAACAGCTCCACAACTAATAAAGTTTCTTTGAATTACGTGCATTTAAACTCCTGCAGATAATCGTTTATTTAAGGTGTTAGACCTTAAAGTCAAGGATCGGCTTTTCTGGAGGGGATTTAAGGGGCTGCAGGGATTCGACATTAAAGTGTCTCTCACATTAATCTAAACGTGTGAGCTGTGCTGAGCAAATAAAAGCAGCAGCTTTGTTTGCAGCCTGTCCAGCACAGCATAGCAGATAAAGATTTCTTCAGCAACTGACCGACGATCATAGAGGAGCCTTCAGCAGGTCGAGACAGATTTTTATCTTGGAGTTGTTGAAGATGTTATTATGAGATAACTTAGTGCTCAATTCTTCTTTCACATGTAATTATGTGAAAGAAGAACTAAGCACACCCCTCCCTCTTCCAGACACACACAGTTTGACAAACGCATTTTTTTTAATTTAACCTTTCTTTAACCCGCAAAAAGTCCCATTGAGTTACAATATCACTTCTCCCAGGGAGTCAAGACAATAAATCCAGTTGAATGATCAAATATTTGAGACACAAATTAAACTCTTGCGTTAAAAGTTTGCTATCACAACGGGATTTTTAGACTAACAAAGGTACATTGCTTTGATAGAGGTGTCAAAAGTTGCAGACTAATGTGTTGTGAATATACATGTGGATGTTGAGATACAGAAAGTCGCTGCTGTCATCCTTTCAGAGGGCCTCCTGAGACCGGGTTGTGTCTCCGATCCCGAAATAGCTTCATCTAGATTGTGTATCTCAATCACAAGTCTAAACTGGGTCAAGGAGCCGGTCTGAAAAGTCCGGATGCAATTTTGGAATTAACAGATATGAGTTTTAAAAAGACATCTGTCAGGTGTGTTTTCAGGTGTGTGGGAATATTTTAATGCTTTGTTGGGAGAATTATAACCACAAATGAAAGGAAACATACCTGAATTTTTGCAAATCTGTCCATTTAAAAAGGAAGCTGGAGCTGCTGGCTAGTTAGCTTAGCATAGCACTAAGACTGGGGGTGGGGGGACAGCTGACCTGACTTTGTTAAAAAGTTTTTAAAAAATTAAAAAAAAATCTCTCACCTGCTCAAAAACCAGTGTAAAAACATAAAAATACTGCTTTTCTCAGGTTGACATGCAGGAGCAGCAACATCCTGGATTCCCTTATGGATGCCTCGGAGCTGTTTTCAAGGTTGATTTTGATACATTCAAGGCAGGCATTTATAGTTTTTGTACAACAACTGACTCCAGACAGGCTACATTTTTACAATCTGCATTTAGTGACACATCCAAAGGGTTCTCATGCACTCCCTGCTTGGTGTTTTCAGAAAAGAACTTCACTTTTTGAAAAAAAACTCAATATAGTGGAAACAGTCCATCCATCCCACAGAATATTGAGATTAAAAAAGGTATGACACCACTGAATATTCAACTGCATTTTCTGTAATGCAAAGTCTTGAGCCAGTTTGAAATCTATATCTTTAGCAGTATACAATTTAATTGTTAGCGACACTTAAACCTAATAATGTGACTGAACTAAGCCTCTAAGCTGCTGACCAAAGCACCGGATTTTATATTTACTACTCAGCTATGCAGCAGTGACTGGTGTCATATAATGTACTTAACTAGCAACCAACTAGAAATGGCTAAAAATACTTTCCTCTGTTATTTACCTTTTTATTTATTTTTATATGCACTTTTTCTGTGTTTTTTAGGTCACGTGACATCAGCAGCAATGAGAACCAAACAAATGTTCTGTTCTGTTTTCCTTTTTCCCCCCTGTTGTCAGTAAAGTGGGAAACTTTTGGCAATACTGATGTCTTAACAGCCAAATGCTGGGCCAGTTGTGAGGCTGACACCAAATGTTAAACCAGGATAAGATAGGAATTAATGAAGAGGAGAGGTGTATTCACAAGTAAACTTTTGTATTTATGGAAGGCAAATAAGAAAATCAGGAAACTTGAAATGAGGATTACTTAGCGCTGACTTAGGAAACATCTAAATGGATGACTAAGTGAAAAAAATAGAACTGTTTCATGTTGAAATAACCCCAGCTGTCCTCTGTTACACAATCGCCAGAACCATTTCTCCATTTTTATTTTCTGTGTAAAGTGTTTACAACAGCACCGTCCATTTGTGACGACCTGGGAGGTCATTTTGCAATAACTCTGAACTTTTTTCACAATGTCAATTATTTCTTCTCCATCGAGGCCCCAATTAGCAGAGCCTTTTGAAAAATTCCAGGTCTGGGAGACAAAAAGCTGTTTAGACCCAATTAAACTCGGGCTTTTATTGGTGGCCTGGTGTCTTAGTCCGAACTGCGGCACTGAGACAGTCGGCAAAAATCTTTAACAGTCTGGAAAAGGGAGAAATAGGAATTCCCAGGAGCTTGAACAAGTTTACTGGTAACATGTGGTTCAAAATGAAAGAGATTCATAGAGCTGTGCTTGAAAGTGAGGGATTAACATGCAGTCTATCTTCTTATACAAACAACTAACCAACTCAAACATGAGCTCATCATCGGTGAAGCAAATTTCAACAGGTTTCCTTGAGATGCTCCATAAATGACAGTGGCCTCGACACCCCAGTGTCTCATTTAGCTCTGGTGATAGCGTCAAATCAAGGCTTTGAGTCTGATGGGGAGGAAAATGCTCATTCTAAGCCAGGATTTGTCAGCTGTTGCTGCAGACTGGGAAGAGGGGAGACACTGCAGTTGATTGCACGCAATCCACGTCCATCTTCAAGGTGGTAATTTATATGGATTTTGCTCCTAAGAGTCTCACAGCATCAGATCGCCAAGTTCAGAAACATGACTTCAAAGGCATAGGCCAGCATTTATGGCTTAACAATGAATCTCACAGAATGCAGCTCTGGTTTAAATCAGTCATGCATGTTTAAGTCCCACTGACTTTAATTAAATGTCACATTCAAAGTGCTGACGAGCTTTACAGGAAATAGTGCTTCTTATTGGAAACCATCTGAACTGTACAAGTCACTTAAAAATAGTCTTCGGAGCTCAGCACACATTCACCAGTCAGACATTCCCCAGACGTGTGAGAGGTACAGCATCTGAAAAATAAACTCACATCCTCCTTTCATCACAAAAGACTCCAGTAGATCTGTACTGACTTCCCTTTGATAATGTGGAACTCAATGGTTTCACTTTCCAGAAGTCGTTCCACTCTGTAAAGGTGTGTGTGTGTGTGTGTGTGTGTGTGTGTGTGTGTGTGTGTGTGTGTGTGTGTGTGTGTGTGTGTGTGTGTGTGTGTGTGTGTGTGTGTGTGTGTGTGTGTGTGTGTGTGTGTGTGTTCACACTATCCCAGGGGAATCTGGTTTGGCCTCACTATCTGCCTGCAGATTGCAAAATGACTTGGCATTCAGGGGAATGAGCAGCAGCGATTTAGTCAAAGCGCACCTTCCATACATAATAATGACACAGCAGTGATGCACAAACAGTACCTGTTGATGGCAGCACCAAATACCTGAACTCACAAGGGGAGAGGGCAACTAATGAATACCTGTAATACATCACAAATCTATACTTTGATCCATCCAAAAATTTAATATAACCCTCTCCAACCCAAGGGCAACCCACACACAAATTTGATCAAAATCCACAAACAGCTTTTCAAAATATCTTCTTGGGTAATCATATGACATACTTTCATTTACATTAGCAGATCAGAAGTATAACAAAGGGAGATGGCACAGCACCATAGGTGGCTGTCATGTCTAAAATAGGTTAACTATCAAATCTGATCATCATAAGGCTGCCAAGGCAACAGTGACTGTTTTGCACTCCAGTTCAGAGAGTGAGACAAAAGCCTCAGAAGATAAAATGCTCCGAAAAGGCCATACAGGTGGCCAAAAAGTTGTTTACTAGTCCGGAAATAATCTGTATGGTTTAAATTAGGAACAATTCTTAAAAGCAAATGAAATACTGGTATACGGTTTGTCCCAAAAGTCACTCAAGTACTGCACAATGGGACCTGATGAGACAGTTCATTGATGCTCCTTTTGCTCCAGGACTTCTGGGCCAAAATACAACCAAATGAGACCATTTGCTTCTAAATGCAGCATTTGAAATGTCTTTGCAGCTTCTGTCTTCTCTGCTTATTATTAAACACCCAATCTAAGACTAGATAAATTCTATGAATTTTACGAGTGTGTAAAAACTATGAAAGATGTGGAAAAAGTTCAATTACACTTACAAAGTTAAAGGTTTCTCTAAGATTGACTTTGAATGGAGTTTAGAGCTGAACTTTTGAACCCGTGAAAATGTGGGATTTTTGAGCACTTTGTCCGTTTTTGATTGAAGATGCTGAAGATTTTAAGTAAGAAATATCCATACAGAAAACATCACGTCTATGATGCGTTTATCGGAGTTTTAAGGAAAAAATACTGAATACTTTTGGGGAGTTGTGCCATTTGGACAGAACATGTTTTCATGACAGCTGCATCCCCAAAGCACACTGAGTAAACATGAACGCATCGATCCGTAAACAAGTGTTTTGAGCTGGTATCGGGGCCTGTGACACAGTTCCATCACTAAATGTCAGGGTAAATATGTGAGAGCGTCTGTACGCAGCGCGGATGGGGGGCAAGCGGTGTGTGTGTGCGGGGGGGGGGGACGTGTGATCACTGCCGTGACAGTGGAACCTTCACGTGTGGCACCGCTGGAAAGAAACAAAAGACCGACTTCAAGCAGTCATTTTACTCCCATCCTCCTTGCTTGCGCACAGACACAAAACACAATTCATCCTGTCAGATGTACACACACTTACAGTTTGTCAAAGCATTTTTTATTTTATTTTCACACAACACTCGCGTTATCCTGGATCTTACCATCAAGAGCCCGTCCTGGAGCGATTACTTCCAAACTGTGCAACAATCCCAAGAAGAGCAATCCTGTTGCCAACGTGTTGGCCAAGGTGCACAACATTGTCGCCTATCTGGTGGGAATATTTCTCATCAATAGCCGGTGTCCTGTCAGGCTGGAGGTTGCAGTCAGGCGGCGACGCGTACCCGCACCCGGGCGATGATGCGCCTGACTTGTGGGTGCGCAGTAAGGCTGACAGGGATGCTTCTGGGGGTCCGGATGGACTGTCAAGGTTCAAAATAAATAAATTAAAAAGAATCCGAGGCTACTGTCAGCCCGGGGTTGCTAAGGGCTCCTCGGATGCATGGACAGCCCTGCCACAAAGGCTAGCAGGCTGGAGTGAGCATCAAGCTAGCCCGGCGCGCAGTCGAGATGAAGGTGAGCTTGGCACTCCGGAATCCGGATCACACAGTTGTGCGTCTTTTGTTCTCCTCGTACCGGCGGAAGAATAAGAAAGAAAAAAAAAAAAAACAGCCACAGGAAGAAATGAAGAAGTGGATCAAATATCGCCCTCCTCCTCCTCCTCCTCTTCCTCCTCACAACCTCTTGCTGCTGCCCGCAGATTGAGTCTGAAGCCTGGAGCTCCGTCAGGCGGAGATGTGAGTGACGTCGCAGCAGCAGGAGCAGCAGGAGCTCGGCTGGCCCTCCCCTCCCGAACGCCCGCCGCCCCGCCGGACGCCCACCAGTCAGAGCCCGCCGAGCGCCCCGGAGCACCGCGCCGGCTGTTACTTTCCAGGCATTTGGGATCACTTTTTTTTGTTGTTGTTGTTATTTATTCGATCAAGTATGCAAAACTTTTTGTGTTTGTGTTGTTGATGTCAACAACAACAATACTACAGTATTTGCTATTCCTCCTAATAATAATATAAATTTAATTTGGCCCATTGCTTACACCACTGTGGTCTCAAACTTAATTTATTACAGTCTAATATTCTCTTCAGTTGATTCTGATTATTAAAAAAAAAAAAAAAAGTCGAACAAATAGAGCAACTGCAATTAGTTTGTAATCAATTCAGTGGAACTGAGAACAATTAAGGAATTTTATGGTGTGGGACTGGTTAGGTCAATGCACATAGTGTTTTGTGAAAATAAGTGTCATTTCATTCAATTTGCATATAAAACAATGAAATATGAAGAAAACAATTTAATCATTACATAAGACTGGAATGCTTCCATGAGTGGGAATAGGAAAATAATCTGTCCACACGTTTTAAAAATAAGGAAATGCGTGTGGTCAAAAATGACTTGGCAAAGTATTTTTTAAAATTGAAAAGTGCAGGGTAGATACATCCTTCAGTAGCATTCATTTTCGTCTAACCACCTGGGTTCCCATTTACTTTTCCATTAGATGGTAATATTGTGGGTAGTTGTGGATCCATTTAACTTGAACGATTTATAAATTCTTAATAGGACACTATAATGTGTGCAGCAGCAATCTGGATTTATTATTCTCCCATTTCAGGCACCGTCTGCTTCCAAGGACACAGCATTTATGTGACCTGAGTTCTTGGTGAATTTATGCCTCCTCTGATTGTACATTATGATGCAGATGATCATAACATGAGGACTTAGCATTGTTTTTGTCCATTTCACTCGCTATTACTTTGATGTCATATTCTCATAAAAGAAATAAGAGACAAAACAGCACAGGGAGGGAGGGAGTAGACAGAAATGTGTTGTCTCTATATCATATAGTGAGACCAGCTCCTCCTGAGCTTCATGGTAGATGGAACTGTCTATGGAGATCCCATGCTCATCATGATCCCTCACTGATTCTCAGCCCACAAGCACTGGATGATCAACTCAGACACTGGATACACATAACCTTATCCTTCGTTGCCTGACTTTTACTTTTGTTCTACTTACTGTAAATAGTTTTTTATTTTAAAAAATCTGGAAAATGCAATACCAAGTAATAATCCAGTTGGTGCCATTCATACATTTATTACTATAGGAAGGAGAAATCATTGATCAAGGTAGTAAATTGTAACATGAGAGACAACTTTTAGGTAATGAAAATCCTGAATCTGACACTAAATACAATGAGACATTCCAATATTTCTTTAAAGTCATGATATTACTGACTTTACTTCCTGTCCATGTGGCAGAAATATCCTAATTTCTTGGGTCTCTTTACCACTATGCTGATGATGCCTGCCTGTACAGATAACCTGATCTTAGCACCCAGATTTCGTCAACTTAAAAGAAATAGTATGTAGCAGTAGCATGTAGAGCCTTTTGACTGAACAGCTCACAGTCACGCTATGGTTTATCCATATTGCATATCCATATTGATCCCAAATTCTGGCATGATGTTTATTTCATATAATAGCTCTGTGAATGTCATCAAAAACATCCTATTTAATCTCACCTGAAATGTAAATTTTAGCTGTATATTAGAGGAAAAGATCAGTCCAGTAACATCATGCAAAATAACAGTTGCTGCTGTGCAAAAAAAAGCCTAGCACTTAAATTCATCGAAGAACAGGGAGAAGAGCCAATCTCACCAAAAAAAAGGAGTCACAGGAACCATTGAGCTATTTACCTGCTTTGATTGCAGATCAGTTTAAGTCTAACTTACACATGGGAAAGACACCCTGAAACCATCTGTTTCTTAATGCACATGGCCAGAAGCAAACATGTTGTAATAAAACACCAGTGTGTATACTGATAGTTTTGAAAGTAAAATAATCAACTAATTATGATTTTCTTCATGTTGACTCATGATTTTTATTTGTTTTAAATAGAGGCTTTCATTTGTCTTTCCAAAGTCCTCACTGAATTTTTAAATTTTGAGTCTTGTCCCAATTCATACTCAGTCCTTAAAGACAATTTTCTGCAATGACATATTTTAAAAAATATGAATAATAACGAAGTAATGGATGTATAATCAAATAATCTTCAATGCACAAAAAATTACATTCTTATTTTGGAAACACTTATATAATACTGCAGTTATACAGAATAGAAGATTTAGGCTAACAAAAATCACACGATGCAGCAGAGATATATCTAGTCCCCCATTAAATACAGAAACACATTATTTAACTCTCAGCCACTCAGTACAATCTTTTTGCTCCATCCTTCTCTGTCAACTTGACAAGGGCATTTTAAACAATCCTCTATTTAAGTTAAAACAGTTCCTTCACAAACATTTACTGACCTCCAGACTTTAAACACCAGCCTGGATGTCTGCTCTGGGAATTAACAAGTAATTCAAGGTTTATGTCCAAGTGAGGTCAGAAGGTAATGGTGTCAAAGTCAAGCTAGAAGACTCAGTGTGTCCCCACACCTCTGGTGAGTGATGCTGATCCTTCATTCTTCACTCATCTCCTCATTTCCCCGGTCAGTTTTCACACACATTTGTAATTTCACACCTGCTAGTGTAAAATACACTCAGGAAATATCTAATATGATATAATCAAGGATGAATGGAGCACATTGTGAGTTTGGGGTTTTAGAAGAGTTAAGGAACGGGCGTGTTAGTCAACTCAAACGTCTTAAATTCCCTTACATCTAGTTCAAAAAACACAGATAGATAGATAGATAGATAGATAGATAGATAGATAGATAGATAGATAGATAGATAGATAGATAGATAGATAGATAGATAGATAGATAGATAGATAGATAGATAGATAGATAGATAGATAGTTAGTTAGTTAGTTAGTTAGTTAGTTAGTTAGTTAGTTAGTTAGTTAGTTAGTTAGTTAGTTTATTAATCCCGGAGGAAATTGTACATATCCAGTGCTCAGGCATTACATAACGAATAAACACTGGATAAACACCAGGAGAAAAAGAAACACTGACATCACAGGATTAAAATTAAAATATAAACAGTATCAAACTAAATTAAATCCATTCAACCGCATGCTGACCTCGCCACCTCCCCCCCGCTCCTCCTGAGAGAGTCATTGTACCCCCTGATGGCAGGGGGCACGAAGGAGGACCTCAGCCTCTCTGTGGAGGCGCTGTGTGACAAATGGAATTGGTTGTAACTCTGAACTCTTGTTATTCAGCACAGATACAGAAGCACACACACACACACAAAACACTATCTTTATCATTCAGATTTGTTAATCCTTTTATAAGTAGTTTTCATATAATTCATCAAGGAGTTCAGACACAGAGAGAGAGAGAAAGAGAGACGGAGAGAGAGGAGAGAGCAGTGTAATAGTAAACGCCTCATCCACCGTCTGTCATCCGCTGCACAACACTGCCCCCTAGAGAGGCTTCACTGCCAGCATATAATTCAGAGAACAATGTGGCCTTTATGGTCGCACCCCCCCCCCCTTTTTTTTAAAAAATTTCCAGACATATTATAATAAAGACAAATAAACAAGCAATCAAACAAAAAAAATAACAAGCAAACGCTAGAGCTGTTATAACACAAACTTAAAAAATTAAGGCATCCCAAACATGTGTTTAACATAAGTAGGAAGTGTGACGAGAAACTGGTCTTTGACTAAAACGCTTTCATTTTTGGAAATTATCTGACAGCATGAAGCAGGACGTTAAGTTAGGATGACATAAAACACAAAGTTTGAGCAAAAACATGACAAATGTTTTCAGTTTTTTTTATGCTCATCTAATTTTTGCTTGGCCTTTCCAAATATTATTTGTATTACAATAAATAAGAGCTGGGAAAATCCATTTTCAACTGAACTACTCTGTGCCGAGGCGCCTCTTGCAGACATGACATCATAAGTTCCTGAGGATCACAGGGATGTTCAGTCGCACTTTCTTCAACGTTTGGAGTGGCGTTGATGGCGATCGACCAGCAGAGGGCAGCATAACCCTTAACAGAACACTAAGGGACAGCAGACCACCGCCCCAAGTCAGCCAATAAATAAATTGGTGAAGGAATGAACAATAAATGAAAGTTGAATAGAAGCAAAATCACAATCCTGCATGTGTTCTCTAAAACAATCAAGATGTTGTTTGATTTTGGACAAATGAACTCTTGTCTTGAGGTTTTTATCATTTCAGATCTAAGCTTCAAGTCCAAAAACAAAGGTACAGAGATGTTTTTTCACCTTTTATGTATAGCTAGAGCACATTTTTTTTTATAAATACAAAAATATGCTTAAATATGTCTTTACTTCAAGTCAATTTAATTTCAACCTCATTAGTCACCTTAAAAATCTCAAAACTACTGAAATGTTTCACCTCATTCAAAACCTGCAGCTTTGAAATGAACCAGAACCAAGAGCAGAGAGTTTTAGCTCTGGCTTCAGCTCTGATTAATCCCCCTCCTTATAACCAAAACTCTTAATGGGCTAGCACCATACTTTGCCAACTCCCTTGTTTGCTATTACTGTAGTCTTAAAGAACACTCCGGTCAAATGCTGCTGGTTTATTGGAAGTTCCCAGCAAAAGTTCAAAACAAAGTAATATAGTTAATAGTGGCCCCAGACCATGGAAAACATGACATGTAAATATCAGGAAAGCCAGCGCCCTAAAAATTATTTCAGAAAGCCTAAACTCATCCCTTCACACTGGAATCTCACCAGCTTCCACCTGCCATCATTATTTTCCATATTATTTTCCATTCATTTCATTGACTTCTTTTTTTTTTCAGAGAATCACTTGTGTGCAATGTCCTTGTGGTAAAACATCTGATTTATATGAAAAGTATTAAACAAATACTGTGTGTGTGTGTGTGTGTGTGTGTGTGTGTGTGTGTGTGTGTGTGTGTGTGTGTCAGTGCACGCTCACAGACTTTTATGTTTTTGTGTGTTACACTATGCAGTCCTCAGTAAATGACTCATTGATGCTGTTTGTACACATCTCTCATTATTTATATTCTGACATTTTGCACAGCACTAAAACTCCACCTCTCAGGGGCATTTTTCTTCTCCATCTGCAGCTCTGTTGATCTCGGCCTCTCCAGCATGGTACTGTTAATCATATTGTATCAGCTAAATGACGGCCATGTAATGTTACGGTTCTCAGGTCTAAAAGTCTTTCTCTATAAAGATTACTGTTTCAAATGCCAAACAAGTCATTATGACCAAACTGCCCGTCTTTGTTTGATCATTGCTCTCTCACCAGATATTCATTAAATGATGTCATGTATAGTAATATGACAGATTAATGATAAATAAGGTCAGAATACTAATACTTTAATTCCAACTCATCCTTGATACCTGCCAGTCTTCAACATCTCTCACTTCCTCTGCATGAATATTTAAAAAGAGCTTTTAAAGACTGAGTTATGTGAGACTGGTTTTCACATCACAGGATGGGGCTGGCTTTAATATGAGAAAACTGCTGGATGTTACTCGTCTACTAAAAAAAAAAACTCCTCTTCTTCTCTGCAGGTCGTTTTCTTCCCAGGACTACTTTCTTGTCAGAGTGTGTGCAAACACCATTCATCTGGTTTGTGTCCTGACTGGAGCAAGCATTTCATGCGTCATTCTTTCATCTGCAGCTCCGGCCCATGATGCACCTCCGCCCAGTTCTTTGCAGCTGCAATGGGAGTTGAAGTCCAGAGAGGAGGAAGAGGTCAGTGCTGCTTCTCACACTGCTGACATATATGATGTCTCCAATCATCCAATCAGGTGAGAATAGATAAAAGAATTAATACTTTTCAGCTAACCTTTTCAGCTAAACTCATATAATTGTCGCGTTCACACACGTGTCTGAGACATAAATTTCTACATTGAATCATGACTTGGCCTCACATCATCACTCATGTTCATAAGTCCCTTCCTCCCTCCCTTGTCATCCTCTTCTTTCTTGCTTCACAGCCAAATGGATTGCCTCATCAATCAGCGTTCCCAGAATCACATCCTGTGTATGTGTCTGCATTTAGTAGAAAAATGGTATGAGGTACTCACTTCAGCATTTACAAAAAAAAAGAAGTTCTTTTGAGTTTTAAGTTACTTTATCTCTCTTTTATTCTCATTCTGAGGGAATAAATTATGAGAAAATGTTCCAGATATTGCGGCAGTCTCAAATAGTTTGACACATTTCACATGGCAAGGCAGAAGAAACCCAGCAGGGTGGCAGAGAAAGGATTTACATTTTTTATATTCACATAAATTTCCAAACATTAAGGATTGAAATAAGATATTTGCAAGTCTGTGTCCTGCCACAAGGAGTTGGAAATAGAAAGGAGAAAGCCGTGTTCCTGGGTGTACAGACTTTCTGAGAATAGAACAATTGTTTCTGCTTCTATCAGATTCTTAGAAGTCATAATTTCATTACAATCTTCAGCATTTGTTTTGTCAACAGTGCATTATTAAATTTATACCAGGGGGAGAGGGGTAGACATACACTTTGATTGTAATCTACAACAGAGTGGACATCAGAGTTCAAAGATCTTCTTCCCTCCTCTTTTACTCCTTTCACAGAAAAGATACTTCACTGTGCTGTACGCTTTCTTCTTTTTTTTCCTCCTCAAAAGGAACAATTATGGCGCGGGTAATGCTGATAACACCTAAAGAATTTGAGGCATGCACAAACAGCCCTTCCCCCATTCGCCGAGCTTTCTCTCCCCTTCCCCCTCTCTCGTCCCCTTCTTCCCTCCCACTCCATCACCAGGCTTTCCTCCTGCCCTTTACACTCAGATTACTTCCAACTGAAACATAGCATAAATAGCCCACTGACAAAATTCTTGGAAACTAATTTACAGAAGTAAATAAAAGACCAGCACAAAAAAAAAAAAGCAACCCACTAACAAAAAAAACCCCAACAACCCTAAATATTCCATCATCGCGTTCTGCTGAACCTGACAGCTATTGTTGTGATTAAACAACAGTGATGAGTAAAAACACACAAATATGGTGCTAAACTGGGAAACGCTACCAAAGGCAAA
Source organism: Antennarius maculatus (assembly GCA_013358685.1). Taxonomy (NCBI): domain Eukaryota; kingdom Metazoa; phylum Chordata; class Actinopteri; order Lophiiformes; family Antennariidae; genus Antennarius; species Antennarius maculatus. The sequence continues at coordinate 18,005,636 of CM023609.1, read as the reverse complement.
GTTGCTCCAGAGTTTTCTTAGATGTTTTTTAAAGGGAGAACCATTTCAAAATGCATACAAATAATACCTAAACAGTAAATCATAAAGCAGAAAAAGTGTTTGCTGACATTGTTTATGATGTCAAGATAATACTACGTAAAGTTAACAAAGTTAAAATTCCTGGTTACCTGCACCAGGCTCTGACTTATCGGATAATATTTTCTTAAAAATCAGAAAAGAAATTCAGTATAAAAATGGCAGCTGTGGTCTAAATGCAGCTTACTACGTAAATTATACTGGTAAAGACACCTATCTAATTATTATATTTTTATCTTTAAATACTCTTAAATCTTTTTTATTTGATTTGAAGTTGAGATGCATTTCAAAAAGCCTTTTTGAACAAGGGTCTTTTTATTTTTCCATGTATAAAAATGAGCATTTGTCGACAAGTTTTCATACATAAAATGTTCTCATATATAAAAGGTGGGATCTGTGAGTCCTTATTTAAAAGGGTGACGGTTTTGGCAGTCGGGGGTCAGATGCCTGCCTTTGACAAGGGGCCCCAAACTTTAGCAAAACTGGTCTTGTTTAGTCTGTGGAGAAGCTTTGGTAAGAAGTAGACAAAAGAAATGGGAGGGAAGTCGATTTTGCATGCACAAATTTACCTCCTTTGTTGAATGAATGAAAATAAAGAACAACCAATGCCAAATGTATGTTTGCAAACATTTATATCTCATTGGAAAATGCAAAATGGTCTCTTGAAAAAACAGAGAATGCAATGTAATATTTACACACAGTCTTTATTATCAGTTAGAAATTTGCATTTTTAAATTATTATAATAAAGGTTACAACAGTGCCAAAATACACTGCCCTTGTTAAAAAACAATCAAGTCTGCTTTATGCGGTCTTACATGCTTTCTTGAGGAAGGTATGTTAATACTCCTGAAAAAACACTCTAGCACATACCAGTTAAATACAAGCCCATAAATTCAGCTGTTTTTTTTTTAGTTTATTTATGCAGAGCAGAACAATTTGAAATGTGAAGTGTTTGTATGTGAGATTAAAGTTGTCCTAAACTTCAGCATTTACTATCTTTTACGGTCTTTCTCACACAATTTGAAACCTGAACATTAAAAGCTGGAGGCTTCCCTTTTCCCTCCATTTGCCAACTCGTCCAAATGTTCATGTTAACCATGATGACCTTGAACCCCACATTGACCAGGACCCCAGTCACACACGAACTCCATGAACTTTTCCACGCTATTCAGATCCACTTCCTCCCGAACAACAGCTCACTTTGATGGCAAAGGTCCACCCCCACAACATTGATGTTGTATGTCTGTGTGTGTGTGTGTGGGGGGGGGGGCGTGAGTGCGTATGTGTGTATGTGTGTGCGTGTGCGTGTGTGTGAGTGTTGGTTGTCAATGCAGGCAAAGGGTGGGAGGATGGTATTTCCTCATGCACTGTTGCGCTTTAATACCCTAGTATTTGGGTGGTATTTTGCTCGCCTGATGCATTTTCTGCTGACTTTTTAAAACTTGAGAATAAACTTTCACCAGACTAATTTTATTATTTAAGAAGCAGGTAAAGAAGAATGATGTTTCAGCACAAAACTGGACGAGGAGCGGCTTAGGAATGACTTTTGGCTTGTCTTTCAGAAATGCTTGAATGTTAGTTTTTACTTCCACATACAGGCTATAACAACTTAAACTGTAAAAATCAGGCAACACACTGTTTAATACCGAATACACACTTTGGGAATTCAGTGACTCACACCCATGCACAAACACACATATGCACATTGAAGCATACACGCAAATACACAGCTTTGCTACCCTAGAGGTAGTAATACAACCTTAACACTTGGGATGGCGGGGGTTGGGTTACCTAGCAACGAGCCTGTTGATATCCAAACAATGTTGATGGCTGCTTGTACCAGACTGGAGTTCTGCTGAGAGCAACAATGTCACTGGTGTGTTCCTGCAGACGGAGGACCGGCCCACAGACAGGCTGCTGGACTGAATGAAGAGCAGCAACATGATTCCTAGAAGCACCGTTCATACCACGGCAGGAGGAAGTTTACTCTCCATAGAGACAGCTCGCATAGCTAACATATCTGGATTTGTCCCCCCCTCCCCCAAAATCAGTGTTTGTATTTAGTTATTTTTGTCATTTGAGACAAGGTGAGACAGTCTTCTACATTAAAACTGGTTGTTAAATCTACAGCCAAGTTCTGGTGATTGCAAGGTCGTCCATCTCAGCTCCTTCAGACACACACACACTCTCAGGGGAAGTCAGTTCTGCCCTCCAGTCGCAGACAAATCTAAGTGTGCTGTGAGACTGTGGTTATCAATCTCACAGTCCTCTTGCTTAAAACCAGTGTTTGATATCACCTCTGAGCTCTGTAGGCATGCTGGGAAAAATAAATCTGATTGCTACACTGTCCCGTCAGGGATTGAAGACTGGTTCATTCCACATGGGTTAAACATGTGACATAAAAGCTACATCGTATGAGAAACCGTGCAACATCAAGACCAGCAGAGCACTGACAACTAACACTACCACTGCATTGAGAGCAACATGTGTCGGTTGTGTTCAGAAACACCTCCTTTCTAATATCTCGCAACGAAAAAGAGGAAAAACATTTAAACATAGCAGAAGAAAAAAAGAGAGAGTAGCAGCTGCCATGGACAACACGTGAAAGGTAATTCCAGGACAACTTTCACACGTGTGGGAGATGTTTAGCTTCAGCACCCCGGTGTGTGTGGACTGTTCAACAGCTCTCTGTGACCTATGGAGGAAGCTGCAACACGTTGGCATGGATGTTACAAAATGCACTGGTCCATTACTGGTCGAGTTCACGTTACTGGGTAATGCATTCATTTCAGATCGTTCACATAAATGTCAGATATGGAAACACAAATGGAAACACAAAATGAATGAATGAATGAATGAATGAATGAATGAATGAATGAATGAATGAATGAATGAATGAATGAATGAACCAATGAACCAATGAATGAACCAGAAAATTACAGGATGGAGACCTGCTATTCAACCTGGCTTTAAACAGATTAGATGATTTCTTAATGTTTTGATGCACAGGTCTACAGTCATATCACAGATATCTGTGGTCTCTGTTTATTCTGGGTTACAGCGGTCTGCTGTTGCTCTTCTGATTAAACAATGGTGTGGATGAACTACACTCGAGTGGTGAGTATTAACCCCCGTGGTGGTTTATTTAACAAGGAAGTGGTCACTTTTGATTAGCTGTTTAAAGGCATTGTGGCTATTTCTTAAATAAAAAAAAAAAATAAAAAAAATAATTCAGATGCTATACTGCTCACGAAGATTAATCAAGAAACAGGAACTAATCTTATATGTTAAGAATCATCACAAAATCCTCCCTTGCATACAAATTTTAAAGAAGAGACATTTTCTCGGGCTAGGAAAAAAATAAGTGGTGTGTGTGTGTGTTTAAGGTTTTTTTTTTTGTGAAAATAAACTTAAATAAAATGATTTAAGTATAATATCTACAATAAGGTGAAGTGAGGCCAAAGGGTGAACTAAGACCCTTAACTTGACCGAACAATTCTTTCTCCTTCTCCTAATTATTCTTCTAATAAAATCACAGTGGGCGGTCTGTGAAGTGGAACTAATACCCTTCCGCTGCTCGAACCCGCGGTATGGACCCTTGAAGTAGCTGGGGGCCAGAAGTGGGGGCCCTAGTCCTTGCAGCCGCAGCAGCAGCACCACTCTCCGTCGAGCAGCGGGACTCCAGCCTCTCACTTCCCCAGCTGCTGACGTCAGCTGGCAGCCTGGGCTGGACTCGCCGCTCCGGACGTAGCGCCTAGAAAAATGCTGCTCTCCGTACCGCCAAGGGCAGGAATCAACCCATACAACGGCTATAACAGCAGAAACAACAAAAAGGTAAAAGCTTTTGGGATTTTTCTTTTCATTTTCGGGTTTTCCTTCCCCCGCAGGTTAAAAACACGCCCGTGTCTGAGGCGAGCGGAGAAAAGAGCGTTTGTGACAGCGGAGCGCGCCGCGGTGTCCTTGAAGAGCTGCGTTTAAGTCAAGACTTGGTGGAGTGGAAATATAGCTTCAAGCAGCCGTGATGTGTGTGTAGTGTGTGTTTGTAGTGTGTGTGTGTGTGTGTGTGTGTGTGTGTGTGTGTGTGTGTGTGTGTGGGTGGGGGGTTTAGCTATCGCTTGGTCCCGTCCCGGTGTGTGTGTGTGTGTGTGTGTGTGTGTGTGTGTGTGTGTGTGTGTGTGTGTGTGTGTGTGTTGTTAGTTGTGTCCGTGTTACTGAAGAGATGTAAATATGTCTCTGTTCGCTCCTTTGGAACCGTCAGCGGTGGAAGAGCAACTTTTACGCGAAGCCGCCGGAGCAGGATAGCGCGCCTGTGTCCTGGAGGTGTTTGTGGAAGTGGGGGTAGGGTGACGCAGAGCCGGAGGGGTGGTGGGTAATATGGTAGAAAATGCCTGTTTCCCTCGGTGAGTTTCGGACAGCAGTGCAAAGCGTTGAATCTGTTTTTTTTTCTTCTTCTTTTTTTAGTCTCGACTAAGTTTGTAAAGTTTTTGTTTTTTTTTCTTGGTTTCCCATCTGAAAGCGGAATACGCCCCACCCCTAGAAAAACTCCAGCAGACCGAGATGACTACATTCCCACAATTATGACTCCTTCTCTCGTGGTTCCGTTCTTGTGTTGTTTTCAGCTTCACACCTGTGTCTCCAACATGTCAGGAAGGGGTTAATGAAGTTAATGAAACATTTAGAAGTGTAAAGATTTTTTTGAGTTTGTGGTGTCAAAACTGTTTTGGATTATTTTAACACGTCAATTCCTTTTCCGGTAGTTGTGTATTTATTTCCATTTGATCATCCAGAGGAACATGTGACTCATCATTATGGACCCTCTGGGGTAAGTCAGGCAAATGTTTACCCCCTTTCTCAAAAAAAAAAAAAAATTGAGTAAGGGGCACCAGAATTCATATTGGCATATTGTCTAGTATCAATTATAAACCTCTTTAAACCTCCCATAAATGCATCGCCAACACCCCTAAAGCCCCCTGAGCGGGTGCCCATCCAGCGCCTGTATGACAGCTGGGTGTTATCATACATACAAGTTAGTCAATGCAGTGAAACATACGTGTCTCGTCACATGTTGCTCAGATGTGCATGCGTTATTTTTTGAATAAACTGGAACACTTAATGAGAAATAGTCAAACTTTGAACCAAATCGACCGAAATAGTCTGTTTTCAACATTCCTGATTGGAATGGGTCATTTCCCAGCCTGGTGCTCTAACTGGTTGTAACTTTCTTTTTGTGATGTCGACAGCTATATATCCAGCATTTGGTGGCAGAAATAACACATAGTCCATGAGCGACTATAAGTAAAAGGCCCACTGTGGGCACGGCAGATTTGATGAATCAACAATTATGGATCTGTGTTTAAAGTCCTTTTCGATAACAGCAGGTGCATTTACAAACATTTTTCTAAAACCTTAAGTGTTGCACAGATCAGTGTTATTGTTGTGATGAGTCACATCCAGTTGGCAGAGCTTCAAGAGCAGATTGTCCTCAAATGCAGCAACTTGTTCTCTGGAGGAATCGCCCTTTGACCCCTCTGCATGTGCCGTTTTTTGACTTAGCATCTCTGCGAAGAGCCGTAGTTGTGATCGATCACATCATTTACGTCAATATGTCCCATCCCCCTCTTCTTCATAGAGTGCTGTTTGGCTGTTTATTCTGGACTCATTGATGATGATGATGAATGTTTCTAAGGGCAGGCAAATTCCACACGGACAAATTCCTCACATTATAGCTGGTTGCTGTTTTACGGGGAGACGTGCTGCCTTTATGTTTGATTTCACATCCACAGGAACCACGCTGACTCCTGTCGTCCTGCTCGGTGCTACTGTGTGCTCCCAGCCTCCAGATGGCATTTTGAATTATGTGTCTTCACATATTGGCTGTCTGGGATCTCGGGCACCACCTGGATGCTCATCCTCCCAGACCTGATGTCAATACTCAAATCTCTCAGGGAAAAGACATCAAACTGTTTGTTGCACTCTCATATTTTGATATGTATTTTGCAATTTACATTCTTTTCATACTGACTAAATCCTGATATGCAGCTGTAGCTGACCTAAGCAGGGCAAGCAAATCTTATTTTATATTCATTCAGAGAGGACAAACACATGTCTTCCTTGGTGGTAGGAACTGGAATGTATGTAGTGGGTGTAGGATGGAAGGTGTGTGTAGCAGCCGTCAGTGCTTTGATTTGACTACATTAACTATTAACATCTACTTTATGTAAATGAGGCATAAGAACATATAAAGGTAATGAATAAAGAAGGGTACAGAAGCAACGTCTCCTCTGGTTGTTTTGCCCGTTCCAAGCTGCCCCGTTTCATAAAGCGAAAGTTCATAGATTGGTCAAGTTCTTGTGTTATGATTCCTAACATTTCCTCCTCCCACCTCCCGCTGCTCATTCACATTCTGCCATACCTGAGCTGCTCAAATACACAAAATGAGTCTTATCACCAAAGAAATATTCCGAGCAGCGATAATAAGCGTGTGAGCCCGACAGCGAGGAGGTGTTTGGTTGCTGTTGTGCTGAAGCCAGCTGTTCATTTCCTCCCTCAAATAAATAGAATAAATGTTCCTAAATTACATTTTGTTGCTGGTTGGCTTGTGGGAAAAGGACAGAAAAATCACAGGAGGCGTCATGATTTGTCTGGAGGTATCGCGTGATTCGCTCATGGCTGAGGCAAATGGTTTGTTGTTGTAATTGTCAGTTTTCAACTCCACAGGCGTTCAGACGTCAGCGGCGTTACCCAATTCTTTCCTCCTGTGAGCCAATGCTGTTTAGAAATATACTTTTATATCCTGTTAATTGTTCTGTTACCAGGTTGATTTAATTTAGTTGCTATGTGGAAACTAAACATTATCCTCTTTTACACATTCTGTTCAGGACTGGACTGTTGCTCCTTTATTGGGCCTAATTATCAGGTATAAATGTTCCAAAAGCGTAACGAGTGTCTTTGTTGTACCGGCAACAGAAAACCAAGTAAAGGTCCCACTTCTTCAGTTCCAGTTTCTGGAAGGCTAAAAAAAGTTTAGCGTGATTGATTACCATAGCAACAGTCTGTCAACGTGAATTCAGATCTGTGCAAAAATATCATACTGACTGAAAGCATAAAGACATACACAATAATTTATAAAGTTTCCTCCAGTATAGTAAATAAGCATGAAAGAAAAAAAAACCCAGTGGTGTTAACAGGAATCCTATCAAAAACATGGCAGCTGTGTACGACGGTGTTGGTAACACAATTTTCTTTACTAAAATATTGCACCTCATTAATCGTTCAACTCAATTATTTATGCTTTCTAAATCAGTGTGCATTTCTTCTGGTATATGGAAGACTAAAATTGCCAAAATGAGAAATTAGCGAGCAGGGGAAAAACTGAGCGCGTAATTAATTTTGAATGACAGCTCTGACATATTATGCAATAAAGGAAAATGCGGAAGTAAAGAGGTTTGTGGAAATGAAAAAGGAAAATATATGTGGATAGTGATGCAGGAGAAAAATGTGCAAATAAAGCACAAATTAATAATGACTGCTGTACATCACTGGATAATATGGAAAATAAAAATAACTGATCTTAACGCATAATGCATACAGTATTTTCTGCACCATAAGGCGCACTGGACTATAAGGCGTTCCTTCAATGAATGGCCAATTTTAAAACTGTTTTCACTAGAATAAGGTGCCCAGCATTATAAGGCTCATAGAATAAAAAACTACTGTAGTGGCTGTGGTTGCGTTATGCATCAACTAGATTGAACTGCACTAAAGGGATTGCATTCACGACTGTGCGGCCTATTTTAATTTTCATATATAAGGCGCACTGGATTTTAAAATCAAAGACTTTTACGTGCGCTTTACAGTGCGGAAAATACTGTTTTTTGTATTGCAAGTTCAATAATTGGCTTTAGTTTTGGTGTAATAGATTATGTATTGACTTATTGTGTGTTTAAAGCACCAACTGGATGTTGACAGATGAACAGGATTTACAGTAAGTTGGTGCTAATGTTTTACAAACAACTGTTGTTGCTGAAACCGGAGATTCTCTCCAACAAATGTAAAACACTGCAAGCTGAGCCAATGTTATGAAACGGAATACGTTTCCTCCTCTTCATTAGGCTTGTCGTCTTTCCTCTCTATCGCCATTCACCATTTTTAAAACTCAAACATTGCTGAGGGTCATCAATGCAATGTTTGGTATGTGGCCGGGGATATATCGGTCCAGTCTATGTGATGAGTCACAATCTGTGCTTACATCAATTTCTTCCATTGGACTGAACATAGTCAGGGCCTCCCACTAGTCATCACGAGCAGCAACTGAAGTCATGTGACCCAGATGTAGGAAAGTGAGATGAGATCATTTATATTTATGTAAAAATGTACTTAAGCTGAGGACAGCCGGTTAGTTATAGTATAAAATGTCTCTGTGCTCATCTGATTCTAGTGTGTTACAAGCTATAAGCTTTGATTAACCTCCACCACCAACACTAAAGGCCTGGCTAATACCTGGAATGTCAGTGAACGGACAACCACAAGAAACTAGTGACAAGAGAACAGAGAAACACAACAGAAAAATTAATTTTTAATGACATTTGTTCGTTTTGGTATTTAGGTCAGAGCTGCCTTGACAGTGAAATAATACTTTCAGAAAAACATATAGTATAAGTTGCAACTTGGATCCTTTAAGTTTCTTCATTCAATCTTTATGAACAATGGCGGGATTTACATGGAATCCTTTATTTCATTTAAAATCTCAACCACAATAAAAATACTCTATAAAAAAAGGCCCACATTAATAATTCCGAATAAATAAAATGAATTTGGCTGCAGTGGGTGGTATAAACCTTTCTGTAAATTGATCAGAAGAATGACTATTATGTTAATGGTGGGATGGACTATCAACTGGTGGAGTTCTGTCTGTGCATGTTCTGCACTATGATGCATGTGGAAGTCGGTAGCTTTAAAGGGATGGTGTGTTCATGGGTCATCGGTACCAATGATCTTTTTTGTGCTTGCTTCCTCTCTTTTGTTTCTTCCAATGTGAGTAAGACTGGGTTATCATGCTCTAGCTTTATTAAAAGTATCATAATAACTGCAAAAATTTATTTGGTCACATGATTGAAGTCCATTTCTGGCCACACGTATGTCATTTCTGCACGTCAAAAGGCTGTTCTAGTTAAATGTGGTGGCTCATGTAAAAACCAGATCCAAAATTACGCAAACAGCTGAAACCAACCCAGCAGTTGGAATGACTTCAGTCAGAACAGAGATAGGTGTCCACGCTACCCGGCTAATGACCCGTCTGTTCACACTGAATATTCATAGCCGGGCCGACTCTCTCAGCTTTCATGAATCACAGTTCCAAGAAAGTCAGTCAAGTTAGCTTCACGTCACAGCATAGCAACAAGCAGGACGGATCATTGTTTGTGTTGTTGTGAACAGGAAGTCTAAGTGAAGAAATGTTCACGTAAAAGCATGTTTTAACAGGTCGACAATAGGAAATAGACTACATGCTGATATAATTGCTGTCTACTGGGATGTGTGTTTGCTCTGCTGCATAGTTGATCCTCTGAGAACTCACCTTTGTCCTACTGGATCTCTGCCAGGTATATGTTTATCTATCTCTCAATACATCAAATGTTTTTGAAGTGACTCGACTTCAGTACCATCCCATTGACCTGGCCAACCTTTGGCTTAAGCGTAGCAGCGCTGAGTACTGCAGGAATGCCAGACGCTCGGTGTTCCTCACATTTTGTTAGATCTCTGGCCGAGCCGAGGGCCGGTGTTTGCAGGTATCTGTTTCCCTGCTCCCCCCCATCTCTGGCCACCTGATGCAGCTTGAAAGCCGTACATGCATGTTGCATTTGCATGAGTTCCTGATTGACGCCATTAAGGCGCAGACGGTTTGAAGACTAAATTGGGCCCGATGAAAAGACAAAAGGAAGAAGGGAAGGGTGGGAGACAGAAAGGAAGGATTCATAAACGAGTCTGGACGTGAGTTGGGTGCCCCTGTCACCTGGTTGGAATGCGGGAGCGCTGAGTTCAAATGGCCGCGTGATAAGATCGCGAGCAGACTCAGAGGATTTCCTGCTTTCCACAATACTGCAGCTTGGCTGTTCAGTCGCCACCCAGGCCTCACCTAAACCTCCCATGTCATCATTTACACTCTGTACGTGGTAAATGTCCCATTCCGTTAACTGCCACTTTCATTTCTCCCTTGATCTTGTTGAAACAGGAGTAGGAAGACAAATTGTCCCATTTATGGGGCACTCATTGAAATACTTGGAATTTCAAAAATTCAATGTAAGAGTGGAGGAAGTAACAAACCTTAATTTCTGTTGTAACGTTTGTCAAAATTTGTCAATGTCGTGTAGAAAATTGCAATAAAAATATTAATTTTCCTGATTAAATGCATACATTTTGTCCATATCATTTGTTTCTTATGATTCAGTGTTTGAATGAAACAAATGTGATGCTTAAGAAGTGAAATGATTTCTCCAACGACTCACTGGTCCCAAAGTGGAGATGGTGCGAAGCGGCATATCAGAGTAATTCTATACAAGCTGGAAGCTGCGTCTTCATTCAGCCGGGCGGTAAATCAGCGTTCTAGCATGTCATTTAGTCAGCTGGTCGGAGCGTTGGGCCGCGTTCCTGCCTGAAGGGAAGACGGGCTGTCCAGGGAGCAGGAAGGCAGGATATGGGAGGGCAGACAGACTCCCAACAGCCTGGAAATCCATGCTGTTCTGCAGGTCAAACTGGGGTCAGCTGGAGAAGCTCACGGGGTGAGACGGACGTACAAACTGGAATGTAGGGACGTTTAAAGAGATACAGTTGTGTTTAAAGTAGAATAAAGGTTTCATCCATTCAACAAGTGAACCATTCTTCATGGATTTTATGTCAGCACTTAAAATGTAAGGTTTGGTGGACCGAGAAGACACTTTCATTGTTCTTTTCTATTGTTTTCCTATGAATTGGGGTTAGCTTGGGTAAGGAGAAAAAAGTCATCAGAATTTGGTCAGATTGCTGCAGCGTCTTAAATAAAGGGAAATCTGTTTTTTTCTATTGAGCATAAAATGATTGCTGTTCACCATGCAAACTCTTTTTCTACACCCGTTTCTCACTGCTGGTTGTCATGAATCCTCTGGAGGTTCATGTTTCAGATGCTTCAAGGGTCGCATCACTTGTGGGAAATACCTGACTTAATGCTGGAACTGTCCATCAAAATGAGAAAGTCCTTAATCAGCTACCAGGGAGGTTTTATGTTCAGCCTGATCTGTTGGTTGGTTTGCAACTTTTTATTTTTATGTAATTTGGTAGAAGGATTGTGCCATTGACTATGAATTACTGATACTTTCTTGGAACACTAGCATATTGAAAGTTTCCCTAATATATAAGTCTTTGTGGAGGGGTTGGTCATGGATCAATCATGCTAAACAGACATGGATTACACCTTTTTGAAGGTTTTGACTATACAGAATGACATTCTCGGTAGAACACCCAATGTAATTAAATAGAATTTATTTTTTTAAAATCTTTTCTAATGCAGTGATCAGAACCTCTTGGCATCCATATCTCACCTGTTACGGTGACTGTGGCTTCACTTTGTTTTGGAACAGTCAGAGAGCAGCAAGAATTATATTTTGATCAATTTTATTTTCTAACGGGACTCATTACTCACACAACAATGGTGCTAAACTTCATTTGGCTTGTACTACATGAATTTGAGGGCAGTTGACAAAAAGAACAACAGCTAAACCAGCTAGCACTCTGAAATTAAAGCCTAAAAGAGCAAAGTACTTTTTTACCGAGGCGTTTCAATTAAGAGGCTTTAATTCACCAGCCAGTACGACGAACCGAACAATTTCCATGGCACTAATTTGCACGTCACTGGAAAGCCAGGGTCGGAGAGAGAAAAGGAGCTTCAGATTACTTTCCACAGTAAATGTCTCAGGTAATCCTGTATACTGTATATTGGGACAAAAAATCCTAAGGCTGTATACAGACAAGCATCTTTTGGCATTTTATGATTGTGTGCATGTGTAGACGTGAATTCGTTTGTGTTGCAGACTTGGTATTTAGGGGTTTTGTTGCACTTCATTCATTCATATTCACATAATATGACATATGACATATGACATAATAAGGGACATGCTCAGGATTATATATCTTAATTCAATAACTCTTCAAGAATTGCTGTTTTTTCAGAGTCGCTTACGATGGAATGTGTTTGTTGACAATTTCATTAAAATGTTGAATTTGAGGCTCGTTTTGTGTTGTGTAAATACATAGTCTGTGTACTCCTTCTTTTGAATAGCAGACATCTAAGAGCACATGCCTCTAATCTCTGCTTTACTTTGTGGAGGGTGTGAGTCCGTCCTGAAGGAAATGAACAAACACAAACACTTTCAGGTTTCTTCCGTGTAGATCTGACCAGAGCGGCATTCCTTCGGATCGCATCTATTTGATGAGATTGGTTGATGTTGCTGGTAGTTCTGGTGAGGCCGTGGCTTCCTGCTGGGCTTTTCCTAAACACCATCGGTCTGCTCAGTGACCCTCTCCTTTCTCCTGAAATTAGCCCATTGTCTGTTTGTCACCTCTGTCTGTTCAGCTCCCGGAGCGACACTCTCCAGACTCGCGGCCCTGAGGCCCGTCAGAAGGCATATTTGTTCTATTCCTTCATATGGAACACTGAATTAAAAGACTCTGTTGAGCAGCTGAGCAGACTGAAGTCACACCAAACATTTTTTTTTTTTTTTGCTTGAGCCTTAATTGAAAATAAGCCAGTAGATCTATTCCTGGAAAGAGAGCGTTTATTTTTCTTAACAGGCTTATTGATGAAACCCCGTTTATCCCAGTGAAAATATTCATCTTCCTGGTTGTGCAACCCTTTGTTTAGTTTCTCTCAGGGGGTCTACAGTCCCAGAGATGATCCACAGGTTGTTGCATAATGTCTTCAGATTCCTGGTGGTGACTCATGAGCTGAATGACTTCCATAGTTTGAAGCTAGTATTCTGACTCTAGAAATAAAGCAATCCAACTTCAAATGAGGAACATTTTAGATCATATTAGCATATTGAATTGTGACAAGAGTGTCTGACGATGTATTGTCACATTTTAATGAAGTCCTGTTATGCTGCTTTTATTAATTTCTTTCAGATCTCTTTGTTTCTGCTTTGTTTCATGTTAGCTGTTAACTTCAGACATTGCATGAGAAGAAAATGTTTGAAGGACTGTTGAGTCTGAGGTTTCTGCAGGTTCGGTATGGGTGGAAAAGCAAGCTTGAACAGATGGCAGCCATTTATTTAGAGGTATCTGTTTTTATAATGCAGATGTAAGGTGAGAAGGCAGTGTGAGGTATAGAAAATGGTTCACATACAGTTTAATACTTGATTCTGCATCATCAGATGAACTAAATGTTAGGCCTAGAGTTTGGCTTGATATGCACCGCAAGATTGTATTTGTGGTTCCAAAAGTAAAAAAGAAGTTACCCAACATGGAGAAAGCATAAGAGGCCCCTTTTCCCTATATGGATAGGCAGCCAAGAGGCCCCGCATTCCCCCCAGAATGCAGTATTGGTGAGTGTTGACATGAAGCCTGTATGATATCATTTTTCACAGCTCCCACATTATCGTCTGTCCCTTCCCGGATTACTATCAACATCTTTGAATTTTTTCCACTCTTTGAAGAATGAGTAAAATCGCTCCGTGGCTCCAGTTTTTTGCTGGTGCTTGAAAATCTGAAGTGTTTTTGAAGCCTTCCGTTGTGTGTTCTTACGCAAAAAAGTAATTCTGATGTTTCTCTGTCGTTGCAGCAGGCCTATGTGTCCTCCGGCCACCAGATGGCACCCCCTAGTCCCAACACAAACAGTAGTAGCAACAGCAGTGGCGGGGGAGGGGAACAGCTAAGTAAAACCAACCTGTATATTCGCGGCCTCCATCCGGGGACCACAGACCAGGACCTGGTCAAACTCTGCCAGCCGTGAGTCATTTCCAGACTTTTCTCCCACCGCATGTGTTTTTATCACGCTCACTGAGTCACACAACATGAGTCTCATTTATGAAGATGTTTGACAAAAACCCACTTACGTTGTTTCCTGCAGATTCACGACAAAATCAGCAGCATGTTATGTCACATTTTGTTACATATTTTCGCATTCAGTTAACCGAGTCATGATGTTACAGGAGTGGTGAGAGCATTTGTGTAAGATGTATCACCAGGGTTTGACTCGCCACGGGAAAATGAAACACTATGCATTAATGCATCTTTAAAAAAAAAATCAAGTGATATATTTTCTTGTGTGTGTGATTGTCTCTGGATACAGACGCAACGTGTTGATTAAAGCAGGAAGAATTTTGCTTCCCACCTTTTCGCTAAGCTAAGCTAATAGACGTTCTGCCTGAGGTTTCACAAACAATAAAAATAAAATAGATTTTAAACTATTTAACGAGTCACTTTACTATCACCAGTGTAAATAAGATTTTGTTCTTGATGACTTACCTGGTTAAATAAAGGTTAAACAAATTAGTTTGCTTTATATTAAATATTCAACTTCAAACAATAATTTAAAATGTCAGAAAATTCTGTGTAAGTGAGGCGTATTAAAATAAACCCTTTAATATGATAGCTGATTGTTGCATGACTTGTCTACAGGCGTGATTAGATATTTTAGTTTTAATTATCAGTTATTTTAGTGTGCATCACTCAACATGTAAATGGAAGGTCAATTTGAATCGGATTATATTCTGACTAAATATTCTGCCTGAAGTGGAGCAGCTTTTCTCTAGACAGTTACGTTTGATCTGTTTGAACTCCGTTTGGAGGAAGATTTTTTTTTTTTTCAGGAATGAAGAAGGAAACATGTTTTGTGAGTGAGGACGTTGCATAACCACGGTTTGATTGAATTTTGACAATCACATGAGCCTGAGAAATTGTCTTGAAAAATGGTGGCAGCGTAGAGGAAAAGGAATAAGGAAGAAATTCAGATGGGATGTGACGCTGCAAAGGAGGAGAGAAGGGGCCGGAGAGGGGTAGAGCCTGCTGCCTCCTCATGTCCTGATGTAACCTTTGGCTTTTTGTGAAGCTCAACAGCCATGAGCTAGGACTAACACACACACACCTAGATAAACAGCCTTGAACATGCTTGCTCTCTCACACATACAGATAGATGGATAGATGGATAGAATTTTGTGGGAAAAAAAAAAAAGTCCCCAAACTGGTTTGGGTTGCTGTGTGTTTGGGCAATGCTGCACGTCACAGATGTTATTAGTGAACTTTGGCCGCGCACTTCCACAGGTCATTCACAGTAACAGCATGCCTCCCTGAACAAACACCAACAGGAACCAAAAACCTGATTTGACCATGTTAACGGTGCAGCCCCTCCCTCAATCATATTTGTGTATCTTCCTCCACTTTAAGCAGAGTAACAATGTGTAAAAAGCCTCCCAAATCCACAGAACAAATTTGCACCTGTCGTATCTAATAGCCGTGTTAACATTTTAGTGTGCGTTTACTGCTCATACATGGAACGGGCAAAGGAAAACCTGAAATCTGGGGCCGGATGTGAAGAACAGGGACTCTGGAGTGAAAGCAGGAGATGGACAGAGAAGCCATTGTGGGGTTGTAGAAAAGCAGAGAGGTCTGTAGGTAGGGTTGGAGGGCTGCACTTGAAGGGGAAACTTAAACGAGAGGGGAAAGAGTAGCACGGCCTGCTGGGAAAGAATGTCAGACAACCATATATGGGTCAGAGCTGTTTTTTAAGTCCCTTTGGCCTCCACCGTGAGGTGGGCTGATGTAAGAGGACCATCAGGCAGACCTTTGAACTCTCAACTTTTGTTCTTCTCCTCAGTCCTGTGGTATTATCTTGATAGAACCGGTGTGGATTATTGTCAGAACCGTAGTGACGTCAAGAGACTTTATTTAGTTTGTGATGACGTAAATGAAAAGCATGTTTTCTATCGTGTTGCGGCACAAGACGAAGCAAATCCGGTTCCAGAATCCAAATGCGGTCAAAGTCAGTCAATATTTCAAAGGTTGCCAGGCAAATAAACACAAAAAATGTAATTAGGCATCCAACTTAAAACTGTCCAAAAGTTTTTCTCTGTCAGTACAAAACAAAACTGGACTCAATTTTCACTTTTCCCAAATCACAGAGCTCGTAAATGTTTTCTGTCTCGGTATTTTTTAATCTGCCGTCTTCAGTGTTGGGGGATAGAATAGCACTACAGTATCTCCAGTGTGGACCTGAAAGTCTGATTTATCGGTACGTGAGAAGTGATGGCTGACTGCCAGACAGTGATTTGTTTGATACGCGTTCATGTTCTGATTCTTGTTTGGACAAGATCATTTCAAACCATTTATTTTCAAAGTCTTAATTTGGGGTTGTTCAAAAAAAAAAAGGGAGAAGACACAAAATAATAGTGACACATTCCACAAACAAAATCATGCAGTGTTTGCACATAGCAGATGTCTAATGTAGAAACCAATCATTTGGCTGCTGGATTTTTTTTTTCTTTTATACTTTCATAACAAATGTAGTTTTAGTTTATTTTCATATTCGTTTTTCTTTCTAGACGAGATCCACTCGGAGGTTTAATATGATGGAAACCAGCAGGGATGTGCTGAACACTGACTCAATGCTTGTACGAGTTTGTTTCTTCAGCCCGCACACTTGTGATCCAATACTGATTTCTTTTAACTGCAAACTTTTGGACATTTTAAAAGGTCATTCAAACATGGATTTATGATTTATTGGATTTGTTAATGGATTTATTTACCTGATTGATTCTGAAGATGACTGACATCAAACCATATCAAAACAAACTGTAAACATAATGTATGGAAATGACAATGAGGTTCAAAGAAATGGGACGTTTCCTTCATAATATTTCTGTTCTCCTTTCAGTGATTTCTGCACACAAGTTTGTGCATTGAATTTACAAGTCATTGACATTACCGCACTCATCCAGTTGTGCTTTCCTAACAAAGATGCATGGCCTGTCAGTGAATACACACTTTAAGAATGTGGCTGGGGTGAGGCCATAGCATTCTGTGTTATGAGTCGTGACACAGGATGTGACCGCCGAGGCAGTTTTGAATCACTTTGGCTCACGCCTGCTGGAACCAGGTGGGAGCGTAGGACCCAGTGGCTCGCTGAGAGGAACGGGTGGAAAACCAGAGGGGGGGGGGGAGGGACGTAATGGGAAGGAGAGCGAAGCGGAGAGCTGAAGCATCAGGTTACATTGTATATTCCGCCCAGACGCCATGTCGCCCAAACAGAGGAACGCCGGCCTCCCTCCCCAGACGGGGCAGTTCTGTTGTTCTCCAGTAGAGCTGATGCACTGTCTGATAGCTGCATTACATTAGTCCACACATCTTACGTAACACTTACATTGTTTTTAAAGTGATTTTCAAACCATGAATGTTTAATGATGGTGAATGTGAGGCTTTTTAACATAAAAGACTCATTTACTGATACAAATTACCCCCTCAAACCCTCGTCTCAGCATGTTTTTACTTTTATTTTTCTTGTAATAAGTGTATTATCAAATTAGTCATTGTCTGTGGGATTATATTGAAAATTAATTATTCACTTCCTTGCTCAAGGAGCCTTTAAGGTTCAGGGTCTGCTGGAGGAGACCAGATCTTATTTTGAAAATCATTCTTAAGATACAGCAACAGTACAGTAGATTAATTTACAATATTCTCCTCTTTCTACTCATTTGATTTGACAAATTTTTCTAACCGTAAACCCTAGACTGAAATAGGAGGTTATAGGACACTAATGTTTCATCCACCCTATGACATCTTTTGTGTGTGGATCTGCCAACAGGAAGCTGACTTGGAAGTCAATACAGTATTTCACTTTCAATACAGGATTGAGCTTTATTTTAGTGAATTTGGAATAATTCATTCATTCATTTTCTACCGCTTCATCCATCGTAGCGGGTCACGGGGAGCTGGCACAGGGCATGAGGCGGGGGACACTCTGGGCACGACACCAGTGCACCACGGAGCCACACACAAAGACAAACAACCATGCACACACACACTCACTCCTAGGTGCAATTTTGAATTTATAATAATATATAATTGTGATTATAATATATAATATACCAAAAAGAGGTGCGTTATGAACAGTGTGACTTGTCTGTGACACAGACACGCCTGGAGCAAATAGTTTTTGCTGTCTCCTCTCAACATCCGCTGTCGTCAGTAGACCAGAAGGGTGGAGGCAGATAGTTTTCTTTGACAATTGATTGACAGATTTGATGGCATGAAGAAACACGCACAAATGTTTACACCTTTAGTCACGCAGATTTAAAGCGCGTAACAGGGAAGGTATTCTGTTGTCTGCACCTTTTTCATGTGGTCTGTCATTAATTGCGGTTTCTGCCCTCACAGTTACGGTAAGATCGTCTCAACCAAGGCCATCTTGGATAAAACCACCAATAAATGTAAAGGTGAGCCGCGTTGTGTCCATCATTGGAGGAGTGTTTTAACGTTTTGGGATTTATAATCGAATCTTACCTGCTGAATTAGATAGTAAATGTTGTCACTCCCCTGTATCTGAAATCCAAAGCTACATCCGGGATATGGTTTGTTTAGCTTGGTTTAGTTTGGAAACAGTGAGTTTGAATTAGTCCAAAGATTAACAAAAGTCATCCTCACCTATTACCACCTCTTAAGCTCATAAATTAATATGCAATATCTCATTTGTTTAGCATCTCTGTGCAATCAGGTTAGCTGGTTCCCCACTAAGTTATGCTAAACTAGGCCAAAAGCATCCAGTCTACAACTTCATATTTAACCTACGTATCTGAACCACATTTATTTCTTCTATCATTATTTTTTAATAGCATTGACAGTGATTTTAATGCAAATCTGTCTGTTTTACAGGCTATGGCTTTGTGGACTTTGACAGTCCAGCGGCAGCTCAGAAAGCTGTTACAGCCCTTAAGTCCAGTGGGGTCCAGGCTCAGATGGCCAAAGTAAGAAATCAGCCGACCCTTGATCAACCTGCAAATTCACCAATCACCCTTTGGGTTGATCAGCTTATGATCCAGTTATGTCTGACTCTTCTCAGATGTGTTTTGATCTCTAAAGCTGATCTTTAACCATCATAACCTCTATCTCTGTGAGCACACATTCATTATCTGTCATTCCTTCCACTGTTTATGTGAAGTGACCGTGACAGTAGTGAGCATCCTGTTGTTTCAAGATAAAACCTGGAAGCGTGTGTCCGTTTGGTTTCTCTGGCTAGATGTGTGTTGGCATCACCTTCCTCCTTGCTTTTTTAATCCTTCGCTACCTTCACTTTCATCCTCATTGTCTCCTCTTCCTCCGTCGCCCAGCTCAGCGCCTTCTTTCCCCTCCTGCCCTCATCTCCACAGTCGTGTTTGTTGCCGTCCTGTTTCTGTTGTCGAGCATGTTCTGAGCTCTTTGTGTGAGCGTCTGCAGTCAAAGCCACTCTTGTCGGCCCATTAAGCTGATCCTTCTGGCTCCCCGGCTCCCCATTGAGGGAACCCAGGAGGGGTTGCCACTACACACCCGCTGTCAATGAGTCAGGCACAATGGGCTGGCATTGTCTGCCGTCTGGGCCCGGGCCTGGGGTTGACACCAGGACTTAATACACCCCACCCCAGTGTCTCTGCCCCTCCCACTTAACTACACCCAAACATCCCTGCAATGTAACACCAGGGTCTCCCTCAGCCCAGTAACAGATCCACGCTTCCAGCTGACCTGAATCGGTCCGGTGCAACTAAACCCCGAGCCTGAGTTCAACGAGTGCCACACAATCCTAACAAGTGGAACTGAACACCAACGCTAGACTTATGAAGACAACATATGCTCAGTCATGGGTGTTGATAACTACTATAAAACCTAAATATACACAGCTGCTTCAGAGTCACTGGGTCAGCTCAGGTGAGGGTCAGCCGTCATCTGCAGTAGAGAATCCCTTCACCTCTAGACTCTGCCAGTGCTTCTCCATCTGTTTGCCCCTCCACAGCGGCTGGAGTGTTTTCCACAAAGACAATGAGCCACACCTTGGCCCTCCAAGTCCTCCAGGGTATAGTCTGTCCCTGAATGGGCCATCCCGGCCCCGAGGCTGCAGGCCCAGAAGAGCCACGTGCAGAGGGGCAGTGGAACCGTGAACAAAGTTAAAAATAGGTCCTTTCTCAGTCCTCATTACCTCCCTGCTGTAACTCATACACACTGCTCGACACGCAAACAGGCAAATCCAGCAAACAGACACACCTCGGCAGACGAGGCTCACCTAGAGCCTGACACGCAAATGGAATGTACTCATGTGTCTGGGCTGGGTCCAACAGCCTCTTCATATCACTGGCAGAGTGTCTGAATGTGAAACAGGATACTGTCTGCTTTCTCAGGTGAAAGGAAGACACATAGAAACGGACATTTTTTGTTCTTTTGTCATTCAGCCTTGAGTCCATTAGTGTCATCTGTCGTGCCGTGGGTCAAATAATAGTTGTACTGACACGCCTTTGAATGATCACGGGTTACCTCTTCAACAGGTAACCCGTGACTAGAACAGATTAGAGCAAATCTTCCATGTCAGAACTCTCTGGGCCTCCTGTGTCGACATGAATGAACCCTCTGGATCCTGGATGTTCTTCCCTATTGGACGGAAAATTTCAGATGGTTTTCTTCAGATTTGTTTGATGTGGGTCTGACAGTTTCTTTCATGTACAGTTGAAACACTCCTCTACCAAAGAGGTTATGTTTCCACCAGTGTGGGTTTGTCTGCCCTCACGTTTGTCAGGATAACACGAAAACTATCAGACAGGTTTTGATAAAACTTTGTAGGATCTAACAGGAGAGAGCAGCTGAAGAAGGTGAAGTTTGATAAGGTGAACAGTGTCAGGATTTTTTTCTTATTTTAACATGACCAGACAAAATTTTTTTTATCACTTTTTTAAATCACACATAAATGTATTGAAGGATTACTTATTTGATGGAATAATCCATCGAATGTTAACAATAGTGTTTTTCATCCATCAAAGTACCAATCGTTAGTTTTAATTCTAGGGTAGCTTTGCATGGCCAGAGTGGTTCTATGAGGATCAAACTATTACTTTTAAGGTGCAATGACAGAGTGCACATTTGCTCTCGTTTTTAGAGGTCGCAGAATTATCTGATCCTATTAAGTGCTGGAAAAGAGGAGACTTGAAATAGACTTTGATGAAAAAAAGAGGCTGTTAATCAGCAGGCACTCATTCATCCCTTTCCCTTCTTTGGTCTTTTCTGTCATCCTCTTTCATTTGCAAAATTACTCAAGACTCCCACTACTTCCTATCTTGTCTGCTCCTTCATTCCGTACAGAATATCAGCCTTTTGAACTGCCTGTTTCTCCCAGCCTGCCTCTGCTCTATCCTCTTCCTTCACTCTGTTTTCCCTTCCGCTCCTTTTAGCCCGTCCTCTTTTCTCTGGGTTGCCAGGGCTCCTGTTGCTCTCTGTACTCTTTAACTTCTCGCCTAGCTTCCTGTCTGCTTCTGCAGTTACACAGGGTTTCACTTTCAGGCTAGCGCCGCAAAAGTCTGTCAGTGTCTGAACTACTTCTCGTTAACCGACTCCCGGCTGTCATCGACTTTTAATTAGATAGCATTTCACCAAAATGTGTGACTTCACCTTTGCTGACAAATTTTTATTTCCTGATATCAGAATATCTGTGCTTAAAAGTGGATTTTGATTACCTGTCAGGCTTAATTGAGGCAATAGGTGACAAATTACTCAGGGTTTCATTTTATTGCTATCACTTAAAAGCTTTTCATCCTTATCAATCCCTGCACAAAATGATGTGCAACACAGTGTACAGACTCTCATGTGGCCAAGAATGATTGCAGGTGTTGATGGAAAAACAGCTCACATCATTCCTATATGGAGATTTATGCAGCGTGAAAAAGATTTTCTATTTGCACAAGGAAATTCAGACAAAAATGTGTATATTTTTTTTTAATGATCAAGTAGAAATACTTCAGGCTCATCCCCCAGTGAGACAGTAAAATAGTCTGTTGGTATATCAATGAAACATAGAAAATCATGTCTTATCCATGTGGCTATTTACACCACAGCAACAAGAACAGGACCCCACCAACCTCTACATCTCCAACCTGCCAGTCTCTATGGATGAGCAGGAGCTGGAGAGCATGCTGAAGCCCTTCGGTCAGGTCATTTCCACACGTATCCTACGAGATGCTAACGGGACCAGCCGCGGCGTGGGATTTGCTAGGTGAGAAAACATGAACGATGATGTCTGAGTGTATTTTGTGCAAGAAATAAAAGGTTTTCCATGTGCGGTTGTGGCTTTAACATTTAATTCTACTTTGTCTGCATTTCAGAATGGAGACCACAGAGAAGTGCGAGGCCATAATTCAGCATTTCAACGGCAAATTCATCAAGACTCCGCCAGGAGTGCCTGGTGTGTGGATTGTGTTATACAATGGAAACCTGATATGGCTGTTGTTGGTTCCAGAGCGCAGTGTTTTTGTTTCCTGCTGTGATCAATAGATTCACTTTCTTTTTTCGTGTGCTGCTTTCACAGTGCCCACAGAGCCCTTATTATGTAAGTTTGCAGATGGAGGTCAGAAGAAGAGGCAGAACCAGGGGAAGTACCTTCAGAACGGAAGGCCCTGGGCTCGAGACGGAGATGCGGTGAGACTTCTGATACTTTAAATGAATCTTTGTTGTTATCTGTTGCGTGTCTTGCTGGAAACAATCGTGTAAACGTGACAAAGTTAACCCTACCCTAATCCTAACCTCGTTGGATGACCTCACTGGTTCTGAATCCCGTGTATTGTTTTCACAGGGAGGAATGACGCTTACGTATGACCCTACAGCCTTACAAAATGGGTGAGTGGTGCGCATGAACCTACTGAGAGCAGCCCCTACCATCCAGGATAAACATAGTGTAGTGCTCAAACTCTAGTGAGGTGCTGCCCCCTGCTGGGAAGGGCAGGAAAAACACATTACAACCATCACAGAAGTGGAACGTGGTTTGTCCGTCTTCACGTTTTCTTCTTTCTTTCCTGTCTGGCCACCAGCTTCTACTCCTCACCCTACAGTCTGGCCCCAAATAGAATGATCGCCCAGACTTCCCTCTCGCCCTACATGCATTCACCAGTTTCCTCCTACCAGGTAAGATTAAATTGATGATGCAGATAATTCCTTTGCAATGATTCTACGCCTTTGTCCAGGCTTTATTTTCTCATTTCAGTTCTGTGTCAAAGCCCTCACATAGAATTTATATGATAATGCAATATTATGTTTGTTGGTCTAAAGGTACACAGCCCGTCCTGGATGCACCATCAATCATACCTCATGCAGCCAGCTGTAAGTATTCACACACTTTCCTCCAGTCACAAGATGCCTCTTCACACTTCCTAATGTCCCTTGGAAGGATTGGAGAGCCATGAACCCCTCTTCTAAATGTAGTACATATAGCTTCTTGACATTTTTTAATGTTTGACTCTTATTTTAATTACAGTCAACCCTCGGTTTTCGAACGCTTCTGTTCTCGACCAAATCGGTTTTTGACCAGAAAATCCAAGAATTTTACGTCTCTGAACTCGACCAAAATTCGTCTCTCGACCAAACCGAAAGAAGCCGAGCGTACCTGAACGCAACTCACTCGGGAGTCGAGCGAACTCGAATGCCCAGGATGCTTCCTCCGTAGCGCATTCGTGTTCAAAGTTCGATAGGATATCAAGTTTCAAGTTTATTTATTCTTATATAGCCCAGATTCACAAACAATGTCTCAAAGGGCTTTACAATCTGTACATGGACGATATCCCTCTGACCTTTGTGTACTGCCAGCAGTACGACCCTCACATCGGATAAGGAACAACTCCCCCCAAAACCCTTTTAACAGGGGAAAAAATGGATGGGAGAAACCTCAGGAAGACTGCAGAGGAGGGACCCCTCTTCCAGGAGTGGACAGACGAAGCAATAGATATCGCATGTACAGATTAACAACACAATAATAATTGCAATGACAATATAATATCCTTTATTAAAATAAAACACAGTCTCTATTTCTACCCTTTTTTATTCATGGTAAACAGTATACAGTACAGTTTATGGTGTAAACCGAAAGAAGCCGAGCGTACCTGAACACGGCTCACTTGGGAGCCGAGCGAACTGCCCAGGATGCTTCCTCCGTAGAGCATTCGTGTTCAAAGTTCGACAGGATATCTTTTATTATTAAAATAAAACACCTTGTCTATTTCTACCCCTTTTTTTTAATTTATGGTAAACAGTATACAGTGAAGTTTATGGTGTAAAATAGTAAAAAAAAAAAAACTTAGAAAAAGTTGTTTTTTAGACTTGGAACGGATTAAATTTTACATTAATTATAATGGGAAAAATAGTTTCGGATTTCGCTTTTCGAACAGCCTTCTGGAACGGATTATGTTCGAAAACCGAGGGTTGACCGTATGTCCAATCAGTTATTCAGGCTCTGCGTTTCTGTGTTTTTTTTATATTCACAGGGTACAGTTCTTACCCCAACAATGGATCACGCTATGTCCATCCAGCCCACATCCATGATGGGACCCCTCACCCAGCAGCTAAGCCATCTGTCCCTGGGCAGTACAGGCACAGTAAGTAACACACGCACGCACACAAACATTTATGACTTAATTTCTCCATGTAAAACATTACTGTTTGTTTTTACTGTTTTTTCAGTATATTCCGGCCAACACAGCTATGCAAGGGACTTACATCCCCCAGTTCACCCCAGTGCCTCCCTCCAGTGTCCCAGAGGTATGAAAATATCCCTGAACATCCGCTGCTTAGATTTGATGTTCCCATGAAATAGATGACTAATAAAAAAATGTTGTCAGTCTTTTCAAAGTTAAAAATCAGAAAATTGGATTTTCATCAGCAACAGGGTGTGTGTGTGTGTGTGTGTGTGTGTGTGTGTGTGTGTGTGTGTGTGTGTGTGTGTGTAAAAAGAAATTTGAACAGGTGTCCACTCCCAGCTCAAGGCTGGATAAAACACTGAACGCATGAGTCGTAACTACAATGAAGGAAGAGAAAATTTGAGCTTTATTGGATAGAAAAACAACACCAGGTCATGAAAACTGGTAAAGATGGACAAAAACACCTGCTTTAGGAACAGGAAGAGGCTGGAAGTCAGGCTTTGATTTGATGGAATCAGTGGAGTGGTGCCTGGAGGATAGGGTGGAGCAGAACCTCAGCAATAAACCCTAACCACGTTGTAAATAATGAACACTTTAACTCATTGGCTGCCAGGGCTTTGCAGCAATTGATCTCCTTCGGCGGACTTTCTCTGATACTCTGGACATTCATCTGTGTTTTCTTTCTTGTTCTTGACCTATCAAAGATGCTTCGCTCACAGCGACTCAGTGTTTGCTTCCAGGTGAGCTCTGACGTAAGCTGCCGCAGCTTCTCCGTCTTCCTCTGATTCTGTTTCCTCTGTTCCGTAACTGGATCACCCCTGGTGTTATATGTTATTCGAGTGTCAGCACGCTCTTTGGAACACTGATTGGGTTCCTCTCTTTCTAAAGATAAACATCACTGGGACACAAAGATTTTTGATTGGATATTAATGCCAGGCGTAAACTTTGTTAATTTTAATCTCACCTGTTCATGTCAGCTGTTCTCTGGATCACCCCTCAGACTTATGACATCCTTTTTAATTTAGGACGGCAGAAAGAAATTTAAAAGTCATTTTTTCATCCTATGTTAACTGTGTTTTATGGGCAGACACTATCAATAATCATATTTTTGTTTTTCCAGGAGAACAGTGGTCAACAGCAACAGGTTGCTATGGAGACACCCTCAGAACACACAAACTACTCGTACCAACACGCCAAGTGAAACTAAGGTATGATTTTCTCACCTCTGTCATCCATCTTGCAAAGATCGAAAGCGGATCATTTCAGAAAGTGTCCTATAGACAGTGACAGTGATGGTTTTTATTAGCATTATGGCTCCATGTCACGTGAGTGTTTGTCTCATACACATTAAAATAGAGAAGATTTAAATAGTTTTGTGCTTTTTATCCACATCAATTTGCCTGAAAGCAGAGACTGACAAATAGGACATTAATAATATTGGGCTAGCTGTTTCCTACAGTGGCCAGTGTTAATGCTAACTAGGCTAACACGCTGGTAGCTACAGCTTCATGTTTTGTGCTGGTTTGTCTGATGGTCTCTGTTAGCAAGTTACACAAAAATGGACCTGCTGGAGAAGCAAAATGATGTGGTATAAAATTTGTGAGAGTAGATGTGTGCGTGTAACGGAGCAGTAGAGACCGCTCCGTCCATCTCCGTTCCGCGCGCCACTCTCCCTCGCACAGGAGAGCGACCGCAGCAGCGCTCTCATTGTTTCCTGACAGGACCGCAGGAGCGCGGTCCCGCTCAGACGTACATTCTCGGGTGGGTCCACATCAAACAAACTGTCGCTGTAGTGCGTTCGAGGGGCCACACTCGGCGCCTACGCGTTCTCCCCACACACACACAGAACTTGATGAGAGACGCTCACCTGACGATGCTGCGTTAGTCCGTATCCGGTTCAGGGGCCAAACCGAGCCACTACCTGGGGTGTGTTTAAACAGCCATATGATGGGCATTTATGTTTTATTCTGTTCTGGTTTATTTTGTAAAGCAGGTTTTTCTGTTTTGGGTTTATTATATCAGATATTGTAAAACCAACCCCATTTAATTATTGTTGGTTTGCCAGGGGAGGAGCACGGGGTTAAGGGTTAAGGGAAGCATTTCTGCTTCATGGGGAGTTGGAGTTGGAGAGTTGGAGCTAGAGTGGAGCGTTATCAAATATTGTGAATGATTGCTATTGGTAGTGTAAGTTTTCTCTGTATATACTTCTTTTTGTTGTGCTGGGTTTTGGTTTTGGGCATTTTTATCTTCACTGTAAATAATTTTTCACTGGTTGTTTTTGGTGAAAATAAAAACCCCACCAAAACGGATCTTTTGCGGCTGTGCCATCAATTTTTTTCCCCATTGCATTCACGAACCCATGACATTTCGTGTCAGAAGTGGGATGGTCAGTCGAAGGGAAAGACATACGCAACAGAAGAAGTATATACAGAGAAAACTTACACTATCTGATACAATATACCCAAAACAGAAAAACCTGCTTTACAAAATAAACCAGAACAGAATAAAACATAAATGCCCATCATATGGCTGTTTAAACACACCCCAGGTAGTGGCTCGGTTTGGCCCCTGAACCGGATACGGACTAACGCAGCATCGTCAGGTGAGCGTCTCTCATTAAGTTCTGTGTGGGTGTGGGGAGAACGCGTAGGCGCCGAGTGTGGCCACTCAAACGCACTACAGCGACAGTTTGTTTGATATGGACCCACCCGAGAATGTACGTGCAACAGTCTGAGCGGGACCGCGCTCCTGCAGTCTTGTCAGGAAACAATGAGAGCGCTGCTGCCGTCGCTCTCCTGGATGAGGGAGAGAGGCGCGCGGAACGGAGATGGACGAAGCGGTCTCTACTGCTCCGTCACAGTGCGTGTGTGTCTTACTGCTGAGTTGTGTGTGTTTTCCAGCTCCCAGCAGGGCGGGGCGAAGGGGACCAGATGAATCCAACCAAAAAGGGTTCAGCTGGAAGAGACCTGCGCTCCGAATCATCACCAGGCACCCGGACTTGAACATGGATAACTAAAAGGAACATGTTTGTGTGTGTGTGTGTGTGTGTGTGTGTGTGTGTATATGTGTGTGTGTGTGTGTGTGTGTGTGTGTGTGCGTGTGTGTGTATGTGCGTGTGTGTGCGCCTGCATTTTTTTTTAAGAAAAAGGACAACACTCATATTATTGGACTTTTCTGCTCACATCCTCAAGAGTTGATCAACCAAAGGTGTGAAATCTTCATCACAGAAGATCTATTTTGATCTATTTTGATTACTGAAAAAGGAAGAAAGTAAGAAATCAAAAGAAAAACCAAGAAAAAAATTAGGAGATGAGGAAAAGTCCCAGAGCATTATTTTTGTGCACGTAATATAGTAAAATTCTTATTTTTTAAAATAGCATTCTGGACATTTCAGGGTGATTCAAGCAAGAGTTGAAACACAATGTGTCTTTTATTATTTTTTTCTTTTTGTAAGATATGCAAACTTCTATTTTTATTTCCTGATGTGTGTTGTTTGACATTCTATTTGCAGCAGTGGAGGCGACAATATGTACAGATTTAAACCGTTACAAACACTTTGCTGGTCTGATGTGTGGCGTCTAGTAAACAAACCGTTTAAAGCTACTTCTACCTGTAACTGCTGCACAGACTTCTATTCAGGCACAGATGATGATGATGATGATGACATAGTTGACTCAAATTCATGTTTAGAACTTTCAAACATTATTCCATTAGTGAACAACAAGACAATCAATTCTATTTATATTTGAATTATAGGTCTATTTTTTTAGTTTTGTTTTTTAGATCATTGAAGCAAACATTTATACAGAGTAATTTATTTAATACTATAGTCTCTAAAGATATGATGGAATTGATCTTTACCCAGCAGAGTAATATCTGGCTTCCCCAAATTATCCATAGGAATTTTAGCTGCATGGTTCAAAAGCCATCAAAACGACATGACCAGCTGGTCCCGTGTTCCTCCATGCGTGTCTATGAGAAGTGGTTTTAAGCGGTTTTGTTGTGGCAATTGTTCAGGTATCATTAAACTCATTCCATCTTGAAGGGATGAAGTGAAACATGTTTTAAATCTGAGCAGTTCGATTATGTGTACAAAGGAAAATGCAGTTACTAAATTAAAGTCTATTTTAGCTAAAGCAATGAGTGAAATCAAATAGAAGACGAACACGATCCCTGAGATGAACCAGTTAGATGCTGAAGGGAGCAGTGAGTCGTTTTTTTTTTTGTTTTGTTTCAATGCTGCTGTCGTCACCTGAGTTTGATTCTTTGTCAGTGATTTCTCATTTGTTGAAAGTTACGTATTTGTCCTTTTTTTTTGTCACTTGAAATCCCTGGAGCATATTTGCCTTATTTTCACCGATTTATCTTTGAAGTAGTGACTTTATCTGTAGACTTGAGCTTTTTATAGAGAGTAGATCTTAGTTTTTTTTCTGTTTCACAAATTGATGCAGTTTATTTGGTGGATATTTAGTTTTGTTTTCACCCCAACATCCATCCATTCATAGCCTTGTCGTGTGTCCTCATGTAGTGTCAGGCTTGCTTTTAAGAAAAGCCTTCCAGAGCAAAGAGCTGTACCAAACGATGGCTACAATATGTACTGATGCTGCATTGTTTATGGCTTAAAAGGTTGTGATGCGTTTGAGTGCTGTGTGAGTCATCTTACGGAATGGACCTCACAACATCATGTACAATACATTCAGAATAGAGTGTGTTCTATGTAGACATTGAGAACTGTTGATATGTAGATATAGGAGTTGCAGTTTTACAAAGGACTGCTCACCAGACCAAGGAAGTGCCATTAAAGACAAACTTTACAGCCTTTAGTGAGACAGCAAGTCTGAATGAAATCGTGAGGGATCCAAAATTCTGCAAAAACTGTTTCTAGCTAAGCCTTAATGTTATTTCTCTGGATGAACTGCCTGATCTCTCATAGGATTGACACTAAGTTGTACATACTAGCGTAAAATTACACGGGTTTCCGTGTGGAGTTTTTCCTTTCCCTCCTCAAACATCCATGTTTGAATCCAGTGGAAAAACAAGCGCAATGATTCTTGCTCAAGGTTTGTGTTTCGATGATCCTGTTTTCCTCTGTGTTTTTTTTTTTTTCACACCTCAATATTTTGTTGTGCTGCTGTTGTTCATTTCCACAACCAAAGATGTTGTAACTGCCCGTCTTGTAGCTCTATGTTACAAACAAACGCTCTCATCCACAGATCTGTTGTGTGCAGCTGGGTGTCAAATGGCTTTTTTTATGGGGGGTTGGCCACACAATATCCCACATATTTACTACAGTTTAGGGCTTTGTGACGATGTTTAGAGGACTACTGTAAATTTTTTTTCTCAGTGAACAGCTGAAGAAATGATGACACTACCGTTCAGTGTAGTATCGTCACATGTGTTACACACAAGCAGCTCTGTAGGAACTTCACCGGCCTCCCAAGAGGAATCCACAGCCGTTCAGGACAAGAGACGTTTTTACATGAGAGCTATTTTTGTAAATAGTCTTTATTTTTCCCCTTTTCATTTCCCCTTTTGCACCATTTTGCTTGTTTCTTGTGTGTGTGGGGTTTTTTTTGCTTCGGAATTTTTTTTGTGGTTTTTATCCATTCTCGGTAACACGGTGACAAACAGGTTGTCAGATCCAGCGCACCATGAAGGAAAATGTCATGGATATTGTTTAGATGTTAATAAAAATGATATTCCATGTATTAGCCATCACTTTTAATACAAAACCAGGATTTTGGAACTATGAAATAACCACTTGTTACAATGCAGTGTTTATTTATTTTTTATTTTATTTACAAACTCCTCAGTAGAGATATTTTAGGAAATCCCAGTACCCTTTAATGAATTAACATAAAGGAAATTAAATTGAAATAATAGGAACAAGATGTTCAGCAGTGTGCTACACAGACTTGACACAATATTTGTAAGAAAAGAAACTCTTGCACTTATACTTTTATTCAAGATCGATTTTAAAAATGCTCCTTTTGTCCATCCTGATGGAGATGTGATGGCTTATTTCATAGCTTCAAAATGTTTTGCTGCTAAAACAGGATTTCCAAACAGGCGAGTAGAATGATGCCCAGGTTTGATTTTCAAATTGCTCCGCTTCCCTCTTTTTTTTTTTGTTTAAAATTACCATAATTGAAACTCAGAGGTGTTGTCTTACGGTGTTGTTTAACATGAGAGAGTTAAAACATGCCTTGTTACTTCATGTCTCAACCAAGCTTGTGTGAATCCCAGGCATTTTGAAAATCAGGTGGGCTCATCATACTCCCTGCTTGTGAACAGTTTTCTTATTTATACAAGAACTCATTTTGTACAGTTTTGTTAGAGGAAAGATGTTTTGATATGTGGTTATTTTGCAAAGCCTTTTGGCTACTTTTGTCTTCCTGTGCCAGAGTTGCTAAATTGTCTGTACGTGGTTTTTTTTTTTTATTGAGATAAAGAGTTTCCTCCTTTCTTGATTTTCTCTTTGAATTTGAAAATGTCAATTGTTCCTTTTTTAATAAAAGCCTTGTTTCAATGATCGTATGATTTTCTGTTGTCAGCCCAGAGGAGTTGGGCTGCTGTGTAAAATAGACATAAAACAGAATTTGGTCATTTCCTGTTTCTTTTTTCACAGTGTTTAACAGTTCTGTTCGAGAACACAAAAAATGTTCATCAGGAAAAGGTTCGTGTGGAAGTGACTGGATTCCTTGCTTTTGTGTACATTTTATACGGCAGTCCAAATATTTTTGGAAACTTTATTGGAATAAATGATTTCAGGAGATGACTCTGTACTTCCTGCTGATGTTATTCCAGCTGTTCTGGTTATTTTTGCGGTGGTTGTTGTCTCTAAGGATGTGTTCTTGCTACTTTGTAAGTTGAAACTGACCTTTTAGCTATTATATGTCTTATAAAATTCACATTTATCTTGACAAAATACTGCAAAATGCTAATTACTCTGCACATTTTCATGGATTCAATTAAAATGTAACTTTTTACAATATAACTATTTAAACACCAATTCCAAAAGATTCTTCTAGAAATGTTGAAAAGTAGGATTCTGTTCCATTCCTGATTGAATGGATTTTATAACCTAACAAACGTTTTCCATGGGTGAAGTAGTTCACTGGAGCGCTCTCACTCTTTAAATATCATGAGACAACATCTATTTTGATGTGGTGCTCCGTTAAGACACTGGGATTTGCTATGATGAAATTATTTTTCTGATGTTTTAATAATTTGAATACGGATTCCAATTATTCGTGCACTATTTTTTTTAAAGTTTCAGTTTTATTTATTTCAGAATATAATGAAAAACAAAAATGCACACATTGTCTTCACTATCCTTTAAAACATTTCTAACAATGTTCTATAATATCTCAAAGGCCACTTTATTTCTAATAACTACATTGTTTGACTTCCTTAAATGCTCCTTTACATTTTTTGTACATTTTTCCCTTAAAAAAAACCCAAACATCCTCACATTGTACTGTTCATAGAAAATACCTTCTATATAGAATAAAACATGTTAAACAATTTCTACTGCATATTAACAGTTAAAACATATCTCTCCCCGCCAGAACTTGAGTTCAGACATCCAGAATCTTCCCTTTTTGGCTCAACAAAGGATAAACACAGCAGCACATTCCTGGAAACTGATCCTCCTCAGCTCTGGTTTTGTGTCTCTGCCACTTATGAGCTCAACAACTGATTAAACACACATTAATGGGACGGTGGAGTCACAGCAGACCCCAGAGCAACACGGCCGGAGTGCAGAGAACAACTAACAGCAGGATGTTATCCGGTTGTCGGTGATGTAGGTGGAATGGCCAACTGCAAAGCACAGTCGGACTCTTGTGTTTGATGTATTTACAGACAAAAATAAATAAAAACCTCCAAAATAATAGTTTATTAAAAAAATAAATAAAAATACATACAAATGTCCGATGTTTTACTCGTGGCCTCCTCCCATGATCTGCAACAGGAAACTGAACAGGTAGATGATGTCCAAGTAGATGCTGAGGGTGGCAAAAATATATTCCTCTGGGCTGATGGTGTAGCGTTTGTTCCCTAACAGCAGCTGAGTGTCAAAAGCCAGGAACTGCAAAAGGAGAAAAGGAGGGTTCAAAAAATGAAACCAGCATTAAAGTGTAGGGAATTATCTCTCTCTTACCAGTGTGAAGAGGATGGCTCCTCCCACGGCGTAAATGGCATGTAGCCAGGGAACCTGAGGTTTAAAATGGAAAGCATTACAAAACGACATGACAAGGATAGCAACATGCTAAAAGAGGACACTTCAGAGCCTTGCTATCTTATCTCTGAGGCTAATCCCTCCCCACAAACACATTCAGCACCTGAGGATTTAACCTACAACTGGTGTTTACCTCATTATTCACCAGAATTATTTTAGGCCTCTACTAGAAAGGTGTGTGAGGGTTTTTCAGGTGTAGGAGGTGAACTTACATAACCAAAAGGGACCACAATGGAGAGGGTAATGGAGCAGAGAAGCATGACCACGCACAGCGAAAACAGGACCCCATGACAAGAAGTCACATCGATCTGAAACGGGACAGATTTCTCTCATTTAAACAGATCTGTAAGTTCCTGCATTCCAAAGCTGAGACGGAAGGTGTTTGTTTTTTTTTTCTAACCTTGCTCTGGAAGCTGAAGATGGTGACAGAAAGACACACCAGAGATGTGATTCCCAGGCACAGAACCACTGATTTGGTGTTATAAAAGCTGGAGGAGGAGGAGAGGAGAGTCATCTTCATGTTCACATTCATAGCATCACAAATATGTGCTCCTGCATCACAGAATGCATTTACCTAGACATAAATCCCATCATGAAGGCCATGCTCAAAGTCTGAAGGAAAAAAATATAGTGATTCAAGAATATGTTGTGTTGTTCTGTATATTAGTGTTGTTGTCATGATGACGGATACTCACAAAGAGAATTAACAAAATGATATTCCAAGGAAACTGCCTCCTGTTCAGGATTAAAAAAAAAACAGAGATTAACAAATGTATTTTAACACATCTCCATATGTTTAAATAATATTAGTTATTTATACTGCAAAAAAAGTTTACCTCAGATCTCCACAGCATGTCAGTGCGATATAAGTGGAAAAGAACATGAGACTGTAAAAAAATAGGAAAAGCAATGAAAAAATCTGATGGATGGAGGCGAAGATGTTACGAGAGTTGAGTGTTTTTTCTTACTAAGATGCCATGTACAAGCCGGGATGAGTCTGAATGAAAAACCTCACTGGGGTGCTATGGGGAGAAAAATGATTCCAATCGTGTTTAGACAAAATGATCCGATAAAACCTTTGTGTTTAAATGTTGATACACAAGAGCAGTTACCAAAAGGAGAAGACTGCAACAATGGCCACGGTCACCAGCAGCTGCACCATGAGGATGGCGTAGACCTGCAGGAGGACCGACATGTGTCATCGTGTTTCCAGGGGGGATACCTGTCTCAGGTAACATCTGTACCTTCCTGATGAAGGTCTGTCTGATGGTCTTATCATCCCAGGCAAACTGGGCCTCCATGTCCTCATAGCCTGAGAAAAAGAGGAAAGCAGATGACTCAGAATTCAGACGACAGGTTTCACACCGGAAGAATTTTACACAGCGAGACATTCTATCGGGAGGAAACATTCATCCTTTGTTTTACGTCACTTTTATGCTATTTTTACATTAATTAAGGTAATTAATATCTAAGGAAAGGTGATACAATATATATTTTTGTTACCTGCTGTCGCCTCCTGGTAGGTGGGGGGCTCATTGCCATTGGTTACCTGCTGGGATCAAATGATGGGAGAAAAACAATCTTTACAACTGGTGTCTTCGCCTTTCTTCGTACAGAGTCAATGACACATTAGATTACAATGTTGAACCTAAAACAATCCATATAAAATAAATAATACAAAACAGTGACTGTCACAGATTGAAATGACATTAAAATGTTGTGGATCCTCATATAAACCAATCACAGCAATGTTCTCCAGCCATAGGGAACAAAACTTAAAGCATACCTTTCCTTTCTTCATGACTCCTGTGTTTCTGACGACTACTCTGACGTCACAGGTGAAGTACTGTACTGTATTAGTATTTGAAAACTAAACTGGAAGTGTCGCCTCTTTTTGCTGTTGTTTATGAAGGTTTATACAGTCCTGTTCGTCTGTAAGAGGAAAATCTGTAGAACAGTCGTTGCTCTGAATTTGTGTTCTGTACACGGATTACACCGCAGTTTTAAAAGCCTCTATGCGGTTAATCTCCCCCTAACCCTGATCCCGCTGCACCCCCACCAGCGTCCCGATTGGTCCGGTCCGGTAAGGTTCGAGCCGTCGTAAAACAGTAAACTCAAACTGGACCGTACCACTTAAATAGGGGTGTCATTTACGTTACTCTGCTGGCACAGACCGTCCCAACTGTGTTCCAGGACAGATAATCATCCTAGCACTTACCAGAAAGATTCAAACCACTGATATATCTGAGTTACATTAGCATTTTATTATTTCTATCATATCTATATACAGTATATACAGCATATATAGTATATATATATATATATATATATATATATATATATATATATATATATATAATTAATATATATATATATATACTGTATATATATCTAATGAATATATATATATATAATGAATGTATATACATATATATATTCATTATAATTATTATATATTAGTGATTGTATACATATACACACACGCGCTCACACATACGCACCATGGAGTACACATATACTGTATTTGTAGATCAAATATCATCAAGAGTATAATTATGAACATCAACTTTTTACTTGTATTTAAAATACTGTTAATTTTGTATTTCAATTTCTATAAATGGAATAAATTTAAGGATAAAGCAGGAATAATTTGGGTTTCATAATGTCGTCTTCTCAGGGCTGTAATGCAGTGAACAATGTGACATCACTTTTTGTGTAACACTGGTTTAGTAACAGACCAACCAGACTAATGAGATTGAAGCTAAGAACATTATTGGTTGTACAGACACACATAACCATTTAAATAATGACATTTATGTTCCCAATACAAACACTAGCTATAGAGCTGAAAATAAACTCAACATTTCATTGTGAAAATTGTCTCAGTTACTAATTACTGTACATAGACACACCCTTTAGGGCAGGGGTCACCAAATGGCGGAACGCGGTCCGGATCCGGACCGTGTGATGGTTCTGTTCGGACCCGTGACCACTCTACAATAAAGTCACAACAGTAGATTTTCTTTGAGAATTTTTTCTGACGGTCGCGGCTACAGACGGCGGGCGCTGCTACTCCAGTTCATACGGTAATAGCTCCACTCCGTTCAGCCAATCAGATCGTTTACCTGCTCTGTCAGTGCACCTGGAAGTGAGACAGCTCGATGCCGCTACCGCTGTGAGTTTACCGCTACAGGAGCACAGAGGCAGGGAGTGAGGATAGAATAGCTCCAAACGAAGGGAGGTTAATGAGGAAAACCGCTGGTTAACAATGAGTGGACGAAATTTATGTTTATTCCTCTGTCAAATGGTTTAAAACCATCGTGCATCATATGGTCTGAACACGTAGCTTTAATTAAAAATTGTAACGTGAAGAGCCACTATGAAAAGCACAGAGCTTTTGAGCAAAGTTATCCCCGGAAGTCCGAGCTGAGGGAAAAATAACGGAGCAAAATGTATGTAACGAAAGTTTACTAAAGGCATGGTGGATTTTGGGGCAACATAAAAAATCTTTTATTGATGGGACAGTTATGAAGGAGTGCTTAAACACTGTTGTTGAGACATTATTTGAAGGAAAACAGAAAGATGAGATGTGTGAAAAAAAAAATCAAACAAATCTGGATGTCAACTTCAACAGCAACCAGAAAATCACAAATATCAACAGCTTGATGCAGCTATTCAGAGAGCGTCATGCATATCTGTGACTATTGATGAGACTACAGATGTTACTGGTAATGTCCAGCTTTTGTGTGTGTCCGGTTCCTTCACAAAGACAAGGAGCTCTTTGCTGGGCGTAACACTACTATGAAACACACACACGAGGAGGGGACATGTATGCAGCAATAAGATGCTGGTAAAGAGGGACATAGATCTGAAGCTGGTGGTCTCTATCACCATAGATGACAGAGACCACCACCCTCTCTTTTTCTACCACCTTGTCATTGTGGGAAAAGAGAGGGGGGCTGTGCCAAACAGTGGGAGCTTTCCAAAACAGTCAAGGTGTGCTCTGTGCACATCTTGTGCTCAAGTAACCTTGTGCACAAGTAAATTACTGGCAGGCCATGTGCCCCTTTCTCTCATGAAGAACGCTCTGCTTGCATTTTTCCCCTGAAAGAGCCAGTTTTTATTTATGCTTTCTGATGTTTTTACTTGAAGTGTAGGCCTTCAATTCTTTGGGCCGGGACGTCTTTAATTTACAAGAAAAAGGATTATTCAGCTCTTTTTGCACTTTTTTAATTAGGAGGCTTGTGTGTTCTTCAATCTAGCATAAAGGCTCGAAATTTATTTGCCTGGGTCCACTTTTATTTATGGTGAGGTAAAAGAGCTAGCTGTGCACTCAGTTAAAAATATCCTGCATTGAAAATTGATAATAAATGACAATATGGATATAGGTGCCGCTATAAGACACAAACTGGACTTGGGTCCGGACCTTTTACTAAAAGGAGATTTTTATGACCGGACCGCTGTGACTTTTAATTGAATACCCCTGCTTTAGTGCTTGATAAAAATAATAACACTCAGTTATTATCTGTGTGCTCTTTACTTCTCTCCTTTCCAATCCAAGAGGCCCTCCAGAAGCACAGTTACTTCTCCAGCCTGTGCACTCCTGAGTGTTTTTCCTCTCTGTCTAAAACACTCATGTTTTGAGTATAGCCCCAGTCTCACATTCATGGCTTTAGTGCTTTCCACCATTCCTTTTCTAAAAATCAATGAACCTGGCTGTGAGTGATGACTTTGATACCTTGACCTTGTGACAACTCTTTAAAATAGCTCCAGTACCTGGCTAAAACGGCCAGGTCTTTCTCCTTGTGTGGAATGTTTTTTTCATCCAGGGTTGGAGTGTATCATCAGAGAGCCACAATGCCTTTGCCACATTTCCTTCTTTTTACCTCTTTTCTTGTCTTTCTCCCTTTAATTTCCCTTTCTTAAAACATCTCTAAAATAATCTTTGATCATTACTGAAAAGTTTAATTGTTTTATCAACATTTTTTATCTATTTCTTGCTATAAGTTTCTTCTTTGACTTCCTCTTTTTCACAGACCCTGCTTTTCCTGCCAGGTCAGCCCCACTAGTAATTTCCCCTCTTGATTAATTTATTACTTTTATCATTCAAAGCCATTGTAATATTGTTGCCATGTGCTTATAATTCCTACAAACTCTATATTGCTGCAAAGCTGAATTATTTCACTGGTATCTTATTATTATGTTACTTGTAAAGGAATACCATCAGCTATTCTTTCTGTTCTTACGTAAAGGAATTTCAATGCTTCTTAGCAACTTGCATATATTCACTCAATTTTGGAATGGAAGTATTTTTTTCACTGTGTTTTTGGCACTTTTATACTTGACGTCCCATATCAAAAAACTAGTAGAGTGCAAAAGTAAAGAAATGTATAAAAACTGCTTATTTTCCACTAAAAAAAAAGAAAAAGAAAAAGAATAAAGCTTCTGCGTGTTCATCCGTATGTCTTTTCTTCAATTCCACCTCATGAAGAATTCGTCGGACGCTTTCGAATAGGTTTTTCACATTTAAACACTAGATGGCGCCAGAAGACAGGAGTGCGTTTTTCAATGTAATGCGGCAAAAACAAAAAAAATGGCCCACCGTGCAGGGTGATAATAATGTTGTCACTCGAATTTGTCATTCGCTGCTTTGCCGTAGGGAGGAAGCAGAGCTTTGGAGCTGAGTTGTGAGGCCAAATAGATGCAATCTGTCCTTCCAAATGGAACCCTGTTCCACGAGTATACCCGCAAAGAAAAGGAAAAGGGAACAACATATTATGCCGTGAAAACAACAGCAGCCTTTTAAAAATAAGCCCTTTATATAAATATTTGGTGGATGACAATGTTTTGGCCGATTTGTTGATCTGTTCGCAATACGTATTTGGCAAAAGGGTGTTCCTCTGTGATTCTGGGTCATGCATTCATGAAAAGTGAGGATTGTGTTACAATGCGAGCAGTAATAAAAGTGAAAGTTATTGAGTTACTTATTAAAATGAGTCACAGTTTCAGGTTTGATTCACTCCAAATTACTTCATCTGTGTTTCCTTAAATATTAAATATCAGCTACACTTTTTGTGTCAGTCCTGATAATTGTCTGTGGCGTGACATAATTTCTAATTAAGCTTATCAGATAAAGAAGATTATAAACCATTATAAAGGCACTGAAAATATTTCCACAAGGTTAGAAACAAAACTAGATTCCTTCTCTCATGATTCTTACATTTTTTTTTGGTATTTGTGCATCAAATTGTCTTTTGTCTTTCATTTTTTTAACATTCTGTCACACAAGCATATTAAACACACTGGGTTTCGTTCAAAATCTCCTTTATTGTTTACTGTGGAAAATTATAACAGTAGCTGTATCTCAAAGCACAATAAATTGTTTGAAAATTGTTCGATTCTAAAACTGTTAAATTGATGAGTCTAATTAAAGTCTTAAGTGGAGATACCCGCTTATATTCACAGCTGTTGCAGGCCTACAACTCAATAAGAACAGCTTCTGATTAAACAGGATTTCCAGAACCGACATTTGGAGAACGTGTTCTGAAGCTTCTTATCCTGTCCAGCAGGGGGCGCCAGAAGACCGAACCCTGATTCACAGAACTGTCTGGAACACTGGCTCACAGCTTCAGCACACATGACAGAAAGAACCCTCCTGGCGGGGTTTGTCAGAATAAAAGTTTGCTTTCTTTTAAATCAAGGACAGATACTAACTTTTATCCGATTTGTTCATTCATGTGGCTCAAATTCATTTGGATATATTCTATCGCTTCGAGAGAGAATCGGTTGACCAGGAGATGTTGGTTACTCCTGGAATTCATTCATTTAAATTAAGGAGCCACACGTTCTGCTGGATGTTTGAACTAAAAGTACCCAATAAGGGAAGAACGTCAGAAACTGAAGGTTAGAGTTGCTGTTTATGATGAATGCCCCACCACCCCACCCCCAAACTGACCTCAGAGTGCAGAGATAGAGGACGGATAGAGGTGAAAGGTCACGGCTTCTTCTTAACTGTCTGCTACCCTTCACGTGTACACACACACACACACACACACACACACACACACACACACACTTGATACAGACTCGAAACTCAAGTGACATCTCGTGTTCCAGTAATGCCCCTAATGGCTCTCATCCTGGCATGTGATTGGCTGACTCCCTCTGTTGCTAAGCTACAGCTCCACGTATGCCTCGGTAAAACTGATGGGAGCAAAGCATTAAGGAAGAAAGGTTAAAAAAAAAAAAAGATGAGCGCAAGGAATAAGGATATACAATGCTATTTTAATAATGGTACTCTATGATGCAACCATAAAACATTTACAAAATATTCATGGTGATGCAGCCATTTGACATTACAGTTAAATGAATGATATATCTTGAAATAAAAAGTTTACACTCAGAGTGCATGGTTCAAATGCTGCTTCCTGTTTGCAGTTTGTCAAGCAATCTATCATTTGTGACATACAGTAATTTAGTACTAACCTCATTTACATATCCAACAATCTGCAAACTAACAAGGGTTATATACAAAATTTACATCGAAGCACCCCGACATGTAACCCATCAGACACGGTCTAAAATGACCAATAATTACTCCCTGATACAAATACAATCCAAATTATTGTCATTTTTTAAAAATGCAGTCAATCCCGATTGGGTGATTTTGATAAAGATTCCCCCCACATGTCAATATAGTGTGAAAATAGCTTATGTCATTTCAACAGGGCATTCACAAACCTCCAAACTGTATAGGGCACATTTCTATTGCTGTTTATATATCGATCTGAGAGATCCTCTGGATGCATGGAAAGTGCTCTGAACATAAGTAGCATTAATGTGCAGTAAGAAGTCATTGCTGGCAAATGTTTTGGGATGTTCCTTTTGAGTAGTGTTTCCTTCCTCTTGTTAGCTTTGTGAGCCGGATGGGAGAAGAGATCAACATCTAGAGAGAAACAACAGACTCTTTCTTCTTTTTGGTCTTTGGAACAGAAAACTGGCTCTGACAAAACCCCAGGAGGGCGAGGTGATGACTTGATGGTCTGATGTTCACTCGAAGAATCCGAGACAAATAAAAAAGAGTCTGTTTTTCTTTTTTTTAAATTTAGTAATCCTGAAAACAACTGCAAGAGAAATGGTTTGTGGTTCAATTGCCTTCACCCCCCGCTGTGCCTACATTCTGATAGTTATTGTCCACAGCTTCAGACTTGGCACAGCCTTCCATCCTGAATGGGCCAGTGAGTACTGTTTGTGACAGGATGGCCGCGGATAGAGATGGTTGCCCCCCCAAGCAGATGCCTCAGTCCGCTTCGGATCTGCGAGCTCAAGGATCTATACGGAAAGCTAAGAGCTTGTCGGAGTGATGGTTGTTCAGGGTGCGCAGGTCGGGCAGGCGTAGCAGCAACTTTGGGAAGAGGGTGGTGTCGTCAAGGCGGCGACTGGTGATGATAGAGCGCAGAGCTTTTATGAGGTTCTCCTGCAGCTGCTCCACCGCCCCTACATCCACAATGCCAGAACGATCTGGAAGGAGAGGAAAGAAATTGGAATTGGACTCAAAAACACGTCCACATACAGTCTTTGATTGTATGTCAATCAAACCAAATGCGTAAATGTGCGTACCAGCAGAGACCAGCACAACCGCCATGAACAGGGCCATTTCATCTGGCTCCAGACCCAAAGATCCAAGCTTCTCACTGAACTCAAACATGGCGTCCAGTAGGGAGCCCATGCCGAGGGCCCTCAGCGAAGCCAGAGAGTAGGTCTGCCCATTGAGGAAGGTCACTGTCCTCTCCTTTGGGTCAAACAGTGAGCAGAACCTCACCATTAGAACCTGCAGACAAGAACAAGACCAGGTCAGCACTGGGAAGAGAAAAAAAGTAGAGAAAAACTCTGACAGTCCTGCCAACAGATTTAACTGGGCGTACCTGAAAGGTGCCAGATTTCAGCAGCATGACCTGATCGTGCTGGCTGAGATTCTGGAATCCTGGGATGCTCTTTGCAAACTCCACCACTTCTTTAACAGCAGGAGTGAAGCACTGGGAGAAAGATTCCCACACCTCCTGACTGGAGCGACTGGCTGGCGCCACGGGGCAGGAGTTGAGAGGACAGGCCTGTGGAGGAGAAAGGGAGAAGACATTAAAGGCAGTGCTTTGGACTTTTTTTTTAAGTTTCATTAAAGTTATATTTATATCTACATATTCAACAATGGAAATTTCTCTCACCAGCACTTTGGCGCCTCCATTTAGCTTCCAGGGACAAGGACTCTGGTTCTGGGAAGTCCTGGCTAGGTGGCTGTTCTGATTGGTCGGGTAGGACTGCGTTGATAGGCTGCCGCTGAAGGGGCACTGACTCCGATGGGAAGAGAACGTGTACTTGGCATTGTCTACATTCATGTTGGTGGGGATGTCCTGGGTGCTGGGGCAGTTGGAGGGGGTGGGGTAGCCCGATATACGGTTCGCCTGCTCCCCTTGAACCGGGTACTGAGTCTGGGCGTCTGAGTTTGACAGGGAAGCTTCCTGCGCTGAACTGTTCTGGAAGGACGAAGCATCGACATTGCCGTTGCTAGCAACCATTTTGGGCGGTTTCTCATCAGTGTTCATTAAGCCGCCGCGGTAGGGCGGCGCTATGGAGCCCGTTCCTTCATTGGTCTGGGTCTGCGGACTGCAGGGGGCATTAGGGGGAGGCGACATCTCCATTTCAATGGAAGCAGATTCGTTGAGACTGTTCATGTAGCTTTGCATCTCATCCAATAGTCTCTGCTTCTCGCGTTTGGGGATACGCCCAAAACGTACAGCTGAGGACAAGAAGAAGAAGATGAGTTAACGTTTTAGGAGCAATGAGAATCGATGGGGCTGCCAGCTCCTTACTGGCAGGAAATTTATGATTACAGTCTGCAGCAGAAAACCATTTTCACTTT
This sequence comes from Antennarius maculatus, assembly GCA_013358685.1. Classification (NCBI taxonomy): domain Eukaryota; kingdom Metazoa; phylum Chordata; class Actinopteri; order Lophiiformes; family Antennariidae; genus Antennarius; species Antennarius maculatus. The sequence goes on along the minus strand of CM023609.1, from coordinate 17,962,752 downwards.
CAAACATGCAGGTTTTACCACTGACAGCTGTGCCGTATGTGGATTACACATCTTTGACTGTCTCCTCTGTCCCTGACTACGCTCTGGCCATCACAGCTGATTCACTGCAATATGACCGCTTAAGTCTTCATCTCACTCCACTGCCTCCTCCTCCTCCTCCTCCTCGCCAGCCTATCCTCCTTTGCCCCCTTTCACTGCTGCACCTCCACTGACATCCCTATTTATAGCACACTGTGTGCTGCTGCTAACATCCCACCCACACGCACGCACGGACACACACACACACACACACACACACACACACACACACACACACACACACACACACACACACACACACACACACCACCACGTCTTTTAGTCTCTTTTTCAGCACAAGTAGGTCACTGGGTCAACAGCTCTGAACATGATGTCATTAATAAAATGACAGAGTGATTGAGAAGTGAGAATCTCAGAATGACAGTGGAAGCAGGTAAGAGAGGTGAAGGAGGGGTGGGGGAAGGGGGTTGAAGTTGAAAAAAATCCAGCGGATCAAAATGAATTTGTCATCAGGTAGAAGACGTGACATAAAAATATAGAAGTGGATTTTTAAAAACATGAGGAAATAACGTGAGAAATGGTTGATAATAGAGTTTCCTCTTATGTGACCAGGTGCATAAGCAGATAATTTTTCACTGCTGCTTTTTTGGCATTTTTGGGTCAGCTAAAAATGTTACATCCAGACACAAATATGATTTATTATCACCCAGTTTAACCGCATCCCAAGAGATCGGCTCTCTGCAACTAAATAATGCAGAAGAGTAGATCGTTTGTCTCCTTTAAATTTGGAATCAAATACTTCATGGTTAACGGAGTAGAATAACGTCACATCAGAAATGATGTGCTTGAATGTCACAGTTTGAAAAAAAAAAGAGAAACGGGTAAGGTTGTTCGTCTTGGGCGAACACGCGGGGTAATCAACAACTAACTCTGTGCCCCAATTTCCCAAAATAAACTGTATTTGTCACAGTTTCTGTCTGACTGATGACTACTGGTACTCCACAGCTCCTCTTGCCATAAATCAGACACTGGGGCCGGAACAGAGGACGACAGGAACAAAAGAGAAAAGGAGGCGAATGGAAAGAGAGGAAAAAGAACAGAAAATGGAATTCTGCGATGGGAAGAAAGCGATTTTGAAATCTATCGCTACACCTGACGCACCCATACAGCCCTGTCAACCCAGAGCTAATCTTCACCTTTCCACTATGAAAAAATAAATAATTCTCATTTCTTTTAACATCAGTATCTCAATATCTCCTTCAGAGATGTCAGCGCTGTCTCTTACCATCTCTGGACATGCCCACAGAGAGACACTTCTTAAAGCGGCAGTGCTGGCACCGGTTTCTGTTCATGCGCATGATGAGACACTTCTCATTCTTGACACACATCTTGTAGTGGATGTTCTGCTGGATGCTGCGTCTGAAGAATCCCTGGAGATGGATGAATAAAGAAGACATTAAAGGGGGTCTGTTTCCGTGTTTGCACCAAACAGAGCACCGGTGCGCGTTGTAATTCCACCTTTGTTCCCGCTCACCTTGCATCCTTCACATGCGTGCACACCATAGTGGAACCCAGACGCGATGTCACCGCACACCTTACAGAGCAGCACCATACCGCCAGTCTCTGTGAAAGACGAACACGTGTAATCATGGTGAGAGAGAGAAACGGCGTGTGAACATTGACTGTAACAAAAGAAAGTAGGTGGCTACTTACTGGTGAATGTGCCAGTGAAACCACAAGGTCTTTTGGCCACAGTGGGATGGTTGTAGTTTGAAGATGATCCCGTTGTTATTTGGGCAACTGGGGTATTTACTTCAGGAAATTGAAAGACCATTTGAGGGGAACGATTTCCTCCCCCTTGTTCGCCTCTCTGCTTCAGGGCCCCAATCTCCTGAAAGGAGACACCCTCTGGGGACGAGGGCTGCGAGTGGGAGGAGGGCGACTGGGTTTGGTATCCACTTGAAGGGCTGCCAGGACTCGGGCTGGCACTCCCAGACGAGCCTGCGTACAAGATAACACCACCTGGAGGAGCGGAGAGAAGCAAAATGTCAGCTCACTCATCTTTATCTACACGGTGTTCACATGTAGACAGTGAGTGGGAGGGTTGTGCAACGCTCCACTTTGATTCAGTCATTTTGTTTGGCAGAGTTACACCATCAGATAAAACTATCAAACAAGGCGGTCAGAGACTGCAACATCCCGCGACACCCCTGAATTCAAAATTTTACCTGTCATACCTGTCATTTTACCTGTTTACCTGTCTCTGTCATACTGACAGAGAAGACCCATGATCCAACATGTAAACGGTGCATTCTATTCGTCATGGGGTTTCAGAGATGTCTATTTGTCATGGGGTTTCACTTTTATACCTAAAAAGGTATAAAAGTGAAAATGTGACCTAGACCTAGTTTTTCAAGATCAAGGTCATCATCTCATTTTCATTCCCTTTGCCGCCCGAGTAATGTGCTTTTTGTTTTAGCTTTCTATCTGCAACGATTGTGAAGATATTTGGTGGACGGACGGACCGACGGACGGACATACACTGACAATTACAATACATCACCGCTTGGCGGGACGTAACAAGACAGTTGGAGACTGCAACATCCCGCCACACCCCTTGAATTCATCAACCTACTTCTTTTAAGTAAGAACTGACTTGTACTGACTTGATCTTTCTGCAATTTACGTATTTATAGCGTTGGCTTTGCTTTGATCAATCGTTGATCTATCTCCTTTAATCCTTTGTTCATTCTCCTTGTGCACAAGGTGACTTTCTTTGTTATATCATTCAGCTAGTGGTTTGATCTATGGTCCTTGTTACATGTGTGCATACTAACTAACTAACTAGCTAAATAATTTATTACAGAAAAACATTGAAAGTGCAAGTTATTAAACCATGCGCACATGCTACTATTAGTAGACAATCTTTTAAGTTTTCCCAAGTTTTCCTGATTTTCAAAGTTTTTAGTGGCTGTCTCCAGAATATTGCACCCTAAAAGATACAAAAGTGGTAAGTTGACATTGACCTAGTTTTCAAAAGGTGAAAGTCATCCTCACATTTTAGTGCCTCTGGCTAAAAATGTTGCTTTTTGTTTTGTGTTTATATCTTATCAGCTTTCAGAAATGCGTACCTAAAATGGTATAAAAATTAAAATTTGACCTTGACCTAGTTTTTCAAGGTCAAGGTTGTGATTTAATTTTCATTCCCTTGCCTCCCTGAAAATAACGCCTTTTGTTTCGTCTTTTTGTCTGATCCAATTCCTAAGATATTTGTTAAAAAAAATGTACAAAAGTTTAAATTTGACCTTGATCTAGTTTTTTCAAAGTCAAGGTCATCATCTCATTTTCATCCCCTTTGCCGCCTGAGTAATGTGCTTTTTGTTTCATCTTTCTCTCTGCAACGGTTGTGAAGATATTTGGTGGACAGACAATTACAACAATAAAGAAAGGCTTTGTCATTCTGACATTATATTTCATGGAGATATCATAGAATTAAAAGTACCATAATACAAACGGCATTATTTACCTATAACTTTATATTTTAAGGTCTAATAATGTAGATTTTTTTGACCAAAGTTCAATTTTGAAAAACATATTTCCAGGGAATTTTGCTACAATCAAAAAAACTGGACTGTGGAATGTGCATCACCATAAAAATCTACTATAATGAGAGTGAGTCACCATGCATTCACCAGCAGTGGCATAGAAAGATGTTCCAACTTATTTTCGACATGTCACACCGAGTTGGAAATGCCCTATTACCCCTCAACACAACACCCATCCTCCTCCCCTTATTTTGCAGACAGTGTTCTTCCCTGCCAGATGAAGGACCGCCTGTCACGTGCGTGAGCCAGCCAGCTCCCCTGCCTGCCTGCTCGCTTTCAGTTCTGAGCCTTTCCTCCAGCCTCCCACCCCCTCCCCTGTTCTCCTCCCTCCCTCACTGTTTTGGCTGCGGGCCCGCAGACCCATCTATCCGCTAGCCACCTGACCGGGAGCTCACATGGACTCTTGACACAGTTCCCGCCCGGCTCACAAGGCTCTTTGCGCAGTCCCGTGTAGACAACAGCAGCAGTATAATAACAAGCGCTAGGACTGATCACGTTTGGAACAGAGAGGGTTTTAATGCTGTAAATACAGGCGCGGGGGGGAGGAGAGCAGCACACAGCTTTTAGTCTTTTACATTCCACTCTCAATAGATATTGTGCACAAGTCACATTGCTGCTCGCTGCTATTTTGACACATGATGATTTCATTGATTTCACACAGTTAAAGTCATTTTATTTTGATTTATCCACGATTTTAGGCAATTATGTCATTGTAGGAGTAGAAAATGAAAACCAATCAACAATCATTTGACAAATTCTATGATTGAAATTGACTTAATGTAAGAACTTATGATGATATTTAACAACAGTAATGACAACCATTTGTCTATTTATAGATTTGTGCTCTTATCGAACATCTTAATGATGAATATCTTTGGTATTTGCTCTACTTTTCAGCTCCTACAGCAGCAAAGAATTCAGGAGAATTAGTCCATCTAACTTCACATTCTCTATTCAGAATCTCTGACTATTATTTATTATCAATTTTAGGATATCCTCCGTTAGTGTACAAATACTGACTTTTATATATCAGCAGAGCTCATCAACACAAACATCTGCTCCAGTTTTTTCCAGCACGTTATTGCAGTTCAATTAGAACATGTGACTGAGTGCATCTGACTGTAGTGGCTGCCTTATCTTAAGTACTGGCAATACCCTTGGGTTGTCTCTGTTGTCATTATGTGTGCACACAAGGACTTTGAATCATCTGAGGAAAAATCCTCCCTTGTCTCTTGTGCTTCCTTTCCTTGAGAAAACATGTGCTGTGTTTCTGTTGAGCTCTAAGTGCCTCCTTAATTCCTCTGCTCACACGTGTCGACACTGAATGCAATGAACTCAAAGTTGTGGTGTGTGTGTGTGTGCGTGCAGTGGCAGCTCCAGTGTCAGACTGCGGCTTCACTTCACACACATAAGTTACATGTGCCTGTGTGTTGAGCTGCCATGAGACAGATGAAGTTTAGCACCTGCACGTTAACTCCACACCCACGTTCACACACTCCTCCCCTCTGGCACAACACATTCCATATTCTCCTAGTAATCCTTTCCTGGAATCTAGTTTGACGGGGTATGAGACAGAGCCCTGGAAATATCATCTGTGCTGCTCTCAGGCACAGGTTACAACATGTGACCCATGTGTTCATACAGTCATACAGTCTAAACACAACTGTCACAGAGCCCCTCCCTTCACCGTGGCTTCCCACCCCCCTGGACATGCATGTATAGCAGAGGAACAGCATACACATTATGCTCAAGAGTTATTGTTGGGGCAGTGGGTGTGTGTGTGTGTGTGGGGCGGGGGATGGCGGGGGTGTGATCCCTCTTAACTCCAATTTGTCAGTCCTCCTGCATGTGAACATTTACTCTGTGCATGAGCAGCAAGACCCACAACACGTGAATCAGCTGACCTCATGTTTTGTGTTCATTTCTGAAGCACTTTGGAGGCAAACAGACCCACAATGCAAGAGTTGGTTTGACATTTTATCAGATCAACACCCTGTGACATTTACTGCTATGTCATTAATTAATAAAATATTAATCATCAAATGCCTGAGGTGATACTTTGAAAAGGACTCATAGGTTTGGAAATAGCCGAATAGAAGAAGCATGTTTTACTCTTTTACATGTTTACTAAGACAGAAATTCTACCTGTCACCTGAATCTAACTGGGCTTCATTGAATGAATTAGCCAGATGTGATCATCTGCCGAGCTGACAGACACATGGAAACTGAACTGAATCAGGATTGAAGTCAGAACTCAGCACTGATGCTGATTTCACATTTATAATAAATGTTATTTAGGTAACAAGGTGCAATATTAAGGATCTTCAAAGTTGATGTCTTCTTTTTTACAAGATTAAAATAAATCCAAAACATGAAGTCACACCCATCGCCCATATCACAGAGCCAAAGTTATGCATTCTGGAATTCTACAATAATGTTAATTACACAGTTTAATCCTGAGTCAGTGAACGTGATCCTGTGGTTGACTAGCTTTATCAGAACGTCCAGCAGCACGATGAACTGGTATGTAAGTTATGTAGAAGTACTCTTCTTTCTGACTGCTGTATAGTCTGCTGATTTTGCGTGCAGAAGTGAAGTACGTCCTATGTGAATCTGTTCACAGTTCATGCAGATCCTTTTGAGATTAGTGGAAAACACAGTGTTGTACTTTCTGTACTTGGAACACAACATCCTAAAATGCCATTTAGTTTCAATATGTGGTATTCAGGCAGACACCTGTATGGGTGATACTTGTACATGTCTAAACTCACGGAAAAAATTAGGTAGAAAAAAACTAAATGAAAAATGTAATGAAAACTAACTAAAACACCACATATAAGAGGACAAACCTGTAGTTTTGATTTTGACATGTCTTAACTCCTTGATGATGCATGACTTACTGTTGTATTAACATGAACTCCTAACTATAGTTTACTGTAGAATTAAAAAGAACTATTTCTGTTGTCGTCAGTGATTTAAAAAAAATAAAATTTAAGTTTTATTTGTGTACGCTGTTATCGATCAGTGCTGCAAAATAAAACCTCATGTACGCGCTGCTATTAGGGGATCTCAGTACCACTGAAAACATATGACCCAAAACCCAGTTTGAATATGTAGGTTAATATACCATCTCAGACACTAAATGTGACCTGAATTTAACGAGGCGTATTGCTATTAATCGCTCATAAAACTTTTAAACAGGTATAGTAATCATAATGACACACAGACAACCGTTAAACCAGTTTGACCCATTGACCAAACTATCAACAAATAGACAGGAAACACCGTGCGAACTGAGCGCGAGCCCGGACGGAGCGGCCGGGAGGGGCGGGGCGAAGAGGGGCGGGGCGAGGAGGGGAAGCTTGGGACTCAAGGGCGGCACGTGGACTCTGAGGCTGTGTACACGTGCTGCGGACCCGGGGCTGAGTAACTGCGCAGAAGAATTAGACGCATGCTTCTCAGTTGTTATCACGACTGTTTCTACCGGGGGATGAGAAGATATGACAGTGAGAGTTGTCACGTACTCTGGAAAGACATTATTTATGTCTTATGATTAGTTAGCAAGAATCAATTTATGGATTTCAGTCTTGAATAGATGAATAGATTCCTGGATGTCATTCTAGGCCAAAACCGGGACAAGAATCGGAAATAAATTTTTGGCAGCAGTGACTCCTTTTGTAGACGTGACTGCTCCTTTACGTCGATTTGGAAAAACAAGTTCAAATGACTCATAAGTTAAAAGAGAAAAAAAACTTCAAATGTTAGTTGTTTATTTGCTAGTGATCAAACTGGAATGAAAACATGTAAAAAGTAAATAAATGACTGAATTATATTCTGTAGAAACCACGTGACAGAGGCGCGTGTGGGGCAGAAACGTGCCCGGTCGGGGTCGTTTTGGGTCTCGCGCTTCACGTGAGTTTGTTTACAAGTGGAGAATCGGAAGTCCGCTGCAAGGAGGGGGGCGGGCTTCCCTCACTCACCTCTAAACTATCTGCAGACCGAGAGGCATTAACAACGGGCCATGTGACCGTCATATCTCACATTCACCACAGATAACATTGATTACCGATCACAGCAAACAGGCGGTTTAAAACACAGAAATCAAGTCGTGCAGAAAATGAGCAATAAACTGATAAATATATCATATATACAGAGATTATATTTCATATAGAATGCGCAGTAGAATCTACTCATATGAAGCACAAATAAAAGACACCCAAACTGCAAAATAATTCTAAAGTGGACTTAAACAAAATTGTACTTACCACCAGGGCTGTTCTCCATGTTTCCCAGTCGATGGATGTCGTTAAGATGTTCCGTGATGTATAATTGTAGACGTTTAATGCTGCTTTTGCTCGAATTTCGTTGATGTGGGTGAAAGTGTCATGGACTGCCGAAGCAGAAAGAGAGTATCCAGAATCTCAGACCGGCAGTGTCCCCAAGGCATTGGGTTTCTCCACAAAATGCGGTCAGAGCAGAAAAAAACCAATAGAAATGCTTTAACGAATATTAGCGCAGATCTCTTTCTCTCTTTCTCTTCAAATAGAAAAAAGACTTCCGATAATGAATCGTCTGAGCACCTAACGACGCAAGGTAGGCTCTCACTCACTAGGGCTCCTGTAATTTACTGAGGTCGCTAAGCATTCAGCTACTTGCCATGTACAGTCACCATTAAAACATGACCGGGGTTGAAGTAGTTTAAACACTCCCCACTCATCAATATGGAACACGCGTCCTAAAATAACCAGCACGTTTTCAGGTGCCTGAGGAATGTGACCAGTTTTTTTTTTCTGTTCTCTTTTTTTGTTTGCCTCGTCAGCCGCCTGTTTATTGATGTGTATCAGGATATCTCTCTCTCTCTCTCTCTCTCCCTCTCTCTCTGTCACGCTCTGTGAAATTCACCCGCCTCCTTTTCTCGTGCTCCCACTCGTTTTATTCTCTGGCTTGTTTTCATTGGTCGAGAGCCCCGCGTGGATTCGGCACACTGGGCTCGTTCAACATTGGAATGCTGGTTAAAGGCTTTGCTGCATGTGCGCATGGCACGTGAGATCAGGCTGCCCTACTGACACACATTTTATGTTAATGAGCTGCCTGAGCCCGGCGATAAGAACACGAAGAAGAGGCAGAGAAGGAGGAGGTCTCACTCCTGCCTCCTGCTTGGAGACGAGCTTTAAGGTTATAGAGTGAAGAATGCATCGAAGGGATTAAACATACTCGCAAGTGTTTTTTGCACAGTTTTGTTGTATGACGTTATATATTTTTGTTCTTTTAAGATCTTAAAATGATTTTTTACATACTGCCAGGCAGGAGGCCTAGAGGAAGACCAAAGAGGAGGTTTATGGATGGAGTGAAAGAGGACATGAAGGTAGTTGATGTGAGAGAAGAGGACACAGAAGACAGGGTTAGATGGAGGCAACTGATTCGCTGTGGCGACCCCTGAAGGGAAAAGTGGAAAGGAGAAGAAGAAGGAAACATATAATCACGATCATAAGTAATCTACCTGCGTACTTCTTCTTCCACTCTTGTAGGTCACTAAATGTTTCTGTGTCTTCTGGAAGAAGGTGTTCATTATAGCCATGTCCATCCTTTTTGCAAAGTCTACCAGGATCTTTCCCTCCAAATTATTTTCCTAGATGCCAAACTTCCTCATCATTTCTTCATCACCTCTACTGTATTTCCTTCCCAAACATGTGGGTTAAAATCTGCACCAACCACAAGTCTCTCTGTCTCCAGAATGCTCCAATTATCTTCTTCTACCTCCATCCAGGATTTCTGTTTCTTCTCCAGTTCACATCCTACCTGTGGGACATGACCGCTAATCATTTTATACATAACACCTTTAATTTCAAGTTTTAGCCTTATCACTCGATCTGACACTCTTTTCACCTCCAAAACACTCTTAACTCTTCTTTTAAAATGACCCCTACTCCATTTCTCTTGCCATCAACACCACACTACATGAATCTGAAATCTTCTCTTAAGTTTCTCTAGACTTTTTGCCTTTCCTCTTGCTCTCTTCCACACACAGTAAATTTATCTTCCTCTTTATCATCATGTCAATTAACTCCATAGGTTTTCCTTTATTGTCCCTATAGTCAAAGTCCTCATTTTCAGATCGTGGGCCTTTCCTTTCCTCATCTCTTTCTGTCTGAGAACCCTCTGTTCTTTGTCTTCAACACACAGTAGCTGAATATCTGCTGTAGGTTAACAGCACCAGTGTCAGATGCTGATGACCCGGGCCACATCCGATTTCGTATGGAATTTTTTAGATGAACACTCATATTTGTTTGGCAAAGTTACGCCAGATGCCTTTCCTGCCACAACCATCTGCATTTATCTGGACATGGGACTGACTCTGACTGTTGTTGGATGCGCTTAAAAAACTGGTTGACAGTTTATTGAAGTGTTTTCTTCTTCCTACCTCAATTACTAAATTAAAAGGAGCAAAATCTTACTGTGCGCAAACGAATCTGAATTCAAAAGAAACAGACAAATGACTCTACATGTATGTATTTTAATATATATGTTTTTATCCTAATTTATTTACAGTAACATTACTATATCACATGCTTTTTTTTTTTTTTACAGGTTTCTAGTGATTTTAAGAGTCCATTATTTGTGTGGGACAGAGTTAAAGTCTCGTACGTCGCCATCTCTTCTTCAGTGGCTTCTTCCACATTGTGGATAACGGGGGCTAATAATGGGCTAATAATATGATTTTACTTTATTTTCTTATTCTGATTTATTGTAGATTAACATGATATTATGTGATTTTAACGTTCTAGGGATTTTACGATTCCAATACTTGTGGCAAACAGATATATGGTAATTTAAAGTAAATTGATGTAAACCATTTCATTATTCTTCTCATGTGCATTTTTTTTGAAAACCAAAGTATAATCGAGAATGACTTATGCTGATGACTATCTGTTTGTATGTATGTATGTATGCATGCATATATGTATGTACTGTATATATGAATGTATGTATTTAAGTATTTAGGTATATGTGTGCGCAGGGCAGCACGGTGGCGCAGTGGTTAGCGCTGTCGCATCACAAAACGGCGGATCTGGGTTCGAGTCCCGCTATGTGGGTTCTCTCCGGGTTCCGGCTTCCTCCCACCTCCAAAAACATGCGCCTCAGGTTGATTGGCCGGTCCCAAATTGCCCGTAGGAGTGTGTGTGTGCGTGTTTGTATGTCTTTCTATGTGGCTCTCCGGTGCACTGGCGTCGTGCCCGGAGTGTCCCCCGTTGTGCACTGGCATCATGCCCGGAGTGTCCCCCGCCTCACGCCCTATGCCAGCTGGGATATGCCAGCTCCCCGTGACCCGCTACGGTGGATACAGCGACAGTACATGAAAATGTATGTATGTATATGTGTGTGCACACACACATGCATAAACACACACATATACTGTATATATACACAAGCAAACCTTGGTTTTGAAACACTTTAGACATATATATATATATATATATATATATATATTTATACAGTATATACACACACACACACACACACACAAACACACAAACACACACATATACATATATATATACATACACACACACACACACAGATATATATATGTATATATATATATAAAATAAGCCGTGTCATATTACATATTGCATCATATCATATATATGTACATATCATATATATATATATACATATCATGTATATATATATCATATATATAGACACAACACACACACACACACACACATATATATATATTAAATAAGCCGTATCATATTACATATTGCATCATATCACAATATCAAGTGTTGTGATCTGAGATAAATTTAGGATTAAAACAACACAAGAACAACATGAGAGAGGAAACTGAGAAAATGTCAGCTGCATATATTTAGAGTAAAATATTTACAACTACAAATTAACAAAATTACCGTAAGTATTTATGATTAGTGATGACAGTCACGTATTCACTTCAGTAAATCGCCCTTTCTATAACCGAAGAGAATTTCCACATGAGAGGGATCAATAAAATGAATTTAGTCTTTAATATTTCATCTTTTGTCTTTGTCGAGTGAGTTACTGTCTCTCGCACACATAGACGATCTTCGGCTGGAGGGTTGGCACGTGCTGCCGGGGCGTTGCTCACCGTGACTCCCAGCGCCCCTCCCCCTCGCCGTCACGTTCCCTTTTCTCTCTCTTGTTTGCTGAAAGCCAAAATAACGCCGCAGATTGGCTGAAACAGAACGAATGTAGGTCAGGAGCTACTTGTGCAAACATGAGCATCATAAAATAGCCCGAATGTGTTTGAAACCTCAATGTTCGAACAGAAAGTACTAGAAACTCGCCTGTTGCGCTCAGGCAAGAAGAATATAAAATGTAGGTCACACCCCGAGGCACTGGGCTTTAATTCCCAACCGTTTTCTCATTTTCGCTGGGTGATATAAAAAACTCGTCTGTGTGGCCTTTATCTTGTAGGCAATCAGGGTATTAGGTCAGCGTGTCTGATATCAATCTCTTTTTCAGCTTTAATATCTGCTATTGTGCCATCAATAAGCCCCACCATAGCATCATATATCACCAACAGGAACATTAATAATGGCTTCCTTTACTCTCCATACTCGAAGCAGACAGCATTTTGTGTGGATCCACATTGTATTCTTGTCCCTTAAACCGCTATTCAAGCATTAATCCGGTGTTAATCCTCATCCGATGTAGCAACTCGACACCACAAGAAGGTTTCTTTGACACAGGAAGATGTTATTTGCATATTAATCTGTAAAATTATTTCCTTTAACGACAGTAAAACAGTAAAACACAAGTGTATAAATAAAACTACATATTGTATAATGAAGTAGTATCATTGCACAAATTTTTTTTTAAATTAAAACACATTTTCTTCACATAAAGGCGGGGTAGTAGTAATGTAAATCTCGTTCCTCTATTATTATTACAAATATGATCTGAATCCGATCCTGACGCGCCATTATTTGACATGAGTAATTAAACAGCGCCACCCCGTGGCGGAAAGATGCTTTGCGGTAAATTCAACCGTCGCGTCCGTTATTGACGTTGTAGGTAAGAACCGGGTCAAACGGTCACAAGTAACTACTTTCTGGGTTATTTTTGGCCTCAGATAAAAATGTGTAAAAGTCGTTTGTATAAGAAAAACAGTGAAACAATCAGTTTTGTTATCAGTTTCAGTTTTTTAAGTCTTAATAAAACGTAAGATTGGATTATCCATGGAAGACAAAAATGATTTTGGTTTTTTTTTAAATATACATGACTGGGTTAAACGTAATTCATCTGAGGTTTGGGTGTCATTTCATTGGGTTCAACTATTTTGAACAATAAGAAATGAACAGCTTCTTCTTCTTTTCCTTTCAGCTTTTCCGTTCAGGGGTCGCCACAACGAATTAGTTCCATCCATCCAACCTTGTCTTCTGCATCCTCTTTTCTCACACCAACTACCTTCATGTCCTCTTTCACTACATCCATAAACCTCCTTTTTGGTCTTCTTCTAGGCCTCCTGCCTGGCAGTTCAAAACTCAGCATCCTTCTACCAATATATTCACTATCTCTCCTCTGGACATGTCCAAACCTCTGATGTACTCATTCCTGATCGTATCCTTCCTGGTCACTTCCATAGAGAACCTCAGCATCTTCATCTCTGCTACCTCCAGCTTCACCTGTTCCCTGCTCTCACTACAGATCACGATGTAAATCAATGAACAGCCGACTTCCCTAATTCCTCCGTTGGAGATACGCAGTGACATTCATGTCCACTGGATGGCAGTGCATCATAGGTAAAGGTAGGTCTTGATTTGATCAAGAGTTAAATTCAGGGGTCTCGATCCTTTACTTTACCACCTACTTTCACGAGATGTATGTTTTTAAAGCTGCCGATCCAAACATGTCATAGAAATATGAGCACTCAATCGTCAGTTTCTCTGTTTATGACATCTGATAATGTTGATAATGTTGAGACCCTGCATTTCAAGGTTGTCAAAACATTACATGACTGGTGGAACTGACTACATTTCTTTCAGACTGTCTACTATTTTTTGTCTGTGTTTTTTTGCTGTTCCAAGATACACCTGCGAGGAAAGTAGAGCTTTCCTGGAGGACTCATTCATCACTCTACATCTCCTCCGAGACACACTATCTATGTATATTGACACTTATACTGCTGGAAAAAAGTCAGACTTCCAGAGTGTAGTGCACAATTTTACTTAGATTCTAAAATCAACCTGTTTATTTTTTTTCTCTTAACTTCAGTTACCTGGGAAACCTTAAAAAAAAAAAAATCACCATCAATATTTTTGACACTACATTATAGAATAACTACCGTGTTGCATGGCATAAAAAGTTACTGATCTTTAATGTTCTGCATCATCCTACTCTAATTCATTACTCATACAAATTGAGATTAATCTTTGTTTAGATGCAAAGCCTGGACAGAGATGCTCTATGGCATATATTTATGACCTACATCAGACTCTTTTGATTACTGCCATACACAGACATATAATGTAATATAAGACATGTAATGACTATATACTGTTATACAGGTCAGCCCCAACAATATGCGCATGAATTTGCTTTGAACAGTAATATTCAGCCCTTCTTAATATAAATACACAACATTGCAGATACTTCTATTTTGACAGACCCCATGTTGATGACAGTCACCAGGTATGGGGTTTTGTTTTCCAATGCAAGAAGAGATGAGTTTTAACATTACGAAAAAGCAGAGAGACTTTCAAATAGCAATGCTCCAGATTTACTTGTGATTGATCATATTCTCAGAAACCAACATTGCCCATTCTGTTGGGGTGACGTTAGCTTCGAGACAGAAGCGCATTTGTGGTTGTGAAAATTAAATCAATTTAAATTGGATGTGGTGAAAGTGACGCATTGGGTGGGGTTGGCAATGGTAAATAAGTAATTAAGGCACAGACACTTTATGTCAGAGGCTGTGAAGACGAGCTTCGCCCTTGTAGTGAAGAGTTCTAGTGAAGCCTTGTGATAGTGAGCCAGCGTGGGCGACACAGGTATGATGGTGTCCCAGAAACTCAGGTGTTAGTTTGTGTTTGATATATGGCTTTTTATTCCTCCGTTAGCGGCTCTATAAGCTGTGACTACCGTTAAAAAACAGTGTTAGACTCCATCGCCAAAAAGTCAGCAAAGCCAGAAGTGGATGTTGTCTAACCTTGAATCTCATACTTTGTATTGGAACACTAACATTCACCCTGACAAGACTCAATAAGTGGCTGTTGTCTGTTTATATATGAAAAACTGCGATACATGTAGTTGTGTCGACAATGTTTCTGGAATCATTTACATAATGTTTAGTTTGATGGGGTCCGATGGACAGAAGAGAGTGGGAGGAGAGACAGTGTAAACGTGTAAAGTGTAAACGATTTATTTTGCGTCTTCCTTGTTGTCCAAATATCGGTGGTGGTGGCGGCTGATGACTCTTCTGAGAAAAGGAGACTGATGTGACAATGAAGTTTTTGAATTGTGAAGACTAAATGGTTTTGGGAAAGCTGAATGTGCACATAAGTACGTAGATGAATGAATGAACTCGTTACATAAAGAGTCATGCTTGCAAAGACAGAATATTATACATATTACCTAGAGACAGTTATGCAGCCAGTTTAATATATATGTATATACACACACACACATATATATACACATAAATATTAAACTGGCTGCATAACTGTCTCAAGGTAATTAGTTTATACTCGGTAGCGCTCAAATGCCACATTTCTGAACTTATTAGTCTCCAATGAAGCAGAGACAAAGACAGTTTTGTTTTGTTATAATAGCTGCAATCTCCATAAATCTGATTCCTACTCCTGTTTTCATTTTAGTGGACTTTTATATTTTCTGGTGGCAGGTCTGCATACAAAGTACAAGTCATTATGTAACAGTTTAATTACAGCATTGTATCATTGAAATACAGCTCAAAAGGTTCTTATTGCTGAGTATGAAGGTGCTTTTGTCCAAGCTGGGCCTCACAATGATCACGGTCTCTGCTGCTTTCCAAACATGTGATAACACGTCGCTCATTTTCCATCAGTTATACCAGTGCAAGTTTAAAATAAGACAACCAGGCTTAAATATCACAATTTGTTTGTAGCGCACTATGTAGTCACAGGAAGCGCCTTTACCTGGCTCACTATTTGGCAGCTGTTCGATATATGTGTTGAAACAAAATGTCATAACTTCTTACGGGAACTCTAGATCCAGCAGGCTTGCTTCACATTTGAAGGAATCGCTCAGCATCTTGGTGACATGGACATACCTGACAACGTTTACACCTTTTTCAAATCTTCTATGCAAACATAGATTATCGGAGAGTGTTATAAACCATTTATTACATGTTAATAAGCACTAGATGCTTATGGTCATAGTCAGGTCAAATGTACCATATACAGTATGCACGACATACAGCACAGATGAAATTACAGTCCTCTCAGACCCACAGGCAGTAAAAAAACACGAAAGAACCTCACTAGCGGAAGAGAGAGCAGCCGCTGCGTGTGCACGTGCCGCCATCCTGTCCTATCCCAATAGGCAAAAGAACTCAACAGAATAAGGTATCATCCATTGCAGAGTATCATTAAGTTGCTTATGTTTCTTTTGGACAGGGCCATGCTTTGGTGTTTTAGCCCATGTCCAGTCTTTATGCTCAGCTAAAACAATCTGCTGTTGACCATATGTTCATTTTCACAGCAACAACTTTACAGTGGAATCAAGTTCCTGATACTTTTAGGGGTTGAGTCGGTTGTTTATTCCTGGGAGTTAATGAGGAGCGTGTCGCCGTGGACTATTTCATTTGGGAAGAGAATGCAGGGTGAATCTGACCTTTTGGCTGACACGATGGGCAACCTGATGCACCAAAGAGAAACAAGGAGGCAGGAGAAGGATACAAGGAGGCAGGAGAAGGAGACAAGCCACGGTGACTCCTTCCTTAGACTTTTTCTCCTTCATCTCCAATTACCCATCTTGATTTCTCCTTCGTCCAATCATTTCATTTTCGGAGCGCTGCACCCTCTAATCACCATCTGTCCTGCAGGCAGTAACACTTACACATATCTGCTGTAATTAGACAATCATTTCCACATGTGGATCAAACTCCTTCAACCACTCAACCCCTACCTCACCCTCCCATCCGCCCACTGTCTCCTTTTTTCTCCCTCTGTTTTTCTTATTTCCCCGTCTCACACTCTACTACCCTTAGTGTGCCCCTTTTCACTATTCCTCTCCCCCTCTTTCCCCTCTCTTTCTGATTGAATTACCATAAGTGCAGGTCTCGGCCAAAATATGCCAGCTTGTTCTGATTAAAACTGTCCTTGTTATACCAGAGACTTTCCAAATGGCTGTGAGAATTTTGTGTGTGTGTGTGTGTGTGTGTGTGTGTGTGTGTGTGTGTGTGTGTGTGTGTGTGTGTGTGTGTGTGTGTGTGTGTGTGTGTGTGTGTGTGTGTATTTTGGGGTCGGGTTGGAAAGAAGAGGAGGAGAGTTTGTGTGTGTGTGTGTGTGTGGGGGGGGGGTCGAGAAAGAGTAGAAGTTGAAGAAGGAGGTTGGGACAGAGTGGATGGAGATGGGGAGGCAGTGTGGTAGAGTGGGAGGAGAGAGGCAATGAGACAGTAATGGTGGTTGACAGAGCTAAGTTCACGACAGGTTCATGGTGACATCATGGTTGAATTTTGGGGAACATTTATATCGGAAAAACTCTCTCTTCATTGGATGCACATGTATGCGCCTACCTTTTCCTTTCTTTCTTTTCTTCTTTCTTTCTTTTCTTGCTTTCATTCAGATTACTTTTTTTTTTACTCATCCATTTAGTTTTATAGTTTCCCTAGTGTTTTTTTTTCTGTGCTGCAATAAAAAAAGTCCACTCTTCTCCCAGGTTGTGTGTTGAACTCCACTAACCCTAAACTAACAACTTTTATACCAAGTGTCTCTATTTTCTCTTTTTTGCCCTCCTTTTATTCCCCCAGTCCTTGTTTCCTATCCTCCTTCCTCTGCCTGTGAGTCTAGCCAGCCCTCAGCGCTGGTACAGTGTGTTCTTTGTGTACATGTTTAGTTGTTTGAGAGACAGACACGACAAAAAGGAGGCTTTGGACCCAGACCGTGTTTATGGTGTATGTGTGGGTGTGATTATATTTGTGTCAGCTTGTTTTCTTGCTTGAAGAAAATTAACAGCAGGGAGTTGTGGTGTATTAGAGGTTCTTCTTCTGTGTTTTTGTGCATATGTATGTGTTTTTGTTCTGCATTTATTATGTAAACCGCATAATGAACACAGGACAAAAACACACATGCACATTGGAATCCTGCAGTCGTGATATTATCTCTGTATCTGGCTTTTAGCAAGTTAGTTTGTGTGTGTGTGTGTGTGTGTGTGTGTGTGTGTGTGTGTGTGTGTGTGTGTGTGTGTGTGTGTGTGTGTGTGTGTGTGTGTGTGTGTGTGTGTGTGTGTGTGTGTGTGTGTGTGTGTGAAAGTGTGTAAGCTTGTCAGGCATGCCTCTCTGTACCACACAGCTACACAACATCAATCTGAAAGCAGTGGATATTGATCTCATTACCAACAGCCTGTTGCTGATTAAGACCTGCTGTCTGCACCCTCCTCCTTCACCCTTTCTTTTGTTCTCCCTCATCTCCTCTCTCTTCTGATTCCTTGTCCTTTGCCCCCACCCTCTCCACACACCCCCTCCACCCCTTCCACCCCTCAATTCCAGAGTCACACCATTCTGTGGTTTCTCCACTGCTTGCTGCCAAAAAGGGCCCCATTTCAACCTCTGCAGAAAGTTATAAGCTCCCCTCCTCCTTGTCAATTTTCCTCCTTTGTTTCTTTGTTCCTTTCTGTACATCTTTAGGCTGTCTTTATGAGACACCTGCGATACGGTACCTGCAGGCCTCATCCAAACCCTGCTCAAGTTCCTAATCTTCTTTCTGACTCAGTCTTGCTTTTGACACTCATTGATTCCACACAAGAACAAAAGTGCACATGGGAGGGAGGGGTTAGAATGTCCCTGAATGTTCCTATGCGCACATGAAACAACATGTGGATGCATGCTCTTATTAGCGGCTCATGGATTTACAGTCACAAATACACAAACGTTTCTTTCACGCCCGACCAGACGTTACACATTCCCCTCTCCGCTAATAACCTTTCTACTCGCTCGACGTCACTGTTCCTGAGAAGTTCATCACTAGATACTCATCAGATGTTATATTTATGTCCATAAACTCAATATGTTGTTGAAGTACTCATTCACTAGTGCTAACATAACTAATTCATCTGTCATCTAGAGTATATAGATACACATGTTGTAACACCGCTGAGGACTATTTCTTTATTCTATCACCATATGTCTTAATAGTTGTTGTTTCCATGTCATTTTAATATGTCAATGCTTTAAAAGGTCGTTTTAGTTTTATTGCCACGTTGTGTCAAAAGGGAAAATAATTTGACTGTGGTTAGAAAGGAAGATAAATTAAAAATGAACATTTTACAGGCTACTGTGTGTTCTGCGTAGTTTCCTCACTATTTTAGTTTAGTTTAGTTTAGTTTAGTTTAGTTTAGTTTAGTTTAGTTTAGTTTAGTTTAGTTCAGTTTAGTTTAGTTTAGTTTAGTTTAGTTTAGTTTAGTTTAGTTTAGTTTAGTTTAGTTTAGCTTAGTTTGGTTCAGCAGTTCAGTTCAGTTTAGTTTAGTTTAGTGTAGTCCAGTTTAGTTTAATTTAGTTTAAACTAAATAATTCAAACACACTTGATTAAATATTCATGCTGGCTTTTTTTGTGCCAAAAAGTTTTTCAACAATAAAGAAAAAGCTTGTTAGTTTCCTTCTTCGTCTCCAGGAGATACGGTTGATTAAAACTTTCAGCAGACTCCACATGATGATGATGATGATGATATGATGATGATGATGATGATGATGATGATGATGATGATGATGATGATGATGATGATGATGATGATGATGATGATGGTACAGAGCTACGTCACCTCCTCCATTATCCCATGAGCTGTGCTGTGGTGGATCCACCTGACTTGTCGCTGCAGTCGGTCAAACAGTAGCACTCAGTTCTATCTCTGACACGAGGAGGCAGGTAAGTCTGCCCCCGGGGCCCGACTGGATCAAATGTCCATCTATTAAATGCTTTCTATACCAGAAAACCGCTGGGTTGACTTGCTCCGGAAAATCCAGTAGGAGGAGAGACCATTTGAATGGATTTAAAGGTGGAGAAACTGCCAAGAGAATGGTCCTTTGTACTTCTCATGTTAGCAAAGATGGAAAACAGCTCATGGTCGTTTGCGTTGTGGAGATTTAATAAAGTCACCTAATGTATATACCAGGCTCCGGGTGATTTTCAGAGGACATTTTTACTGTAAATTTGTTTTGTTTGAGATATTTTGAATATAAGTTTAACTTGTATGGTTCCTTAGATGTGATTAGTCTGTGGAAATTGCTTGAATTTGTATTTTAATTGCTTTTAATGAAAATGTGGGTCTGATTGTGGATATATGTCACAATCAGGAGTGATGCACTTTCATTTTCTAAATGACTCTGTTTTTCTTCATCATGAGGATGCTGATGCTGAGGGGGTTTATTTCTCACCCATCAGGGATATGTAATCACAAAAAGGCACTGAGGGGTCAGTGATTAACCCTAACCCCCCCATGTCTCAAAGTAAAGGCATTGTGAAAATGGAGTGAAAGCCAAGGGCCGATACTGATATCCCCAAAGGTGTGCAACTCTCTGCGGTGTGTGTGTGTGTGTGTGTGTGTGTGTGTGTGTGTGTGTGTGTGTGTGTGTGTGTGTGTGTGTGTGTGTTTCTGTGATGTTGTGTACAAGAGTGTGTACATGCTGGTCTCTGGTGTGTTTGTGAATGCCTATCTTTGGACAGTCAGCAGAGGAGGAACCAATTTAGAAATGCAAAACAGCCCGAGTAGAAATCCAACAAAAGACTGTTGACTGACAGCGTGGTGGAGAAGGAGAGGACGTAAAGTGAGAGAAAGAGACTGAGACAAAGAAAGTGAGAGAGAGAGAGAGAGAGAGAGAGAGAGAGAGAGAGAGAGAGAGAGAGAGAGAGAGAGAGAGAGAGAGAGAGAGAGAGAAGAGAAGCGAGC